>BPTQ01000008.1:263104860-263127717 GCA_019973895.1 Chrysanthemum seticuspe | reverse complement strand
CAAACTTCCCCACCTGAAATCCTCCACCGTCTTCTTCTACGTGAAGAACGACAGTTCGTACTCACACCAAATACACGACTGATGAGGTTAAGGACTACTACCCCTACTACGATGCCAACTCGTCTAGTCCTCCTCCTCGTTCACCCTCTTACTACTGATGTATACGTCTCCAGAATAAGACTTACCATACAGACTAAGAAACAAACTATAAATAGTCTTGAGACTTAGAAGGTTTCTTGACACCCTAAGGAATCTACGGTTTATATACCGACTCCTACGTAGTTCATTCTTCAAGCAACTATCATTAAAGTGTTTAATGTTTTACTGACTAAGTTCTGGTCAATACCTTGTTATGTTACTTGAAGAACCTTATGAACCTTCTAATTGTGTTGTGTTATACGTGTACCCGTAGCATCATCCCCATCATCAGGAATTGGAGTAGTCAGCACATAAACCACACTCATGCTTGACAGCAAGAAGTGCATCTTCTTCTGCCACCTCCTAAAGTCCACCCCTTCAAACTTATCCAGCTTAGCAAAGTTTGAAGCCATGTGTTTCATTGCAGCAGTTGCCATTGATTATCACAAAATAGTTTACTTTGATTGTTGGTTGTGTGCTCCCAGAACAGGGTAAGATAATCAACTTCAGCAAGAACAAGCAACTATTCAGCAGAAACAAATACCACTAGGTGGTTACCGGATATCACTTGGAATTGTGTGATCACTTTCCAAAGTAAACTATTCGACCCTAATGCCTGGGTTACACGAATATCTACTTGGGATAAGACCAAATGTAGTTATAGAATTAGGCACAATTCAATAACCCTTGCGCTTATAAGTGTTAATCGTTTTCTGTGTGTCCATCATGCATAATCAGATCTCCTATTTATAGGAAAATACTCTTAGCTATTCCAATGGAATTATGAGTATTAATCGGCCCATTAATAGCCTCATAATTATCCCCATTATAGCCGTTAGTGGTTACATGACCAATTAAACGTGGTCATTATGCAGTTGTAACTGCCACTTGAATAGGTCAAAGCCCGTTACAAGCAGTACCTTCATCAGTACTTTCATAGCACTATCAGTGGAAACACTACTTCAGTGGAAACACTGCTTCAGTGGAAACCACAACTTCAGTGGAAACCACAACAGTACTTTCACCAGCAGTACTTTCTACTAGCACTATCAATACAAACCACTATTAGAGTCAGGGTGTTCATGGACCTTATGGGTGTACACTCCGTACCTCCTAACTCATTACCAGGTGTGAACTAATCCCACAAGTGCACTAAATTTTCCAACAGTTTTGTCTGTCAGACAACCATGTAGCCACGGCAAGAACCATCAGATGCAACCGACAACGATCCTCCACTGAGCCATGGCCAAGACCATAGGGCTCGGTTAACCACTCTCTAGCTACATGGTCATGTAGGTATCAACCAGACATGAGATTCTGTCTCTTGAGGAATCAAGAATGTACGGGCCTCTAAAACAGATCCTGTTCAAGTAAGATCGTGCCAGGTTACCTGTTTTGTCCCCATTATATACTTTTGTCCCCATTATATACATGCTTTCGTTTGTTTGTGGGACTATAATATCTACCAATCAATAAAGGTGTCAAAGATACATTTATCATTTCTCATATTTCATTCTAAAAGCTTTCAACATAACTTTTGTTATCTACTTATAAAATGATGCAATGAAAAACCTTTATCACTTAAATGATGCAAGTATTCTTTTCATGACTCAAATAGTATTCACGCAACTGAAAGTTTAATTCTTGAGCTTGCCTTCGATTGTGTCACCAACAGAATAATAAAATTGCCTAGTGTGCATTCATATGCATGTTGTGGCACGTAATGGATGGCATCTCCTCCTCCTTGCAGGATAGGCAATGATGTTGGGTATAATCTTGATGGGCCAAGTATGTGGGTCAATGGATTCACCGTGGTTGATGAGCTCCATCGTCACCTTAAAGCAAGCATGGCTGTTCAGTATCAACCTATGTACAAATTCAAGAAATTAAAACAAGGACTACAACTCTTCATAATCATAAGTAATTAAACATGATTGTGGGATGACAAGTTTCGTCGTAGTTGCGGCTGAATCATTGGTTGAGTTTTTGCTCGGAAGTGATGCTAAGCAGACATCGCATGCATGAAGCTGCTGTTTTTGTAGTTATCATTGTCTCATGAGGTGGTCTTGTTTGACACTTTAGTGTGATAGCTTTCGATGCTGGGTCTATTCCGTGTGCTATCTTGGCTTCTTTTGCCGCTTCAATAAAGATGATGTCGGTTAATGTCTTTGAATGCCAAAGAAGATTATGTAAATCTTTACTCTTTATAAAGTATTTAAGATTTTTATTTTCAGAAGTCTTAAAAATTTTAAACTTACACACTTGCTATTATTAATAAGTTTTGAAATTAAAATTTTAAAAACACTAATCGCACATTAAATTATAACATTAAATTGGATGCATGTTACAATAAATGAAATATAACTAATACAATGAATTTAATATTTTTATAGTTAAAATTAATAACTTTTTGAATTTGCATATATAATAACTAGCTTCATAGCCCGCCCGAATGGGCGGGCTAGCTTCATAATTTTACTTGACGAATTCTAATTTCACGTACATAAATAATGAATGACGACATATATTAAACACAAAATAAAAAATATATATTTATTATATATGAAGCAAATCGATTGAAATGTTCTATTATTCTAACAGGTTGCATCAATAAGCAGTAAATTAAAATTTTCTATTATTCTAAATGCTATATACTAAAGCAATAATAAGTTACTGAGACATGTTTGTACCAAGATTTTACTTCATTGATGAACTTTATATTTGGATAATTAAAGTGCATGTTAGTAGCTTCCTAGATGAACTTTATATTTGGATCATTAAAGTCGGATCCAACATCAGGGAGCTTGTCATCTGATGAACCTCTTTTAGTGTTTGGTTGCATAACCTGATTAGAAACCTTCTTAACCGGAGGGTGTAATGGTGGAAAACCTTCGGATATACCCAAGGCTTCATGCTCTAATAATCCTTGCAGTGGGTTGTTGCATGTTAGCAGCGGGTAAATTTTCTTTATTCATGTCTGCTTGACATAGAATGGTTCAGAAGTTATACCAGCTTGCTTTCCATGAATTCTACAAGTAAAATTTATACAATACATGTAAGCAACTCTTGATATGCTAAATTTGCAGAATAGTTGCATGCACGTTTGGTTAGAATGTAATGTAGTAACTCGTCGAATAGAAAGGACCAACCGAAAAGTTGTAGTTTTATGACTTAATACCACTGTAATATTTTAGCTGGATATATTGGAATTTAATAAAGTTCAAAAAGACAATAATCAAAAAATCATTTTCAAAGCACAATGCCAAACACCCCTTACTACCAAATGCTGAAAAATTATCAAGAACAATGTTTAACTACTTATGTGTTGCTTACTGGTTGATTATAAAAAAAAGGAAAATACATTAAACCTCACGAGAGATTCACCATAGAGGGTATGCTATTGGTGCTTGCTTTTAGTACTTTAGATGAAGTCGAAGCTTTGAATGGACTTTTTCTTGATGTAGATGCACAGGCTCTTGGCGTCGCATCATCTTGTGCATATTCCACTGGTTTTGATGCTACAAAGTTTCTGATGGGCCGCACCACTTCTGTTTAGAACCATTGGTGTTAATTCCGGTTGAAACTATATCTTCATCAGATGTATCTCCCACCGAAGGTTTGGGTTTTGCATCTAGAGCAGACTTGATACGTTTAGCATAGCCGATATATGTTAGCAATTCGTAGACCTAGAAAAAGTCAATTGTTGGTAAATTATACAGTTCAAGCTCAAGTCATATATAGTTATTGAAAATAAATTAAGAGAACAAACCAATATTTCTACTGCATAATAACCAAATGATATTCTAGTCTTTGAAGTACAGTTGTGCATTCAAAGCCCTGCTTATCATGAACCGGTTCAACAAAATCAGCTTCCAAAACACCTATAACTCCTTGGTCATCACTTCTAGCAGCATTCCAGACCCTCCAAAATGGCTGCGAGACATTATTTCAGAAATAGGTTCAAAACTTTAACAAAATTTAGTGAATACGTATACTTCAAATTAGTATCGATTCTTTACCAATGGAAAAAATTATATTGTCGATTCATACCTTAATGCACCGATTGTTATGATATACATTGAATCCTTGAACATCAATATGGTCTTTGCGTCTTTGATAAAACCAATGGTCACATCAGACGACATTTGCTACAGAGCAGGAGTTAACAATGAGATACATAATTTTAGAAGTGAATATTGATACAAATAGTCTAATACCAAGCTAATAAAGTTGATTTTAAGTCCATAAGTTTTTATCGTTCTTTGTCACCCCATCAACAGTTGGTTGCGTTGGCTTATACGTAACTTGTGACTCATCATCATATCATTAACTATATTATGATGGATAACATCTTTTGAATGTCCTGTCATGAATAGTTGGTTTAAAAATAATTACAGTAAAGATAAAAGTCAAAATTATTTACATTAAAGATGTTCTTCAATCGAGTATGCTGACCATCGAACCACTATATCCATGTTCTTTTTCAAATCATCAGCCGAAGATCGCGACATCATTCCCCACTCTCGTCCTCTTCTCAAAATCATCTATATTCAGCACACGCAAAAGATTTAAGTGACATCATTCGGAGAATTAATCATGATAGCCAAAATACATAAACAAAAGTTATATTCTTACCATCAGGACAACAATACATTGCCTTCCAGTTTCCATTAGAAATGTGTATGATAACATCATAATACTTTGAGTTGCCATGAACAAAATAGCAACAATTCAAATGGATTAATAATTGGCCAAAGTGTAGTTTTTATGCAACAAATTTGAAAGATTGGGTAGTATGGTAATGATGCAACTTTACATTACCTAGCAAGAGGGACCACAAGAACAGATACAGCTGCCACAAGCACAACAATACCAACAAATGCCGCCACCTCATTTAAGTGCACCTACTAAAAGTCAGAGTCGATCAACAGCTATTACAGCTTTAAAAGATGTGATTTATTATCCAATTGGAGAACCGTAAAGTATGTATATTAAGCGAACCTGTATTGGTGTTTCCTCGCCATTATCTTCGGAGATGCTAGCCATAAGCAACTCCCATTCTGTATTTATTCTGATGCTTGTGGCCTATAAATGGTCACGTGAACACATTATTACAAGAAGGGGGAGGGGGCTCAAATTTTTCTTCCATTTACAAATACAAAAGATGATATGTTATCATAGATTGAACAGATTCCACTAAAGGCAGACAAAAAAAAAGCATAAATAGTTTGGAAGAAGATGAAATAGCATATTTCATACCAGCATAGTACCATAGCCATCAACCACCTTGCACCCAGACATTAAAAATGGTGATTTGTGATCTTTGTGAACCTATTCCACCATGGAAAACCAATGGTTTCTACCTAAAATATACCAAGATAGAGGTCTTAATACAGTTCAACATGTATTTAACAGCAGTACAAATAGAGGTCTTAGTGTATATCCTTAGCCAAATCATTGCATACCATTGAGACCCTCCAATCCTGTAAAATGGACAACAACTTAAAATTTTGTGGTCAAAGCCATCAGTAAAGCTTAATAATTTTTTAAACAAACAATATAAGAATCAAATAAATATGACAAATAATAGGAAGCCATAAGTATACCATCATGTTGTTAGCAGTCCTTCAACATGTCGATTAATTGGCCGTTCAATGGGAATATTATTGACAACAAAATATATTGATACGGTATTCTAAATAAATAATGATTATATATGTTACCTTTGCAACTATTCCAAAACAATATTTGTCACTACTCGCCTTGTGACTCATAATTGATAGGAATGGAACTCTTTATGTACTAACTTCTTATGTATAAAAGTTTCACCACTCATCTTGTGACTCATAATTGATATGTGACTCACGAATTATCAGTGTGGTGATAAATCTTATCTGAAACAGATAACTACTGTGTATTATATAAAAGCGCTAATTCAAAATTACTGTAAGTATATCCCAAAATCATACCTTTGGTGTATCATAGTTAATTTCCGACTTGATTAGTCAGTCAATAGCCCTAATACATGAACAACGACAAAAAAATGATTTATTCCTCAAAAAAGTAGATCTAAAATGGTATAGATTAGGTGAATATGTCTTTTGAATTAAATTAGGCGTTTTGATATTGGGAGGGTTTTGAATTTAGAAACACCGGGTGAAAATGGGAGGATTGAAGAACAATTTGGATCCGAATTAGCAGGGATTATGTTATGTTTCTATGATAAGATGACAGATGGTAATTGTTTAACATGAATACCTATTTGAAAAGAAGAATGTGTATCACAAAATGTGAGTTGCTCCGGTGGTTGAGGCGCTTCTGCCTGAACGTCGAAATACGAGTTCGAACCTAGCAAGTGACAATATTTTTAGTTATTTAACCGGGTATTTTGCCTAGTCACCATTTCCACCTCATCAAATGATGCGCCATGTCAACATTATAGTGCCTAGTCAGCATTAGTGACGTGTCATATGTAGTCCCATATATATGTATAGATAGATATGTCATATTAATTCTTCACAGTCTCACAACATAAACACACAATTTCTAGAAACTATCTTTTATAGAAAATCATTAAAATATATTCGGCAAAAAATGTAAAATCATAAAATCGTTAAACAACATTCGCCTTCGAACCGCTGCTTTGCACGGGTACCATGCTATATTAGTATATGTATGTATTACTATGTATTTTTATGTAAATTCTGTAAACCCAAGATAGTTAGTATTGGGCTGGGTCATAAGAAGAATCCGTATATAAAATTATTTAATATAGGTCGTGTCTTTTACTTTTAGGGAATCGACATGTCTCTTTGTTCAACAGGCATAAAGGTACCGATTCTATATGTAAAAATAGGTCTAGGTTCTGTAAACAAATCAATTCAATGTTCATTCAGTGTTATAAATTCAGAAAGTTTTTATGCACTTTTCTTTTGATTCTGTCACATAACTGCTGTTCCAGACAGAAGATAAAAACTAGGTTTAGTCGAAGGCCATTCAAACAACAACATCAAAGCAAGTCAATCGATCCAGGGAAGAACGAGTGCAAGTGGCCATCGATTGAAAAGTAAGAATCAAAAGCAAATGGTTGTTGTACAACCTTGTGTAGCTACCAGAAGAAAGAAAGCAGATACCAAACCACCACCGCCATACTTGAAACGGAAACCCCACAGAAACAACCGATTATAGAAGAATCACAAAAGATACGTTCCTTTTCCTTTAATCTATATATAAGGATTTGGGCAATAAAATTAAATAATTTTTTTTTTTTTTTTTTTTTTTTTTTTTTTTTTTTTTTTTTTTTTTTAGATAACAGTTTGGATATATTTTTGGAAACCTTAATTCGTTTGTGGATAGACATAGTCTAGGATTCCAAGCCGATTTTTTCTGGGATTTATAAGACCAAAGGACTGGTGAGACAATTGGCTTAATTCGCCCCGCAAACAGGAGAAAAAAAAAAGTTTTTTTAGATTTGCCCGGGAATTAGAAAAACAAAGAACTGCAAGAGACTGTTGGTTGATTCACTCCGCAAACAAGAAAGAAAAAGTTTTTTTTTACTCTAAAGAAGGGATGGCTGCTGAAACATCAAAGAAAGATGAAGGAGGGATGTCAATGACATTCCAATGCCCAATTCTAAATTCTATAAATTATACTATTTGGGTCGTAAAAATTAAAGCACTATTTAATGTTTATGGAATATGGGAAGCACTCGAACCATAAGAAGAAGTGGATACAAAGAAAAACACAATGGCTATTGCTTATCTATTTCAAGCCTTTCCTGAACAACTCACATTACAAGTTGCTCATCATACGAACGTTGCTGATATATGGAAGGACTTGAAGGCTCGATTCGTGGGTATAGACAAAGTCAAGGAGGCTAGACCATAAACATTAGAATCAGAATTTTAAACCTTGAAAATGAAAGACTCTGAATCACTTGATGAATTCACCGGAAAGATTAGTCAACTCGTGTCACAAGCAAGCAATCTTAGATCCACAATTGAAAACAAAAGATTGGTTCGGAAACTTCTAGGATCTGTCCTAGCAAAGTTTATCCAGATTGTTGCTGCAATTGAACAATTTGCTGATCTTAATACTATGACATTTCAAGAAGCTACTTGAAGATTAAAATCCTATGAGGAACGCATTAAGAGGCCAAGCAAAGAAGAAGATATACATGACATGCTTCTATACACCAAAACAGTCGAAAAGAAAGAAGAAAAACAACATAGTTGTGAATGTTGTAGTTATAGGAAGTCGAATCAGGATAACAAAGGAGGAAGCCGCGAAAGAAATTGGAATAAAGATGGTAATCAACTACAAAAGGATAAGATTCACATAAAAGAACTATGAAGAATTGAAGACTTTCCTGGTTAATGTCTTTGAATGCCAAAGAAGATTATGTAAATATTAGTATATGTATGTATTATGTATTTTTATGTAAATTTTGTAAACCCAAGATAGTTAGTATTGGGCTGGGTCATAAGAAGAATCGGTATAAACAGTTATTTAGTATAGGTCGTGTCTTTTACTTTTAGGGAATCGACATGTCTCTTTGTTCAACAGGCATGAAGGTATCGATTCTATATGTATAAATAGGTCTAGGTTCTGTAAACAAATCAATTCAATATATGTTCTGGTTAAAGTACAACAACTGAAGCCGAATCTTATGAAGACCGAGCTCAACAACTTAAAAAATGCACATGAAGCACAATCAAAGAAACTGGATCAGTTTGTCAAAAGCTCAGTCATCAAGCGAGAAGCGACTAAGAAAATATGTTGCCCAAGAAGTAGGAAAGGTAGTTGCACAGGAAGTGGGAAACATAGTAGCTGAGGAAATGGGAAAGGCAACTCAACAACTTCTAGATGGGATGCGAATTCGACCCGTTTGAAAGGTCAGACCTGGAGTGGAAACTATATGAAACTATAGACCTGGAGTTTACTTTTATTTTACACCATATGAAACTATAGACTTCGAGTTTACTTTTAGTTTAATTTTGATAACCAACTCAATTAAAAATGTGATATTAGATCATTTGGTTTAATATGATATTGTATTGTTTTAGTTTTTACTTTGGACATGAATAAAATAGTGACGTCGAAGAACGATCATATTAATAATGTGAGTTAGGAATAGCGATTGAAATAGCGATATAGAATAAGAAAGTCACTAACTTGGCGTCGTAAATAGCGACTCGTAATAACAACGCCGCTATATAGCGACAAACATGGCTATATATTTGACGACATATTTACAAAAAATAGCGACATATATAACAACGCAAGCAACGACATGGAATATAATAGCAATTTAGTAGTCACGTATGAACATATGTCGTTATTTGAAATAGCGACATATAGATAAATGTCGCTATAGACGTCGCGATCTTTTGCGACGTATATTTACATGTCGCAAAATTGTGCGACTTGTTTCTAGCGACATCTTCTATTATGCCGCTAAGCCTCGCTAGCATTAAATGCATCACTAAACATGTCGCTAAACACCTCGCTAAAATGCCTTTTTCTTATAGTAACATGTAACACCATATGCAGTTATGCATAGTCAAACTTAAGACACCGGCTGATCACACAAAACAATGACTACATATTCCTTGGTCCTCAAGGGTACAAAATGTTCCACAATTCTTTCTAATGAATAATATGGAGGGTTTGCCAAAGACGGTATAACACCTATCCTCCTACTACCGTTGCACCATAAAGTAAGCAAACAGGAAAACAATATGGTGTTAATTAATTACCAACAACGAGTAAACTATGTCATCTTTTAATTTGTAAATCTAAACTTCGTTTCATAAACGTGTTGGACATTCTTTATGAAACGAGGGAGGTTGGTTTTGTCTAGTGTGGACATACTTACTTATTTACATATCTTCTGCTTTACCATATAGAAAAAAGTAGGAGAGGTGCCGATACCTAAACGTTACTGAAGAGTTTGATAACATTTGTGAAAATGCTTTATACTTAGGATAAGTTTATGTTAACACGACCTGGTTGTCTGTCCGTTAGTTCTTTAATAGATCATAGGTAGACGAGACTTACAAATTTAAAACATAATCTTAAAAAGAGCATCAAATATAACACACATTTTTGTTTTTTTGATAAACATAGCAAACATTTTTGTTTTTCTAATGAACAATTACTTGATGAACAAATGTATTTTCTCAATATTCTTTGATGGATAACTTTCTTGTAATATCCTTTAATAAATATTTACTTGATGAATAGTTTTATTTCTTCCACATTTTTTGATGATAACTTCTTGCTGAATTTTCTTTGATGAACAAATGCAGATTCAAAATTTTGTTCATCACAATTTTGATGTTTTCAATATTTTATATTGAACCTTTCATGAATTACTAAAATATTTATATTCAAATGAACACCTGCAAACTCTAAAATCATAAAATCGCTTCATTAAGACATTTCATCGAACACCATATGTGTGTTTTTATGAACACATGATTTCTTAAAAAAAAATTAAAATAAACTCCAAAATACATCCCTATGGTTTACCAACTTTCACAGTTCATATTCCTGTAAGAAAACTTTAGACATCTACATCCCTCCGTCAATAAACGTCTAGACAATATACATCTTAGGTACGAATGATGCATTTGTTTTCGTTATCTGCTACCGTGGTTCTAAAATGAGATGTACTTTCGTGTTTTTGTTAGTAACATAGATGTATTTTGCAATTTAATTTTATTATAATTTTATTTTTATTTTATTATTTTTTATAATATTATTATTTTATTTTCATTAATATTATTGCTAAATTTATTTACTTTTGAATTTGTATTTTATTTAAATTTTTATTTTTCTTATTATAATTATTATTTTAATTCTTACTATTTTATTATTTATTTTACTCTTTTAATTTATTTAGTAATAATATTATTATTACTATTAAATTTAAATTCTACTTTTTAGTTTTTATTATTATTGTTAATAATATTATTTTTTCTATTTGTTATTATTATTATTATTATTATTTTTTATTTTTTATTTTTTTTAATAAAAACCTCACTTCATTAGAAAAACAAAGGAAATTACAAGAAATTAGTGGGGAGTCGAGAAACTAACTGGGCCCCCACTCCTCTAGCAATAGCAAAACAAATCCTACTAAAAATATAGTTAGCACCGCGCGCACCAATATCTTGAGTGACCGAGAACTTTCGGATACGCTTCAGAAAGGTCACCACCTCCTTCTCGAGTTCACCAAAGGAAGAGCAAGAGAAGGGGGTGAACCCATATCCAATATCATCACATTTAGTTTCGTACTTGGCACGTTTGCGCTGTGCAGCTTCAATCACAGCACGCCCTGCCACAAAGTCAGTCATGCCAGTTTGCGTTAAGGGCGATGACCCAGTAAGATCAACACATACATCAAGGCCTCTCTCCCACGAGTAAAGTAACAAGTCAGCTGGGCGTAGGTGTTTGTCCCTCTCTCCGCAGAGCCAAATATTAACTTCTTTACGAGCCGAAACCCCCACCCGGGTGCAGATATCAACGAGAGTATCACGTACCACATTATGTCGATGTTTAATACCAATAATACATGCGCATGATACGACATGATCCCCATAGATATCACCCCGTAAAAACCTTGGAACAAGCAGAGCACGACATCTGAGTGGAGAAAAGGGGAATACCTAAACAATAGCATAAAACACACCGGTAGGTTTTAGCATTCATAGTCTGCCCCAGCCCAACTATCGGGACTACTCTGAGCCAGTCTGAAGTATGGTCTTCCATTTGCGATCTCCATAGGGCCATCTGTCTAGCAGATAAGCAGAATGTGGATTCAGCCTCTTTTGTGACCCGTGTGAAATATAAATCTGCCAATTTCTTCATGATTTTGGGGGCAGCAATCTCACAAGAGCTACCCAAGAGGTCGGTCTCCATTTTCTCGTTAAAAACATGTAGGGCATCATCAAAGGAAGATCCAGAATCACCAATACCAGACTGCCGAAGAAGTTCAGTCTGTAGGCTGGCCGATTGGAGTCTAGAAGCAAGGAAGGCATAATTCAAACATCACCAGCAGCGTATACACCAAGCCCCCCAAATTCAAAAGGAAGAGTGGCCAGTCTCCATTGCCAATTTCCGAAACCAGGTCCAGAGGCAGTGACAATTCGCTCCAAAGAGGAGCGAAGTGCTTCATCAAATGAAATCTGAGCACGTTCAAAGACACGGGGGAACATGTGCGCATAGAGAAATACAGCATGGAAATGCCAGCACATGCACGGAGAAGTAGCAACTCACGTTGGGGATCATTAAGCTTAGCAACAGCGTCCATAAGTTCAATGGTTTTAGAAACTCGTTTCAAAACGAGCTTACTACTAAACTCAAGGTCAACACCAAAAGGCAATTATTATTATTATTATTATTATTATTATTATTATTATTATTATTATTATTATTATTATTATTATTATATTATTATTATTATTATTATTATTATTATTATTATTATTATTATTATTATTATTATTATTATTATTATTATTAAAACCCATTTTTAATTTTTTACAACTTAAACTATTTTTTTAATCTTCTTCAAACAAAAAATATATACAAACCTCTTTTTAACAAAATAATTTTTATCTCGCCCAACTTATTAACAAAGATGATAGTGTTAAAAAGAGTTTTGTGTGTGTTTTTAGTTTAAAGATGATGAAAAAACGGGTTTAAGTTGAAAAACATGGAAATGGGTTTTAATAATAATACTAATAATAATAAAGCTAAATAATAATAATTGAATTACTAGGAATGACAAATAATAATAATAGTAATAATTAGATTAAGTGATTAACTAGGACATATGCAAGTAGAATGTATATTTGATTAATCTGCAATTGGATTTACTAGGAATGACAAATTTTAAGAATTTATTGTATTATTATATAGGGCAAATGTTTTGTAAAGATACTAGCTAAAAGACTCGTAAAATTTACGGGTGTATTAAAGAAAAGCAAAAAGATAGATATTATTAATATATTACACAATAACGTAATAAGTCATTAGTAAAAAAATACTTGTGTGTATGCAGTAAAATAAGAAACTTCATACAAATGAAATATATGTGTAATATGAGAAATGGTAAAATAACCAAAAGAGAATATAAAGTTGGGCAATCACATATTGTAGATTTTTGTGTTGATAAACTTATACTTGCTGAAAACTAATATTTGTTAATTCATTTGTCGATGCTCTTTCAATGTAAAATGTTATTGTACTTGTAATCAAAGTCACAATCTCCCAATTAGGACATTTATTTTCTCATGGTGGTGTTATATATATGTAACCCCTCGTATTATTTGCTTCTTCCTGACATGATAAAATTTATCATTTTTGTACTTTTGTAAATTCTTTTTGTTTTTTTTTCCTAAAACTATTAATTGCACGCCCTTTAAATAATACCATAATTGGGAAGAAATACTTTTTCCACTGTCTGTCATTCTTGAAACAAACTGACAATGAAACAAAAAGAATTATTAAAACAATTTCATTTCTTAAACAAACTAACGAAAAAATGTATTTGATGTATGTTATTCCTAGTGTTAACACTGACAAAAAATTCAATAAAAATAAACAATAAAATAAAATATCAAAACAGTGTTAGGGGAGGTGCAAATATGAAAAGGTGAGTGATACTCATATCACATAAATTGATGCACACACCAAAATTATACACATACCATATTGTAACATATACATTAGTGATGTGATATTTTGGTGTCTGCATCAATTTTTGTGATGTGAGTATTAATTCTCATATGAAAAACATAAGGTACGGATGAGTTTCCCCTTTTCATTAAAAAACATAACAAAAGGCTCGAAGTTTTACAATATTGTTGCGCATAATCTGCTAAAATATTACTCATTGTATCATTTCTTTTGAGTTGTACACATAATAATACAAACTTCTTCAACATGGCACTTTGATTAAAATAAATCATTGATACATACCCATTTTAGTCGTTCTATTTACAAACATTCTATTGATTTGGCTACAAAAAGAGAAAACCAACATGCCCACTTCATCATAACCCGTTTTAGTCAATATAAGCCTTTTGGATAATAAAAATTGTACGTAATGTATCTTATTTCAACTACAAAGACCATGATCAAAGATCCCTAAAACCAACCCGTGAATTAGTGCCGGAACCAAAAACACCACAAAGACCATGATCAAAGATCCCTAAAATCAAGTAACTGTAATCAAAATTTATTTGGTACATTAATTAATGTAATTGTAAATTACCTATCTTACCCTTGCTAGTTATGAGATGAAAAATGTGAGTTGTTTCTCATTTTTCTCGCATCAAAACATTTTTTCACTCGATCTTGATTCGTATAAATATACTTTGTTTCAGTTACAAAATTGAATGAAAGTCGGTATAAGAAATAGCGATCATGAACTCATACACAAACAATTACTGTGTTGAACAGTTATCAATCTGCTGAGTATATCTCAATAATTCTTTTGAGTGCAATTCTAAAAGAGATAATTGAAATATATCATACCATATATTTTTGTTTACATACAAATTGTGATGAAAGCTTCACATAAGCTTTTTGCAATTTTATTCGTAACAATAACAAAATTGTAGTTATATAAACTTCAAAAGACAAATGCATTTGTGCAAATATCAAAACACTTTCTTCGTAACAATATATAACAAAACGACAGTTATATAAACATCAAAATACAAGTATTTGGGCTAAACATTCCATCTCTTGCAACATGTTGGAAGCTAATTAAGAAAAAACATAAAATCTTAAAGAGAAAAAGTAACCTAGTAGGAAGGTATCCGTTAATAAGTATAGTAGAAACAATTATTATATATAGTCAAGTGGCTACATAGTAGACAATCTCTAAAATTATAATGCATATTTTATTTCGTAATTTATTTTGAATTAACTTATTTAAAGCACATACATGGGAACAAAGGAAAAAAGAATTCAAGATGTATGCCTTTTTTTTCATGCACCTTTCTTTTATGTACTCTTCTTTGATCCATTTTTACACATTCAAGTAGGGCTGAGCAAAACCGACCGAAACCGATCCGAAACTAAACCGGTAGCCTTCGAATCGGTTCTTGGTTCTAGGTTTTTGGAAAAGTCGGTATCGGGTCAGGTCGGTCAGAACTGGTCGGGACAAAAACCGAAAAAATAAGTGCAGTTTTGGGAAATACAACCGAAACCGGCCGAGATAAACCGGCCCGACCCGAGTCCCATTTGGTTCGGTATCAAGATAGTATTTTCACCCTTTTCGGGATCGGGCTGGGTCGGGACGGGTCGGGTCGGGTCGGTATTCGGCCCAATGTGTGGAAAACTAGAAGGGGGGGTTGAATAGTTTTGCCGATTTTAAGTTAGTTTTAAAAACTTTAGATCCGATATTATGTGAAATCGTATGGATGTTGAGAACGTATAGATCTAATGATAATGTAAGCAAATAAGTAAGGATAAGGGATAGAAATGACACAACCGATTTATAGTGGTTCGGCTACAAGGACACCTTCCTTGCCCTACTCCACTCCCTGAGTCACCTACTCGAGAGTTCAAGCACTATGTCAACAAACTCCTTCACTTGGCGGAGAAGCCTTCACAACGTTGCTTACACTTTATCCGGTACAAAGCTAGATACCGAGTCCGTAGCACGGTGGACCAAACCAACACAACTATTACACAACAAATATGTGAAATAATCAAATACAAGATCTTTGCTACAGAAATCTTGCGGAGTGACAAATCAATCAAGGACCCCTTGCTTGGATGACTTGTAGAATGCTCGTGATCTCGCCTTAGAGAAGGACCTATATGAGGATCACAAATAGAAAGAAAAGAAGAACAACTCTCTAGATCTAGTGATCTATATGTTAGAAGAGAATGAGAGTGTATGAGAGATTTAATAAGAAGAGGGGTGAGTTAGAATGAAGAAATGGCTCTCTATTTATAGGCAAATTTCCTCACTGTTCCCCGGATCCCACGGATCCCTTCCACTTGGGATCCGGCTAGCAAAAAGCTAGGGATCCGTGGAACGCTCCTCTTTGCCCATGGGTTTTTTGGTTATGGGTCATGGGTTATGGGTTGGTCCATGGGTTTTCTTTTAGATTCAATGTATCTAAGTATACATTGTATCTAGTCTTCTTGGGTATGGATTAAGATCCATGGGTTATGGTCCATGGGTTAAGGTTTTTACCCATCCTAATAAACTATTACAACAAATGCTTAATTACTACATTTTTGTATTTAAAAGATTATATGTAAATGCTTTACAAAAATAACATGTATCCTTATAATTAAACTTAAGACAACATTATATATGTTATCAACAAAACACAAAGAGATCGCAAAATATTAATAAACGTTTTTACGGTTTATTTGTATTAACAATCCCCCCCTTTTTGTTGATGACAAAATATAATGTTATGATGAGTAAAACTTAAGAATAGATGTAAGTTTTGAAAGCTCCTAAGTTTTACTTCTTCTCCCCCTTTTTGTCGAAACAAAAAGTTAACCCTTGGAGGAAAAAGTAGTCTACGTATTTCTTACTCCCCCTTGACGGTAGCTCCCCCTTGTTTGGGGCGTTAAGTGAAGAAAACAAAAAAAAAAAATCCTACAAAAGGAAAGGTTAGTAACATGCTTAAATGATCTTGTGGTTGCCGAGAATCAAGAATGGGAGCCAAGGTATGTAAACAAAGCCTTGTAATAAAACGACAAATTGTAGTGGTAGTTATGCCACTTACAAGCATGTAAAAATAAGAACAAGACTTGTTCTTGAAAATGACTTGAAAAAAGAAAAAAATGAGAAATAGTAATAGTGATTCCTTCCATGCTTACATAAGGTTATGGATGGAGGTTTTGATGAGTAATTGTATTGATGCGATCAAGGATGAGGTTGAGTATGAAACGGATTTCTTCCCTAACTTCTATTGCAATTTCCTAGTGGATTTGCAATGTTCACAATGTAAATGATGTGGGTAATGAGTGCGGAAGGTTTCCGGGTTGTTTTGATTTGAGTTGTGCAGAAGTTGTGGTGGAAAAATAGGAAAATATGGATCAATATCCGGAATGTTTGTAAGTGGTGGTGGAAAAGAACCTAGATGTTCTTGCAATGTGATGGGAGCTAATGGTGGTGATGTTTTAAGATCTTGAAAGATAGTATTTGGTGATGTGGGGGGTGTTGAAAAGACTAATTCTTTTTCTTTAGGTTGGGTAGATCTTGTTGGAGTCTTAAGGAGTTCCAAAAGAGTGATTTTAGGTGGTGATGAAGTTGGTGTACTTGTTGGTGATGAGGGAGGTGCTATGATTGAAGCATCTTGTGGTGAGTTATTTGTTGAGGATGAATCATTTGAGGTTGGTTTTGCTAAACAACACGATCGGATACTAATCCGTGCGGATATCCTAGAGTTGGATTGTGGTATTTTGGATGGTGGTAGTACAAAGGTTTGAGTATCATGAAGATGTTTGTTTGTACTAGGTGATTCATCTAGAGGGTTTTTGGATGACATGGTGTATTGTGTATTTGAGGATGAGATGGATTATGCAAGCATTTTGGGAGTTCTATATATAGAGAAAAATAAAGCATTGTAATGAATGCTTGACCAAAAATGTGGATTAAAATCTAATGATTAGATATGAATTCAAGGCATGTGATCATGAGAACACAAGCATTAAATAGCATACTCCCAAAAATGAAACAAATGTGGATTTTTCATCAAAAGTGAAAAAATAAGAAGGTAAAAGTAGCTTCTGTTCCACGGTTCCCACGGATCCTTCCCTTGAGGGATCCGTTCAGCATGAAGGCTGGGATCCGTGGGTCTGGTGTTTCAGGCAGCACAAAATTTTCCTTTTGGAAACATTTTTGCCTATTGTGTGCCTATATGCAAACTATTTGGAGTTGCGGTTATCTCGACCCCTAAAAAGGAATAAAAACTAAACTAGAAGTGTAAAAAGTATCCTATTGAGATAACCCGAAAACACATATTTAGTACATAAGTACGTAATCTTGTGTTGTCAATGCTCCTAATTCATTGTAGCTTAAATGAATGTACCCGAAAACACATATTAGTTATGTGTCCCCTTTAGCATTCAAAAGACATGAGATGCAATGAAAACGGGTTTGTACTTTGTATTAATAATGAAAAAGTGATTTGTCCTAGACGTGAGAAATTGCTTTTGTGAAATTGATACGGGAAGGTATCATCCTTTTAGAAAAACATTGTGAAAGTAGGTTTTCTTTGAAAATGTGTATATATAAAAAAAAAATAAGAAAGCTATAAGTGAAAAACTTATCTTTGGGTTTTGAAAATTCCCGTATTGTTTGTGAGTTGTGCGTGAAATAGTGATCCTAGACTCAGAAGGAAGAAGGCTAGTGTTTACATACCTTGTAGAGTCAAAATAAATTACGACGTGTGTTCCATTAAACCAAGACCAAGGCGAAGTAGGTTGAATTGTTCCCGCTTCAACGGTTTGGTGAGGACGTTGGCTATGTTATCTTCGGATGCTACCTTCTCAATAGAAATATTCCCCTTTTGAACATTGTCTCTTAAAAAGTGATGACGAATCTCTATGTGCTTCGTGCGAGAATGCAATACCGGATTCTTACTTAAGTCGATGGCACCTTTGTTGTCACATAGAATGGCTATGTCGCTTAGATGAATGTCGTAGTCTACTAACGCTTGTTTCATCAATAGTGCTTGTTGGCATGCTTTGCCGGCGGAGACGTACTCGGCTTCGGTTGTTGATATTGCTAGAGCCGTTTGTTTCTTAGAAAACTATGATGTTAAACAACATCTCATGAAAGTACGCACCCCACTTGTACTTTTTCTATCAACGTAATCACCTGCATGGTCAGAATCTGCATATACAATTGTTTCTACACCCGTGCCCTTAGGATACCATAATCCTAATTGTGTTGTACCCTTAATGTATCTAAATATTCTTTTTACGGCTTCTAGGTGTGAAGTTTTGGGGTCTTCTTGAAACCTAGCACATAAGCAAACACTAAACATGATATCCGGCCTACTTGCCGTGAGGTAGAGAAGACTACCTATCATGCCACGATATTTAGTATTATCTACGGATTCGCCGTCTTCATCTTTTGTGAGTTTGGTGTCGGATGACATGGGTGTCCTAATTGGTTTCGACTCTTCTAGACCAAATTTCTTTAACATCTCCTTGATGTATTTAGATTGATTGAAGAAGGTACCATCTTCTACTTGTTTAATTTGTAGACCAAGAAAGAAACTAAGTTCTCCCATCATACTCATCTCGAACTCGTCATGCATGATTTTAGAGAAATCATCACACATGTCTTGACAAGTGGATCCGAATATAATATCATCTACGTATATTTGTACTATGATTATGTGTGACTCTCTTTTCTTAGTAAAAAGTGTGTTGTCAACTAACCCCATGGTATAGTTATGTTTAATTAAAAAGGACTTGAGTCTATCATACCAAGATTTTGGAGCTTGTTTAAGACCATAAAAGGGCTTTCTTTAATTTATAAACGTGTTTGGGTTTTTCAAAATCGATGAAGCCCGGAGGTTGAGCTACATATACTTCTTCATTAATAAAACCATTTAGAAAAGCGCTTTTGACATCCATTTGATAGAGCTTTAGATCATTAGCACAAGCATACGCAAGAAGTATTCTTATAGACTCTAATCTAGCCACGGGGGCATAGGTCTCATCAAAGTCTATTCCTTCTTGTTGGTTATACCCTTGGGCAACGAGTCTAGCCTTGTTCGTAGATACTACTCCGTTTGCATCTAATTTGTTTTTATACACCCATTTTGTTCCTATTATGGTTTGATTACTAGGTGGAGGGACAAGTGTCCAAACATCATTAGAAACGAATTGATTTAATTCTTCTTGCATAGCCATTACCCAACTTTCATCTTTTATGGCTTCTTGTGTGTTCTTAGGTTCTATAGTTGAAACAAAACAAAATAAGCTACTTTTGTTTTGAACTTGAGACCTTAATGTTCGTTCGTTTAGCTTTCCTATGACCTTATCTACGGGGTGATCTTTGGACTCTTTAATGTTTGTGATTTCACCAATTAAAGGTTCTTCTTCTTCATTTATCTTTTTCTTAATTACAATAGCTTCACTTTCTATGATCTCGTCATCGACAAGAGGTGGAGAGGGTTTGGGTGGACTTTCATCAAATTTTAAGTTTAATGACTCTTCTACCTTCATTGTTTCTTTGTTTAATATGACGTAAGCTTTGCTATTTGGTGAGTAACCTAGAAAGATACCTTCGGTTGATTTAGGATCAAATTTTGTAAGGTAATCTTTAGTATTAAGAATGAAGCATTTGCTTCCAAAGACTCTAAAATGATTTAAAGTAGGCTTTTTGCCTCAGAGTAACTCATATGGAGTTTTACCTAAGATTGGTCTAATTAAGACTCGATTGAGTATGTACGTTGAAGTATCAACGGCATTACACCAAAAATTTTGAGGTATGGATTGTTCGTTAAGCATGGTTCTACTCATTTCCTGAAGGGTTCTATTCTTTCTTTCTACTACCCCATTCGATTGTGGAGTGCGTGGAGCCGAGAAGTTGTAAGTAATACCATTAGCGTCACAAAAGGCTCCAAATTGCACTTCATTATCGAATTCCCTACCATGATCCGTCCTAATAGACACTATAGGACTTCCTAGTTGTCTTTGGATCTTTTTGCTTAATATTTCAAAATAATTAAAGGTTTCCGTTTTGTTCTTTAAACATTTTGTCCATGTATACCTAGAGTAGTCATCCACTATTACCAAAGTGTAGTAGTTGCCTCCATAACTTTGGATAGCGAATGGACCAAATAAATCCATATGTAGTAATTCTAGACACCTAGTTGTGGACACCATGTTTTTAGCTTTATGACTCGAATGAGCTTGTTTACCTACATTACAAGCATCACAAAAATGATGTTCATATTTTAACTTAGGTAGATCTCTTACTAGATCTTTGGATGATAGCGATTGAAGAAGTCGCATGTTGGCGTGACCCAATCTTCAATGCCATAAGGTCGAAGTATCATCCATAGAGGTAAGACATAGTTTGTCATTAGGTTCATTACCGATTTTAATGACATAGACTTCATGTTTCCTAATACCTCTTCCTATGGTCATGCCATTTTTAAGTATCTTACTACCGGTTTTGGTAAAAAGTACATTGCACTTTTTATCACATATTTGTCCTATACTTAAAAGGTTAAAGTTTAGGTTTCCTACGTGACACACATCGTTAATGGTTAGAGATTTGTTAGAAACCGTACCTTTACCGATGATTCTACTTTTTCTATTTCCAAACACCACATTACCTCCATTTACGGATTCATAAGTGGAGAATAGATTCCTATTGCCGGTCATGTGCCTCGTGCACCCGCTATCCTTAACCCATTCATCGGGGTCTAGGTCGACCTTTAAGCACACCTACAACAATAATAAACTCAAAAGTTTGGTCTCCATTTGTTCATGGGTCCATTAGTGTTAAACATTCCATTCATGTTGGACATGTATGGATATGATGAGTATGCATTCCATGGAGCAAAGTTTTGAAAGGAAAAATCGTTTTGCATATTAGGGTTCCATCCCATTTGATGGTTACTTCTTGGATAAACGTTATTAGGTCTCCTAGATGCGTTATGTTTTTGAAAAGATGGTGCTTTGTTTCTTGCAAAAGTAGGATTATATTTTGGAGGTGTATGTCTAGTAGTGACATGAGTTGGTTTCTTCCTATTGACGATAACAAACTCATTTCTAGATGAAGAAGCTATGTTATTACCACTAGTTGTCACAGGAGATCCACGGATCCCAGTTTGTACACTAGCCGGTTCCCTTTTTAGGGGATCCGTGGGATCCGCCACAAAAGTGGCTGGTTTTTCTAGTTCTTTAACAAATTTTGTTTCTTTATTTTCGCTAGTTGATGGATCAAGTGGTTGAATACCTAGACCCTTTTGGTTGTTGCCGGTTTTAACACCATCGAGTATTGTATCTAAGGTGTTTGTACTCATTCTAGCAATTTTAGAATCTAAATGATCAACTAGTGTTTGAAGTTGAACACAAAGTTCACATTCACCACTTGCTATTTTGCCTTTTTCTAAACGTTTTAGTTTTGCTTTTAATTCTATGACTTCTTTATCTAAACGTTGGTTTTAAGCTAATGTTGCATAGTTTATCATATTCATTATGCAATGAGTCGTCATCAAGTGATGAACTACTATAGTATTCGTGACATACCTCGTCATTTGTCCTCCTGCTTCTTTAAACAGAGTACCGTTTACTGCTCCATACAGTGCTTATGATATCATCAAGTAGTGAACTACTGCTGAGTAACGTATTACTTATACTATTTGATACGTTGTAATCGAATTTTGGTTGCAAATCTATTTCTTCAGTATCTTAATTTTCGTTTTGATTTTGCAAATCTTTTTCCGTTTTATCGTTCACCACTTACACTTGAAACACAAGTTGAAGTTTGTGATCAACTAGTAAATCTAAGATTTTAACGATCTTACTCATGTTTGTGGAATCTATGTTATGAGCTACCACAATTTTGGCCGTTGTTGGTTTTCCCAGATCCATAAGTTGGTGAACTAGGTAGTTGATCGCTTTTATTTCTTTGTTTTAAACAATTTCTTGATCTTTTTGGTCGGTGAAAACACCGCCTAGGGTGCCTAGGGGATTTTT
>BPTQ01000008.1:263066749-263104850 GCA_019973895.1 Chrysanthemum seticuspe | reverse complement strand
TGTTTACCGTAGTTCTCGATTCAAATATTTTCAAAATTTTATTTTAACATAAAATTTTTGAAAAGCTAGTGATACCCAAGACTTTTAATATTCCTTCCCGTTAGATACGTTGCTGGTGGTGATGAACTTTGATTACCAAAATATATAACCTTTTTATCTAAGCTTTGTATACACTTCAGATTTCTATAACTAGAAACCATGTAATAATAACTTCCACTAAAACTCCGATGGAGTTTACTACTATTTACTTTAAATCAAGTGTATGGAGTACTATTTGATTTACTACTTTACTTCTTTTTCGAAAGATTTTTATCACTTCGTTTTTACCAAAATATATTACGAAATGGCTTTTTCCTTAAGCTTTCTTAATTTTATTATTTTTAACTTGTTGGTTGCCTTGATGAGTTACAACTAAAGAATTCCAAATTTCTTTAGAGGTTTTAAGCATGGAAATTCTTTCGAATTCCTTTTTCGGTAAAGCATTATATAAAACCATTTTTGCTTCACTATTTTTAGAAAGCTTTTTCTTCATTTCATCATTTAGTTTATCATGAGGTATGTGAACTAAATTTCATTTATCATCATTTGAGGTAGCCTCAAAATCACCTTCAACAATAATGTACCAAAGATCAATATCTTTAGACTTCACATATGTTTCGAATCTATTTTTCCAATATATAAAACCATTAGTTTCAAGTAGTGGTGGTCGTTGCATAGATTGCCCTTCCTTATAATTTTCAGAACCCATAGTGATCGAAAAGTTTTTAAAATACAATTTTATTTTAAAACTTTTATAAACTTAGCTCTTGATGCCAATTGTGGAAAACTAGAAGGGGGGGTTGAATAGTTTTGCCGATTTTAAGTTAGTTTTAAAAACTTTAGATCCGATATTATGTGAAATCGTATGGATGTTGAGAACGTATAGATCTAATGATAATGTAAGTAAATAAGTAAAGATAAGGGATAGAAATGACACAACCGATTTATAGTGGTTCGGCTACAAGGACACCTTCCTTGCCCTACTCCACTCCCCGAGTCACCTACTCGAGAGTTCAAGCACTATGTCAACAAACTCCTTCACTTGGCGGAGAAGCCTTCACAACGTTGCTTACACTTTATCCGGTACAAAGCTAGATACCGAGTCCGTAGCACGGTGGACCAAACCAACACAACTTTTTTTTGGGTAAAGGGTTACCCCGGTAAAGTATATTAAAACCGAAAAAAATTAAGTACAAATGGAATATGGCTGAAATACCATATTTACCTCAAGCTAAGCAGCTTGAAAAACACCTAAGACTAGTGCTTATAACATGCTATAAGCACTTACAACTCTAGAAACAAAAGATGCACCTAGAACAAAATATCAACTGAAACAAGCTAACCAGCAGCTACCGTGAAAGATGAACTTTCACCTGTATTTGGATTTGTAAATAAGTTAGCCGATTCATCATACACATTTTCAACATGTTCTTCATCTTCCTCATCATCATTCACCAATGCAGAATACGAATTAGATGTAGTGATTTTACCTACCTTAGAGGTAGTGCCAGTAGACTTTAACATAGACGACAAGTTAGATGCATTTCCCATCGGAGTAGCTCCCTTCTTAGGTTCACTAGTTACCACCTTGGGAACATATCTGACATTCTGTTTAACCGAGGGACCAACAAACTGACTTCCGTTAGTAGACTTCGCTTTACCCTTCCTTTTTTTCTTACCCACCATTTGAAAACCCTCATTTGTCAGCACTACAGTAGGAGTAACAACATTAGGAGTAGAAACAATAGGAGGACTCACCACATGTTTAGGGCATTGATCATGAATGTGACCAAATATCTTGCATATATTACACCTGGGAGGCCGCCATTCATATTCAACACGGATAGTAGCTTTAGTAAAACCCTCCCCAAAAAGTGAAGGAAAACCAACAGTAACAACCTCCACGAGATCAGCCTCAGAATTGACCTCAATAAGGCACCTATCATAACTACTTCTACCCCAAGAATCTTTACACATAGAGCTCGTGTAAGAATCAAGCATAACAGGTTTACCAATGAATGTAGCAATCAAACTAATACCATCCTCTTCAAAAACTTGAATAGGAACATCATGCAATTTAACCCATACCGGAATGCGAGTCAATTCTTCCTTATGCAAACTAGTATCAGTACACCATTTCTTAAGAATTAATGGAGATTTGCGTATCATCCAAGGACCACCTTCCAAAACAGCTTCTAAACCAGCCTGTGCATCAAATTTAAAGAAAAAGAATCCTTTGGAATTCATCATAATCCTTTTCAGGCCATGTTTCGCCCAGTTATTCCTAGCATAGTATTCAACAACTGGAAATGCCATCCTCTTTCCAATAAAATATCCATATAAAGTGTGTTCCAATCGTGAACTAACCTTTTCAACCACTTTGCGCGGAATAGAGATGTTAACACCTGCAAATACGGGTTCGGCAACGAGGGGACGAAAATTAGTATCAAATTTAGGATGATCATTATCCCTCAAACCCATAGCTCCGACATAGGATGTAACATTAGCATTGATGTTCACAGCTTGGATAATAGGAGACTCATGAGTAGGTTTAGGGGTACTAGATTTAGCATTTATTTCAGCCTCAAAAGCCTCCCACAAACCCCTAAACCAACACAACTATTACACAACAAATATGTGAAATAATCAAATACAAGATCTTTGCTACAGAAATCTTGCGGAGTGACAAATCAATCAAGGACCCCTTGCTTGGATGACTTGTAGAATGCTCGTGATCTCGCCTTAGAGAAGGACCTATATGAGGATCACAAATAGAAAGAAAAGAAGAACAACTCTCTAGATCTAGTGATCTATATGTTAGAAGAGAATGAGAGTGTATGAGAGATTTAGTAAGAAGAGGGGTGAGTTAGAATGAAGAAATGACTCTCTATTTATAGGCAAATTTCCTCACTGTTCCCCGGATCCCACGGATCCATTCCACTTGGGATCCGGCTAGCACAAAGCTAGGGATCCGTGGAACGCTCCTCTTTGCCCATGGGTTTTTTGGTTATGGGTCATGGGTTATGGGTTGGTCCATGGGTTTTCTTTTAGATTCAATGTATCTAAGTATACATTGTATCTAGTCTTCTTGGGTATGGATTAAGATCCATGGGTTATGGTCCATGGGTTAAGGTTTTTACCCATCCTAATAAACTATTACAACAAATGCTTAATTACTACATTTTTGTATTTAAAAGATTATATGTAAATGCTTTACAAAAATAACATGTATCCTTATAATTAAACTTAAGACAACATTATATATGTTATCAACAAAACACAAAGAGATCGCAAAATATTAATAAACGTTTTTACGGTTTATTTGTATTAACACAATGCTCAGCCTTTACATTCAAGGTCTGTTTGGCAGTGTTTTTTGGGGAGCTGTTAGCTTTTTGTTATAAAAATAATCTCCTCTAAAATAAATAGCTCTGTTTGGATACATTAACTTTAATCTTTTATTTCAAACAAATATGTCCTAAATAAAAAGCTGATTCATGAAGCTTTTGAAACATCTTGGTGCTGTTAAAATTTTAAATTACTGAAATGCCCTCTAAACATCTGTTTACAATGATAGATATGTCATTTTACATCTCATAACTACATTTAGAAGCTAACTTACCAAATATTTTTATTGAAAAAAGATACAGCTTGTAGCTCATGTTAACACCTTTGCAGTTTACAGCTTATAGTTAACAACTTATAGCATACAGCTTAAAGATAGTTTTACTAAACATTCAGATTAAAAGCCAGAAAAGATATTTAAGTGCATAAAGTTTCGCTCTTTATCATAGCCATCATCAAATGTAATATATAAATAAACAGTAACTTGGCATCAAGTCTTAGGAGATACTCCGTATCCATTAGCGAAATACTGAAAAGAGAAAAATTTTAAAATACGAATGCAATCAAATTGAAAGCCGATCATCAAATGGGTATAAAACTTTTCCACCAAATATATAACAAAACGATAAAGTAAGAGATTTTATTAACCTTTACAGCATTCTTCATTGACGATATCACCTTTATACATACATTGGTTACATAAATTAAGGATTAAAGTAAGAGTATAGAGTTAGTATTAAAAATAAAAAGGCGAATAGAAATAACATCCGTGAACCTGCTTAATTAAAGTTGAAAACATGGTGGCATTTGATAGCCAAAGCAAGCTTGAAAACTAAAGAGACATAACATAAAAATACAAAGATGTTGAATCATATGTCATACGGTATCAATGAGACGAGCCCATGATTTCAACTCTAGCGTGTCGATGTTATAGATGAGCCTGCAAGATCAAAACAATAAGTAATCTACTCAAAACCAAACATACACATTAAAATAGTGAAATGGACTAAGGATTGTATAAAAAGATGATGGAAACAAAGGCATTATACTTTTTTACAAATAAATTGATAATGCTTAACATATAAGAATTATTTTAATTCAATTGAAAAACTACACATAGAAAGGGACATGATGAACGTTTTAGTTGATGGAGGCTAAAAATGGTGATGTAATGATATCAATCTAAGTTAGACAATGATTTATACATATAATACAAATTTGAAATTGTGTTGTAACAATTGCCGCATATATATAACAACGATATGAATTGTTTAACTGATATTAGCATTTTGTAAATACTTGCCTAAACAAATCTGTAATAAAAAACGTTTGACTAATTATTCACGATAAAGTAGGAATTTTTAGTCAACTTATTTAATCAAAATAGTTTAAAAGGATTCTAAAATTAAGACATGTAGATAGGGATGAATATTATGTTTGTATAACTGCCAATTTTAAAAGCACCTTTAACTAACAAATTTACATTTTCAAAGGCTGCAAGTTTTAGTATATTTTTTTTGCCACGTGTCAGCCTAAGCTTAAAAGTTAAGTATAGAAAAAATTAATTAGTGACTAAATAAAAACTCTGTTTTATTAGTATAGATAGATAATACTTGTTATCATTTCATTTTCTAGGTATCGAACAAATTTTTTCCTTTATATGGGTACTTTTCTTTCAAACTCGGCCTTCTTGTGGTATTTTCTGACATTTTTGCCCCTCTTAGCTAATAGGATTTTTTATTTTTCTAAAGGCAAAAATATCGCAAAGTACATCAAGAAGGACGAATTTGAAAGAAAAATACCTATACAAGGAAAAAAATTGTTCGATACCAAGAAAAATAAATGGTGACAAACATAATACCTTTATAAATCATTTCGTTTATAATATAATAAGAGCCAAAGTTCAATGTGCATATAGAACGAGAGGAGAAGAAGATGAAGTTAAGCATGATTAGGTTTTCGAATATCACTAACTAATGAATAAGGATATTCATTATATAGGTATTTTAAAACTTAGGGAGTAAGCTAAGTTTCTTAATCCTTATAAAATAAGGAAAACCTTCTTTTTCTCTTTATAAGGCCAATTATGGTGTAGCGGAGGGATTCTAGATCCTTCCTCTATACTAATTACAGTTAAGTCCTTATACTTATTGTCTAACGACCGTTAGTTAACTACCGTTAAGTAATTATATTAGTTAATGATCGTTAAGTGTTTTTTCGTGAAATAATAATTAATATAATACACAAATATATTAATTACTTATTAATTGTATTTACGTGTTAACGTGAGTGACCCCATAGGCTCACGTAAATTCCGGACATACATTATTTGTGATATAGACTTATCCCAACAACTCCTACTTGGACATGTCACAAATAAATGTAATAAAATTGGTGAGCGTCTAGAAACACGTCAATGCTTCCAGAAACACCTGAGTGTAGTTTCGTAAAGTCTCAGTTAAATGATTTAATCAATTAGTACCCCTTTGTTTCCGATATCTTATTAAATAACGATATGGAATCTGTTAAAAATAGATATGGATCTAGGTCATTCCATAATTCAACGATTTTGTTTCTCGTTTCAATGACTAATCAAGATTACCAAATTTTTTATCAGGACATATCCAAATCTCGTTCGGGTGCGGCCGCACAAACATCTGATCAATCCCACGAGGGGCCCAGTGGCATCATACTTCAAATTTAATTGAAGGAACAAATTTTGTATTGACTGAACGTGTCATTCATGTGCTTCACAACACTATTGAAAATAGCTCTTATAACTAACAATTACGAATAGTGTTAAACTAAATTCAAGAAATGGGATCTACACACACATGACCTGCTTTTTATCTCAAGTCTATAAGTAAAGATAATCACTTAGAAGATTCACTAATGACGCCGATCCTTAAAGTGAAAATCTTGTTAGTTGGGGTAGTCTGATACGCAAACTTGTGAATATCATGTGAGTTTGGCAGGACACATCCTTTAATATTCAAAGAATATAACCAATCACTCATATTTGTCTTAATTCAACTATACTCTCGTGTTGTTGATCGACAATGGACGGTTTAGAATGATATCAATCATTCACGGATTTAAACATACAAATATAAGATGCAACTTATTATTAAATGAAAATAAACATACATAGTACTATGATTTATTATATAATTAATTTTTGTTTAACATCCCGTATCCAAATACTAAATAAGTCAATGCATGATAATCCTAGTTGTAATGACAATCTTACTTTCTGACAAGGCACATATTTTATTAAATTCAACTAAATTTTGATCTTTTGAAATTTTGAGATTGTTATTATTATTTAATTAGTAATAATATTATTATTACTATTACTTTTAATATTTATTATTTAGTTATTATTATTATTATTATTATTATCAAACATCGCTTCATGAGAAAATCAAAAGTATTTACAAGATATTGGTGAGAAGCCGAGACACTAGTTGGGCTCTCACCCTTTTCTGAATACAAAACCTTACTCTATGAAAAATAAAGGCACCACTCTTGACATTATTGGAGTGACTAACAACAATAGTCTTGATGCATGATAGTGTATCCAAAGCTTCCACGTCAAGCTCCCCAAATGTTAATAAAGCAAATAGTATGAACTTGTAACTGTTGTCTTCACATTTGGACGCATATTTCTTTTTCTTCTTCTCCACAGCATTATGTAAGGCTACCCCCGGAGCCCACAAAGATGCATCGATACCAGCAAAAGAAGAGATTCCAATCACATCCAAACATTCATCCTTACCTTGAAACCACTTGAATAGTAACAATCCATTTTTCATCGTTTTCAACTTAAACCATTTTCTTCAAACCAAAAATACAAACTCTTTTTTAACAAAATCATTTTTATCTCACTCAATTTATTAACAAAGATGATTTTCTTAAAAAAGAGGTTTCACTACTACAACAAACATGAATAGAGACCCCTACATGGAGACCCTTTTATAAAAAAACAGGTCTCGTAAAACTTTTCCACCTAGAAAAATAAGATTTAGACCGGTTTCTATAATTCAAACGGGTCTCCATTTGGAAAATCTATCAAGACCTGGTAATATGTTAAAGACTGGTCTATAAAGATAGCTATCCAGACCTGTTGGTACTTTAAAACACGTCTTATTCTGTTTGACCCAAAAAGACCCTTTTCTATTCAACCACCGGTCTATGCTCTGTGAATGGCGGGGACATGAAAACTTGAATTTCATCTCAAAATTTCATTCCCACTCAACATACCCAAACCCTAATCCCCTTCTCCATATTCACTCCTGCCACAAAACCACCTCTACCACCATCACCATCATTAAGCCACCAAATTAAACCATTAAGCCACCAAATTAAACCAAAAAAGAGTCTGCTATAGATCTACATCAATGGCTACAACTGCTTAACTAAGAGTTTAAAACTTTCGCGTAGGTTGTCAAATCTAACTTGTTTTAGTTGTTCTAGTTAAAATCTTACACATTGGTTGGTTGGAACATTTGATGTTTACAACAGTTGGTTGCTTTACTGGCATGCATACTTATTAATGATGTTTCTGATTGGCTTAAACTCAATATTACTTGTGTTACTCAAAATGCATGATTTAGGGGCTATTTCGGGTTGCTTTCAGAATACACTTATAGGGGCTGTTTGGGATTGCTTGTTGAAAGTGCTAACATGTTTAATAAGCAATCCAACACAGCTAATTTTTTTTATTGTTAAACTAAGAATAGAGACAGGTTTTACATCTTGAAACCGGTCTAAATTAGGTTTTTGAGACCTGTTGTTAAGACCACAACCTGTCTTCATTTTGTTTTAGAGACGTGTTTTAATCATCCAACCGGTCTCAAAAAGTGTAATCGAGACCTGTTTAGAAACCGGTCTCTATTTGATTTCACATGGAGAGCCCCCCTCATATAGACCATATGAAAAACCAGTCTTGATTTGGTTCTGGACGGGTCTCCAAAGTACATTTTGTAGTAGTGTTTGTGTGTGTTTTGCCTTTAAAAAGATGAACAAAAAGGTTTAAGTTGAAAAATTATAGAAGTGGGTTTGAATTATAATACTAATAATAATAAAGCTAAATACTAATAATTGTATTATTTTTTTTTGTAAAACGAATTTATAAAAAGAGCGGTGTCAATAATGTCCCATGATGACTCAAGTGAAGGCAATTAATTTAACTAGGACATATGCAAGTAGAATGTATATATGATTCATCAGCAATTGGATTTACTAGGAATTAGGGGTGAGTAAATGGACCGAGAACCTATCGGAACCGAGAACTGAACCGGAACCGAACCGAATTTTAGAACCGCGGTCCGGTTCTCGATTTTTCATTATTGAAAAATGCGGTTCTCGGTTTGGTTCAGTCCGGAACCGCGGGTATCGGTTCCGGAACCGAAGAACCACCTACTTTAATGTTTGTGTGTTTTAGAAAGCTACCATAAAGTAAGGCGGTGCACTTCATAAGTTAATGTTTAAGAGCAACTACTATAATACAAGATAAATGATGATTATCAACAACTTATACATTCCTTGATTTTCAATATAGTTCTGCAGCTAAATTAGCAACATATATGTAAAAATGATCAAGAGCACACAACAATCAACTATTACACCCAGCCAACCACCCCACGGTGTATTTTATTATAAGAATATCAAGAAGATAAGTCCCCAAATAGGTGCTTACCAATACAAATACAAAGAAAAAATAACTGATCTCTACTAGGTAGACACCAGTGATCTCACCACAAAGTTCACTCAACACTCAGACTTAACAAGATCAAACAAGATTGATCTTGATACAAAGAAACAACCAAATACCCAGACTGATATCAAGATTGATATCACAAGAGAAAGACAAATACTGTGTGAAAGTTTGAGAGAGAAAGAGACTAAACAGAATGAAGGATATACAAACCCTAAACAGAATAAAACATTATATACTCTGCCATGTTTCACTTTAGCCCCTGAACTTCTCTTTTCTTTACTTTCAGCACAAACTCTATTTAGACTTTGAAACTTGACACTCTTGGTCCTTCACATTATTTAACACCCCTCCACAAGTTGATAAGTCTGCATCATGTAAACTGCTTCCATCTTTTTCAAGACAGCTATTCTTTTCACAATTGTTAATACCTGCAAACAGATCAAACATACCAAGACTTTTGCAAAACAAAGAATGTTGTCTTTGCCCAAGACATTTAGTAAAAATATCTGCTACTTGCATATCTGTATGAATCTTAACAGTTTTAATCACTCCAGCAGAAACCTTCTCTCTGACCAAATGCACATCCAACTCAAAATGTTTAGTTTTTTCATGAAACACAGGATTAGCTGCAATCTGAATTGCAGCACTATTATCACAAAATATGTTAATAGGTAACAACTCTTTAAGACCAAAACTGTGTAACATGTTACTCAACCAAATCACTTCACATGTAGTTGAAGCCATGCTTCTATACTCAGCTTCTGCAGAACTTCTAGACAAAGTAGCTTGTTTTTTACTTTTCCAAGAAATAAGAGAATTACCCAAGAATACACAAAAACCAGTTACAGATTTCCTAGTTAGAGGACATTTAGCCCAATCAGAATCTGCATAAGCTTTTAGCTTGAGATCAGACTCTTTATTAAACTGCAGACCTAAACCAGGAGACTTTTTCATATATTTTAAAACCCTTAGAGCAGCCTTAAGATGAGATTGTAAAGGTTTATGCATGTGTTGACTTAAACAGTGAACAGCATAACTAATATCAGGTCTGGTATTAGTTAAGTAAATCAATTTACCAACCAATTTTTGATAGTTATTTATATTGCTCAACACTTTATCTTTACTAGTTTCAACACAACTCAAAACAGAATTTTCAGGCAAGGGTGTATCAGCAGGCTTAGCTGCTAGCAGACCATACTCATATAACAATTCCAAACAATATTTTCTTTGGGTCATACAAATACCATAATCATTTTTCAATACTTCAATTCCAAGAAAATATTTTAACTCTCCCAAATCTTTGATCATAAATTTAGAACTCAAAAACTTTTTAAAGTTATTGATTTCTTCTTCATCATTACCAGTGATAACAATATCATCAACATACACAAGCAGAGAAACAAACACAAAACCTTTTTGTTTAACATACAAAGAATAATCCAGTTTACTTTGTTCAAAACCATGTTCAACTAAAGCATTAGTAAGCTTAGCATTCCATTGCCTAGGAGCTTGTTTAAGTCCATATAAAGATTTATTAAGCTTACATACTTTAGTATCATCACCACCATTGAAGCCTTTAGGTAATTGCATATAGACATCTTCATCAAGATCACCATATAAAAAAGCATTATTAACATCTAACTGATATAAAGGCCAATTTTTGCAAACAACAATGCTTATCAGACATCTAACAGTTACCATTTTCACAACAGGACTAAAGGTTTCATCATAATCAAAACCTTCTCTTTGATTAAAACCTTTAGCAACTAATCTGGCTTTATATCTATCTATTTCTCCTGTAGATTTATACTTGATTTTCCATATCCATTTATATCCAATAGCATGTCTACCAACAGGTAACTCACATTCAGTCCAGGTATTGTTTCTATTAAGAGCTTCAATTTCATTGTTCATAGCTTCAGACCAATTAGGATTTTTAACAGCTTCTTCATAATTTTTAGGTTCAACAGACTTATTCAATGTAGAAGCAAAACACATATTAGTCCTACTCAAACTAGCATAACTCACATATTTCTCAATACCATATCTGACTTTAGAGTGCATCACATAATCATTGAACCTAATAGGAGTTTTAGACTCTCTACTAGACCTTCTTAATACAGGTTTCTGCACATCTTCATTAACATTTTCAGACTGATTAAAAACTAAACTAGTATTTTCAAGACTAGAATTGCCCTCAGACCAGTGTTGGTCACCAAAGTAGGTTGCAGATTGCCCATCTTCATGATGCATATGAGTAGTATCTATTTCATTATCACTAGCATCATGTGAAGATAACATACTACCATCCTCAACTGGTGTATCTTCCCCTTCCTCATTGGGTCTTTGAGACTTTGGACTATCAAAAAACTTCAAGTGTTCAACCTCATTTACATAGTTTGTATCAGTTGACTCACAGGTTTTCATTTTCAAAGGAAAAACATTTTCATAAAACCTCACATCTCTGGCAAAAAACACATTTCTAGTATCCAAACTTAAAAGTTTATATGCTTTCTTAGTAGAAGAAAAACCAATTAGAACACATTTTTCAGACCTATAAGACAACTTATCATGGTTATTTAAAATTGTAGCAAAACACAGACATCCAAAAGACCTCAAATGGGAAAGATTAGGTTTAGTTTTGTACAACAACTCATAGGGACATTTACCATTTAGAACTGAAGATGGCAGCCTGTTTATAAGATACACAGCAGTTAGAACACAATCAGACCAAAACCTTAAAGGAATCCCCCTTGAAACATAAGACTCCTAGCTACATTGAGTAGGTGTCTATGTTTCCTTTCAGCAATCCCATTTTGCTGAGGTGTATGAGTACAAGATGTTTGATGTATTATACCAAGATCAGAAAACATTCCACTCATTTTCTTATTTACAAATTCAGTACCATTATCAGATCTAACAGTTTTAATTTTAATACCAAATTGATTAGATATTAAGTGAATAAAAGAGCAGAATACATCAAACACCTCATCTTTAGTTTTAATCATATAAGTCCACACAGCTCTAGAATAATCATCAACAATAGTGAGAAAATACTTATATCCTTCTCTACTTGTTACTCTGTAAGGACCCCATAAGTCAAGATGAACAAGTTCACCAAGATTCTTAGACTTATGATCAGACAAAGGAAAAGGTTCCCTTGTCTGCTTAGCCCTGTGACAGATTTCACAAACAGAAATAGAGGAATTCTTGGAAATACCAAGATCCTTTTGAAGAACAGACAAGACTGGATCAGCAGGGTGACCCAATCTATTATGCCAGACAAGTTTAGACACATTATAAGACATAACCATATTGCACTCACCCAAAGTATTATTAGGCTGCATATCAAACAAATACAATCCATCAGACTGACTACCAGTCCCCATAACATTCTCCCTTTTCAAATCCTGAATATAACAAGTATCTTCATCAAAACCAACAAACATTTTGCTATCTCTAATCAGTTTATTAACAGACAACAAACTCACACAGTAACCAGGAACTACTAAGACATCATAAAGAGTCACATTATTAGTTAATTTTAGATTTCCAACATGACTTATAGTAGCAAGAGTACCATTGGGATGTCCAACAGTAATCTTAAGACTAGAAATATCCACAACATTAAACATACCAACAGTAGAAACAGTCAAGTGCTGATTAGCACCTGAATCAATGATCCATCCCAAAGATATAGTTTTAACATAAAGACTAGAATTCCCAAAGAAATATTTAGAAAAATTAATATTAAACCAAACATTTCCATTAAAGAATGAAGCCCTACCTGCCATATTGGCATGTACGCTTCCAGAAGAACTATCATTGATCAAAGACAAGAGTTTCTTCATCTGCTCAGAAGTAAAACCAGAAGATATATTTGCAGATGAAGTAGTAGAAGATTTTTCAGACATTTTATCAATATTAGCATTATAGTTTTGTTTGAAAGCATTTTGTTTAGGTGGATTATTATTCTTGACAAATCCAGGTGGAAAACCAATAAGTTCATAGCATCTTTCAATAGTATGTCCAATCTTACCACAGTTTTTACAATTCAAATTAGGATTAGGACCTCTATTAGCAGTATTAGTATTAGAAGTGGTTCCTCTAGTGTTGTTACTGTTGTTATACAATCTTCTATTGTTATTAAATGTCTTAGCAGCAAAAGAAGATGCATTCAGTTTAGATTCAGAAACACTAGAAGACTCAGGAATCCCTCTATGGGACTCCTCCCTAGACACAACAGCATAAGCATCCTTAACCTCAGGTAAAAGATCTCTAGTTAATAAAGCAGTCCTAACAGGTTGATAACAATCATCAAGACCCATAAGGAATTGCACCAGTTTCATTAACTGCTAATGCAATACCAACTCAGTACTAGCTTCACAAGCACATTTATGTTCACAAACACATTTAGGCAATTTAGTTAGAGAATCAAATTCTCTCCATAAAGAATTTAGCCTATGATAGTAATCAGCAACAGAACTACCACCTTGTTTTACAGAATTAATCTTTTGCAGCAGATTGTATATAACAGAACCATCAACTTTATCATATGTTTCTTTTAATTCTTGCCAAACAGAAGCAGCATTTTTAGAATAAACTAACCCCATATAAACATCATGAGATACAGAATTCATAATCCAGGTTAAGACAATGGCATTACATCTATCCCATTGAGCAGACAAGACATTACTAGTAACAAATGATTCTTTAAGACAAGTGCCATCAACAAAGCTTTACTTATTTCTAGCTTGCAAAGCCAATTTCATAGCACCAAACCAAATTCTATAATTCTCAGTTCCAAGCAATTTAAATGGAATAAGAGCAGTTCCACTATTATCATTAGTTTGAATATGAAGAGGATTACCAGCATCAAGATTACTAATTAACACTTGAGTATTACTACCACTAGGTTCATCTTCAATAGCCATATTAAACAAACAACAAGAACAACCAGCAAGAAAAAACAGAAACAATTACAACAAGCAATAACAGCAAACAACAATAACAAATAACCAGAACTAAACAACTCAACCAACTTCCAAGACTGCCCAAATCCTATCCTCCTTCGACTTAGACACAACAAGAAACTAAAGAACAGAAATAACAAACTATAAAATCTACAACTCACACCCAAGAATAACCACAAACCAGCCAGAAGACTGGGGACAGCCAGAGCAGGTATTCGTACCAATCTAGGTTGGCAGATCAAGAAGTTAACTGTCCCGTTTGCACCTTCTAAACCAATTTTGTGTTATCTTAAGAGAAAGAAGTACTTACAGAGATATATCAGCGGAAAGAGATACAAAAACCACTAGATTCAACGAGTCTAGTAAGATTGTATCAAGAACAGGCCCAAGAAACAACAAGAAACCACCAGGGATGAAAAACCCCCAAAATACCAAATTAGGGTTTCAAGAAACCCTAATCAAGAAACCCACAAAATCACCAGATCCAATCCCAAACAGAACAAACCAACCACGGCCGTTAAGAAAACAACCTCAATTAACCAATTCAACCACCAATTGCAAGAATCCCCAAAAATAACTTCGAAACCCTAGAATCTAAAAACCACCAGATCAGAACCGTGCGCTCTGATACCATGTAAAAATGATCAAGAGCACACAACAATCAACTATTACACCCAGCCAACCACCCCACGGTGTATTTTATTATAAGAATATCAAGAAGATAAGTCCCCAAATAGGTGCTTACCAATACAAATACAAAGAAACAATAACTGATCTCTACTAGGTAGACACCAGTGATCTCACCACAAAGTTCACTCAACACTCAGACTTAACAAGATCAAACAAGATTGATCTTGATACAAAGAAACAACCAAATACCCAGACTGATATCAAGATTGATATCACAAGAGAAAGACAAACAATGTGTGAAAGTTTGAGAGAGAAAGAGACTAAACAGAATGAAGGATATACAAACTCTAAATAGAATAAAACATTATATACTCTGCCATGTTTCACTTTAGCCCCTGAACTTCTCTTTTCTTTACTTTCAGCACAAACTCTATTTAGACTTTGAAACTTGACACTCTTGGTCCTTCACATTATTTAACAATATATCATTTGGCTTTACGAAGATGAAATATATGTTGTTTCTACAATATTAAATATGGTGTCACCTAGATCGGTAGCTACTTTTCATCCCAAAATATGTGAATTGCCTCCGATGTAGCAAGGGATATTTGCGACACCAAGTTAAAGTTTCTAAGAATATGTTGATTCTCTTTAAATTGATTATAATTCGCCATAGCATATATTCATTACATACATATTTTGTCACGCACCCCATAATACATAACCTAGAGCTAGAGAGAAAGATATATAACCTGAGCTCCAGTGGGAGAGATCAGAAAGTAACAATGATCCAAGAAGAAAAGAGATGCATTTTTTAAAAAAAATTTCGGTTCTAATCGGTTAGATCCGCAAGGAACCGAACCAGACCGTGAACCGAACCGGAACCGAGACATGTTACTCGGTCCGGTTCTCGGTTCCTCGGCCATCCGTTTTTCGGTTCTCGGATCCCGCGGTTCCGGTTCGGTTCCGTGCGGTTCCGGAACCGTGCTCACCCCTACTAGGAATCACATATTTCTAGAAATTTTCTTATTATAGTATTATAAGAGCCAAAGCTCAACGTGTATATAAAACGCACATTATATATTCTTTTTAAAAAGAAACAATTATATTAAAGGAACCACAAGAATAAAATACAAAAGAAATGGCAATCCATCATCTTAACAAGCTAATTAAAAAAGATAGGCTAAAAAAAAATAAAAAATACACAATAACATAGGACAGTAGGAACTTACAACAAACAACTACTAATACTAGCTAACAAAGCACATGACTAAACCTAAGACATGAAGTGACATCCTCCTTATTGTATAAATAATATTTTCCTAGTTGGTATAGATTTTACAGTCAGTGGAATTTTGATCGTGGACAAAACACAACTTTGTAGTTAGTACCACCAGGGCATGAAGATTGACTAGTCACGTCCTCTATGGGGTAGCTAATTTTAGCATCGGGACACCTATCTTTGAAGTACTTAGAATAATTTGTTGGCCCACAACCATACTCGCCAGTTGTAAAAACGTTACAAGGGTTGTTACATCCTCCTTGAGCTCGTAGTTTCTTAGGGCACTGACGAATGAGATCAACAGCGGCACAACTTAGTTTCTTGCACGAAGCATCGACACTGACAGGGCCAAACTCCATTGGGATATTGAATCCATCAAGGACGGATATGACAGGAAAGTCAGTATTATTGGCTTGGACATTTGGAGCAAACTCGGCTAAAGTAAAAGGCGGTGTCCCATAACCTTGGCATTCAAGGAATCCATTGCAGTCGCCAGTTTCACAATTCCCTCCTCGGCCATTGGCATCAAAGTTGCATTTGGTTCGTCCCCATATACGGGCTCCAGACAGCCCCGGGGTTAGCGTGAGTTGCCAAATTTGACCAGTTTCAATACGTCTACCTGCACCAGGCCGCCATTGACCAATTTCGTTACCTATACCTTCACCAGGCCTGAGAGCAGCCCATACAGTGTATGGACATTGGTTTATGACATCGATATTCGTTGCTTGTGTGGAAGTGAAACAAAAGATGGTGAGAATGATGAATGAAATGAGAAAGCTATTGACATGATAAGCCATGTTTGGTATGTTTTGTGGATTGGTGTGGTTTTGGTAGAATTGTAGAAGGGTTTATATAGGGAAAATTTGAAAGCTTGGAATATGTTCATAAGACAGAAAATGAAATTTAAAATAGTCAGAAATAAACAAAATATTTAAGCGTGTTTTTAGTTTTGTCGTTTTGGGTTGAGGTGTAAGGCTCATTCACATCCATCGTACTTAACAGCCTTTGAAGTAATAAAATTTTACCGTGAATAACTCTTTTATCAAATATATATATTATGTTACATATAGACTACATAAAACTTCCAATTGTACGATACACTTATACTTCAAATATGAAAAACATCTTCCATCTTAGTTTAACTAAAGATGTAAGTTTCTCGTTCGATATAATTGGAAAGTTAATATATATTAATGGAATTGTGAAAATCGTTAATTTGTTATGATGAAAATGGAAGTTTTGGAAGTATATATTTGTGTGTAATGGAATTGTAAAAATCGTATTAGAAAATAGTTTACTTCTACTTGTCCGAGAATTAACTTTGAGTAGAATATAATCTGAGCAAGTAAAAAACAAAACCTCTTCCAACCAAAAGCGACTATGGCGAATTCCGTTTAAGGTTTTTTATTTTTTCGTCAATTGTTTTTGGGTAATAATTGCTGCATTAATTAGGCACATATAGCTCTTTGTTGAATGAGTATCGATATTATGTCGGTTAGTGCCTACTATAATTGACCATCCAATTCACGATTCCTTCTAAACGGGTAGATAGGAACCTGCGCGTTGTAGCGGGGCCTATTTGGTGTTGATGTTTGTAATTTTTGTTTCTTTTCAAATACATTCTTATTTCCGTTTATTTGGGCATGCTGCATTTTGCAAAAGCTTTGGGAGTACCTGTTTGCAAATCAAAAAGAGATATATATGTAGTTCTTTGGGGTATCGAAGAAAAGGCGGGTTAACTCTCCCTAATTGGCGACAAAAAAGACTAACCGGCCGCTATCGAAAATCATCAAATCTAACCGGTTTTTCTTTGGATTCATCAACGCATATCCTTATATTGTCATTTGCTGCATGTGCTTCATTATACTATTAAACTAATCGGTCAATTTAAGTTGATTGATTTGTTTATACTTTTGGTCGAGGATCGTGGGTCGGTTATAATAATCCTTAAGATTCATTGTGTACTGACCCTACTCATGACATCATTCACCTTTATAGTATACTGATTCATACGTTTCGTGCTTTTTGAAGAATTATAAACCCTAGTTTTCAATTAGGGTTTTCTCGTTACTGTTGAAGACCAATTGTTTCCGTTTTTTTTTATTTATGTTGATTCGTGGTTATTGGATGTAATGATGTCGGATTTGGGAGAGAAGAATGTTGATTTGCTGAAAAATGTGACTATGAGGAAAAATAAGAAGTCTCGACTTAAGGGTGTTACAGGTGTGGCGACGCAGTCTACACTTGACTCGTCATCTCCTCCTATTCAGGTTGATGATAACATTCGTGAAGAGTATGTGGAGCCGATTCCACATGCTGCAAATGCTTGTATTGATGTGGTCTTGCTAATCCTAACGAGGTAACTAATACAGCATCTTTAATCAAGATGAAGCATGACTATATTGTTGCTCTATTTGGTGTCTCGCTTAGTACATTAGAGGACATTAATGAGTTCACTTTGAGTTGTGAGGCTGGTAAATATCCGGTATGGGCTGAATTAGATAGGAATACTCACACAATGGTTACGTATGCTATTGAAGATTTGTGTAATGCTTTTGTGGCTGGAATTAAAGCTAAGTCTACGACTCCTAAACCTACTAATGAGTCTCCTATTGTCCAAGCTGTGGACATCAATACTATTGGAGCTGCAGGTTTGAGGGATGCTCAACCTATTATTGATACTCTGTTTCGTCCATTTGTTGCTGAACCCGTTTTTGAAGGTGTTAACATATCTATCCCCCGCAAAGTGGTTGAAAAGGTTAGTACACGGTTGGAACACACATTGTATGGTTATTTTATTGGAAATAGGATGGCGTTTCCAGTTGTTGAATATTATGCTAGGAATAACTGGGGGAAACATGGGTTGAAAAGGATTATGATGAATTCCAAAGGTTTCTTCTTCTTTAAATTTGATACATTAGCTGGGTTAGAAGCTGTTTTGGAAGGTGGTCCATGGATGATACGCAAATCTCCAATAATCCTTAAAAAATGGTCTATGGATACTTGTTTGCATAAGGAACAATTGACTCGTGTTCCGGTATGGGTTAAATTGCATGATGTTCCTCTTCAAGTGTTTTAAGAGGATGGTATTAGTTTGATTGCTACGTTTATTGGAAAACCTATTATGCTTGATTCTTATACGACCTCTATGTGTAAGGATTCATGGGGAAGAAGTAGCTTTGCTAGGTGCCTTATTGAAATCAACTCTGAAGTTGATCTTGTGGATGTTGTTAGTATTGGTTTTCCTTTACTTTCTGGGGAGGGTTTTACTAAAGCTACTATTCGTGTTGAGTATGAATGGCGACCTCCCAGGTGTAATGAATGCATGATTTTTGGTCACACTCATGATCAATGTCCTAAAAAAGTGGTGAGTACTCCTGTTTTTTCTAATCCACATGTTGTTAATCCAAGTGTGTTGCTAGATAAAGACGGTTTCCAAATGGCGGGTAAGAATAAGAAGAAGGGTAAAACCAAGTCTACTAATGGTAATCGGTTTGTTGGTCCTTCGGTTAAACAGAATGTCAAATATGTCACAAAGGCGACAACGAGTGAACCTAAGAAGGGTAATACTTCTATGGGTGAAGCTTCTAATTCATCGTCTATGTTGAAGTCTACTGGCACTACCTCTAAGGAAGGCAATATTACTACATCTAATCTGTATGCTGCATTGGTGATGGATGTCGAAGATGATGAAGAACTTGTTGAAAATGTGTATGATGAATCGGCTAACTTATTTAATAATCCACATACCGGTGAAACTTCATCTTTCACGGTAGCTGCTGGTTAGCTTGTTTGAGTTGTTTGATTTGTTTTAGGTGCATCTTTTGTTCCTAGAGTTGTAAGTGCTTATGGCATGTCATAAGCACTAGTTTTAGATGTTTATCGAGTTGTTTAGCTTGAGGTAAATATGGTATCTCAGCCATATTCCATTTGTACTTAAATTTTTCGGTTTTAATATTATTTACCGGGGTAACCCTTTACCCAAAAAAAATATATGTAGTTCTTTGGCACGTGCTTATCTGCTAACGAACTTTTTAAAATAAGTAACCTGATACTGGTTAATCAATAATTTACATCAATGGTGTTGCCGTTGAAAACTTTCAAATCACAAATCCACTTTTATGCAAACTTCTATTATAAGACGGAAAAAAACTACATCAGCTAGACGGCTACTATCACCTGTCTTTATTAAGTATATGATTCAATCAGAAGCTTGAACTAATCCTACAGGAAGTTTGAGCAAAAGGCTATGACAGAAGCTGTACTTTGAAATTTAAAGGTACCGTGACCTGTTGGTCACGAATTTTCCTGTTCCGCAGATTTTTAGGCAGCCAAAAGGGAGTTTTTTAGGGAACTATTTGCAGCAAATCTTAGTGCATGAATCCACTAAAGAATAATCACTAAAAGTCCTATGTTTAGTCATAACTAGCAACTAATATCAATATGTGATTTTCTAAATTAAGCTACAAGCATGCATTCAATATGGCAAAATAAACTATCATCCAAAAACATGTAATGCACATTCATGCAAGTTAATGAAAATAAAAGCATCCAAAATAGAAAAGTTGATCAAGAATAATTCTTGATTATAAACCGTCGGGTGGTAAAATTGAAACACACACCCGAAGCTAACTATTCGAAGTTAGCTAGATTATGTCCTAGTTAAACCAAGCATAATGCATCAAGAGGCCGTGGCCGATAAACCTACTAGTGTTTAACCTACTAATAAAAGTTTAATACTAATAGTCTAATAACATTATCCCAACCAAACCAAGTTAAATTGTTTTTAAGTTATCACACATTAACCTCACTTAAATTTCTTTTTGGGGCTTTTACGAATCTCCTTGATTGCCTTACCAATTGTCTTGAGCTCGCCCATTGTCTCCCCATGCATTGAAGCTTGTCGATTCATCATTGTCGCTTGTCTTTGCATCATCTCCCTTAAGTTTGTGGTTGTGTAGGTAGGTGAAGGAACGCGAGGAAAGTTTGGAGGATCGAGAGAACCGAAGTAAGTAGAAAGAGAAGGAGTACGAGCTCGAGAGGTGCCTTCATCAGGCATCTCTTCATCATCATCTACGTGATGAGATGAGGAGCCTTGATCAAAGGTAGAAAAGGTGGTGTCAGAAGTGGATTTACGATCACGTTTCGTACCAATGTCACTACATCGCCTAGTACGACGTTGTAGTCGACCAAGGGGTTTCATGACTTTCTCGACAAGAATGTAATGATCACCCAAAAAATGTGGATAGCTCTGCATGACCCAACGATAGAGACGAGTACGCAACATGCCATAAGGCATAAGATTATCAGACCGACCTCTGACATTTGTAATCCTTTTTGCCATGTAGTAGGCAAGATTGTAAGGAGTTTCGTTGCTTAGACAATAAAGCACGTGGGCACAGCTTGCCGGAACATGATCCCGGCTGACTCGATCGATGTATTTTGATTTCTTATGGATCAAAAATATCGGTTAGGTAAGGACCTCCATTATCCAAGTGATATACAAGGTAATCGAGAGAGTGATCTTCCGTGTAGGCAAATTGGCCTTCAGAAGGGAAACCGAGAATTTGACCGAAGTGCGGGATTGATAAAGTGATTTGATGGTTTTGAATCCAAAAGTCTATATAGACAGTATACTTGAGATTAGTAAAGGTTCTGACACGACTATAAAAGTATAAGATGAAACGAGGACGACTATAAAAGTATAAGATGAAACGAGGACAAATTTGATCATTTATTGTGTATAAACAATCAAAGTCAATGGTAGGAAAACAATCAACAATGTTATCTAGATGAACGTAGGAAGGGTCAACGACACGCCCCTCATGAATGTAACGGTTTTCAACATGTTGATAACAAGTTCGATATTCTAGAGGAGTTGTAGGGTTGGTAGAATGTGTCCAAATATATTGACGGGTATCTTGGTAATCATTTCGAGGCAATGTTACCTATATATAAAAAATAATAAATACATACACATATATATAGATGAAAAAAATGGCAAGCACGTCTGTGTGCCTATATGCAAACAATGTAGAGGTGCGATAATCTCGACTCTACAGCAAAAATAATGAGATTACCCAAACGCTCTTATATTTACTTTTGCTCAGTCAAATATGTCAAAAAATACATATTAGTTATGTATTTCGGCCAACATTCTAGAGTTCATGTATGCATGAGAAAACGTTTTTCGATTGTATTAACAATGCATGAAAACATTTCATGATGATCCTAATTGCGTGAAATTTTTCAAAAATGGAATTGGGGTGTTTGGCTGAATGGAAATTTTTCAATGCAAAATTTCAAGAAAGTGAGAAATGTTAACTCTGGCAATGTCTTATCTAATTTTAATTTACCTAATCATGATTCCACCAAGAACACTACTACAATTCGATTTTTCTATAAAATTCGAGTATAATTTCTAAAAACAAGATTAAGTATTTTATGCAAATCCTATGTTTGGAGGAATCAAAATGTTTATACATTGTCTAATCCTAATCCTAATTGCATAAAAACTTAATAAAAATAAAAAATCCCGAATTCAATTTTTGTGCAAGAAGAAACCCTAGACTCAAAATTAAAGGAAATTAAGACGAATTGACTTACAATTGATGTTAAAATGATGTAGTAGTTGATAATATTGTATTATAATACCTTGATTTTGATTTTGGAAAGTGGAATTTGATTTTGGTATGGGTTTCGGTTTGACAACAAGCGCAGAGAAGAGTGTTTGTTTTGAATGTGCAAACTGTGGGAAAAATTAAAAAGGAATCGGGTTTGTTAGGTCGACGGAATCACGGTACCACTAAATTTAGCGATGCCGTGCCCAATTTAGTGGTGCCGTCACCTGTTGGAACAAAAACTTGTCCAGTTTTATTTTTGACAAATAAATCTCGCTCATTTTGTGAGATTTATGGACAAAACATTGTAAAGAACTTATACCAACATATTAGGAAACTTGGGACAACATATTAGGAAAAAATAATGACCTGAACTACTACCAAATTTTATGTTGTTGCGGGGACATGTAAATGCAATTATGTGCTACACGAACAACTTGTCACCATTTGAATACAAAGAAGTGCAACAATGATAGAAACATGCACACACACACACACACTCCTTTGAATGTTTTGTCACCATCTGAATACAAAGAAGTGCAACAATAATAGATACATGCACACACACTCCTTTGAATGTTTTGTACGAACCGAGGGTTACTTGATGTATATCGATGTATATGCACCCAACAAATGTATGTAATATATGACTATTTTTGAGAGGATATTTGATTGTGATTGTTATCATTTATAAATGCTTAGAAATATCATTTATCATTTATAAATGCTCATTATTTTTGGAGGTGTTTCTAACGTTTACTGTAGAGCTTTGCTCTTCAAGACTATCTTTCGGTTAAAGAAGACGATACATGCACGTTTAATTTCTTAATAGCCACAAACGAAATTTCTTATCATATCATTGACATATTAGTTATTATTCCTTTCTAAAAATAACGAAACCTATTCACGTTCATTGTTGTTTGTTGATTTATTCACACACGTGTCCTCTTAATGAACAATTCCGATAAAAATCAACATGATTCCACGGGGTCTATAGGCTATTCAAGACCGTAAAATTTGGAGACGACAACGCACGGACGTTTATTATTTTAATTGTTATAAACTCAATTGATTATCGAACGATTCACGTATTACCTCACTGTTTCTTTCATATATTAATGGAACATGTTTGCATGCGTTGTTTTCTTATTATCTCATTTTCATATTTCTTTAAAAACCCCATGAATCCACAGTTCTTTAAGCTATAGAACATATAACATACCACATTTAACAAGTCATTCCTGATTCATGGTCGTCTTAAGTAGGGCTGAGCATAGAAGGTTCAAAACCGAACCAGAGAGACACAACCGACTGAACCGACAAAAACCGAGCCGACCCGACTGGCCTTCAATTCGGTTTTGGTTTACATTTTTCATGGTTTTCGGTTTCCGGTCGGTTCGGTTGTATTCGACCAAAAACCGACAAAAACACACACATAACCACACCTAACCGAACCGACGGACCCAACACAAAACTGAACTGAACCGACCATATTCGGTTTGGTTTTGGTTTAGGTTTTTCACGATTTCGGATTTTGTTTTTGTCAGGTCGGGTTGGGTCGGTTTTGTTGAAATTTAATAACATGACATGTCATAAATTAAATACAAATAACATCAAAGTAATGCGAAAGCGTGAGGAACATATAATATATAATTAATTAACCAAACATAAAAGTATGTGTACCTTTGATTCTAGCTAAACAAGAATCAATTCCAAGCTAGCAATTAATTGGATGAACCCTAATTAGGGTTTATGAGGATTATAAAAATTGTCCCTTACCGTTTTACAATTCAATCCAAGATACTAACAATAGTGTGTTAGTACCATGTTCTTGTACACACATACTAATACCAAATTAATGTAAATGATAGTTTAATGAACACAAAACAATTATTTTTGACAATCGAAAAATCGATCACCCTTTTAGGGTTTATGTGATCGACCTAATTCAACAAGAAAAGAAAACAAAAGGGTTTAGGTTATTGTGTGTGTACAAAAGTTATCAAACAATGAACCCTATCCTCTGTTTATATAGTATGCAAAACTTGAAGGACAAGTTGGAGTGGGTATGGGTTTCCCCATAGCCTACCGATCGACCAACACCCCAAAACGGGATTCCGGAACCTTTTTTCCTCTATTTTCATCTATAGTCATTTCCTTTAATGATCGTTAGTCCAGTACAATTAATTAGTTAATGCTCGTTAATTTTTTTGTGTAATTAATAATTATAAATAATTTTTTATATCTAATTATTAAACATTAATTCTTCATACGTAAAGTGTGAAATCCCGTGGTCTCAAGTTTGACCCTAACATACATCTATTAATTTATGTCCATAAACCAATAGCTCCCACTTGGAAATATCTTAATAGTGTAATCACATCGGTTAGCGTCTAGCAACACACCGATGCCTCTAGTACAACTCGAGTAAGGTCTCCTGGAACAAACCTTTTAATGATTCATCATTATTATTATCCTTTTGTTTCTAATACTATATTAAATAGGATATAGATCTAAGTCATTCTTTAATTTAACCATTATGTTTCTCGTTGTTTACGATTGAGCAAAATTACCAAATCTTCTGAACATATTTAGGGGAGATCTTGGGCATGGCCATGCAAACATCTTGTCAACCGTACGAGGGGCCCAGTAGTGTTAAACTCCAAAATAAATTTGAAGGAACAAATTGTATCTTGACTACAAGCAAAACACATGAACTTTGCAACAATCTGAAAACAACCCTTATGCTTACTACTTAAGTTTAGCGTTAAGTTGTTCCACATAAATGCACTACATTCATGACAGTTATCTGGTATCTCAATTCTGGAGATAACTATTCATGATTTACTTAATAACAATATCCATAAAGTAAAATCATGTAGTTAGGATAAGTCCTATATTCATTTAATTGAATATCATCTGAAATTGGTATGCAACACATTAATATACGTTCAAGTATATTCTACCAATCACTCAGATTTGTCTTAGTTCAATGATACTCCAATATCATTAATTGACAATGGACGATTTAGAATAAATAAGTTATTCACGGATTAAACATGAAAATATAGGATACAATATATTATAAAATCAAACATACCAAGTATTTTAATTCATTATAATAATTGTTTAACATCCCTTATCCAAATACTAAGTATATCATTGCATGAAAATTCTAGTTGATGAATTATGGCTCAAGTAATGACAATCATACTTGTTTACAAGGCATAAATCAACCAACTTGATCTATCTAATTTTGAGAATACTTATTTTAAGAATTTAATTAGTGAAGTTCTTGTATGTGTGCACTCAACTATCTTGATATTGCCACATAATATTATCATAAAGTGTGACATCCTAAATCACCAATTTATGATAATCAAACTTTCAAACATTTTAAATTTTAAAGTGTTCTTACTCTTTAATATGTATAATGCAACTGTGCTCTTAAATAAGCACAACTAGTTCACATGGCCATTAACAAAGATGAAATTCTACCATGACTAGTATTGAGTGTCATCTTAATTAAACCAACATCATTGTATACAAACAACAATATGCTATTTAAAAATCCGTAATGTTTAATATCTATTGTGTAATGTTTGATGCCTTTCTTACTTTCAAGTTTGTTGTCAGCTAACAATTATGCAACAATTTACATATTGTTTATTCTTAAAAACTAAGAGCAATTTCTGGCTAAGAATGTAATTCTAAGTCCAAACATTCTATTAGAATATTCATTACACAAGTTATCTAATAACTTTCAATTAGATATCAATGTTGTCAAATCATCTTGCATTCAAGCATGATACAACAATTTTAATACACAACATGATGTACTGATGCGTGAGTTCGGGGTCGAAAGACTTCCTTTTCACCGAGCAAGCTTTACAACTCACTAGGCAATATACCTAATCGTTGCAGTGTAATATGGGTAAGCCCAGGGGGTTGATCATTCTCTAGAAAAATAGAGATGCTAGTAGAGATGTATGACGAAGAGGTGAGGTTGAGGGTGATTCTTTTTAGCTTTTTTGTATTTTTTTAGGAAACCAAGTAAAATCTCGAGGTTTGAAGAGCGGGGGTTAGTAATTCTATCAATTTAAACTACTTAGCAATTAAAATTAAAAACTAATTAACCAATGAAAAGGAAAAGCTATGGATTGATTGAGTGTGTTTCTTTTGATAATTAAAAACGTGTTTATTTAGATTTTCTTACTCTCTAGTTATCTCTTATTGGTCGGCTGAATTGTCACATCCTAATTTTTATTGAATAGTCATAGGGGGTGCTTAATTCCCTAGTTCTATGAATCGTAACTCTCCTCTAGACTATCCGGGATCGCCAAGTACCGAAGTATCTCCCATGAATACTCTATTATCCTTAAGCTACAACTCACGCAATAAACACAATGATAGCCTAAGTGCACTCTCAATATTTTTGTTATTTAGGATGTTCAACATCGCAACAATTAAAGAAGAAACCAGTTTTCCTTACTCTAGCGTCTACCAATTAAAACAAGAGAAAACCTAACAATTATCAACAACTAGGTTTCATTGGATCTAAGCAAACACTAGATTAATCTAGTTAAGCATGGTAAATAAATAAGCAAGAACACAAACAAACAATTGAACATAGAACAAACATGGTGGTAGATTAGATAAACAAACTTATCTTTGAGTGTACAAGAAGGTTTGGAACCCTAAAGTATTTCCCAAGTCGGACTATTAACGAACTAGGGTTTGCTCTCCAAAATAATGCACACAAAATACAGAAAATTCGAAGTCTATATATAGATTTACACTCACGATGGTGTCGCCTTTTGATGGCGACGCCGTATGGTCACATTATTAGAGTTTCGTTTTGGACAAGTCATCGTTGGGACGGCGTCAGTTGAGAAAGTGTGACGCCGTCTGGCTTCATTATGGACGTCGTCTTGGAATGAACCTTGGTCGTCTGGTGAAAAAGTAAGGGCAACACCCTTCTGGATTTAGGCGTGATGCCGTCATGTGTTGGAACCAAAATATGACCTGAGTCATCGCTTGAGACTTTTTAGAAAACTTTGTGAGCGACGGCGTCGCCCTATGAGTTGGGACGCCGTCAGGTGTGAAAAACAGCCTTGAAATCTTGACTTTGTAGTTTTCTTCATGTTTTCGCTCCTTTTCGTCCAAAAGTGCTGGATTCCAGCAATTTGCTTCCAAAAGACCTAAAATATGAAAATGAATGATTTTAAGCAGGAATAGATATAAAATGTAACGATTTAGGGCTTAAATGACCACTTATGTATCCATTTTTCCAAATGATATATCATGTTGCATTAGACTCATAGATTTTACAGCACATGTTTATTAACAATAAACATATATTCTTAGGTTTTATGCCTTATTTTATAATCTTTCAAGTGAAGTTTCATTCCAATATAAAACTTAACATTTAGCTTAGATGGAATGTTACTATCCATACAACATATAGCATTTTAAGAAAATAAACATAATACTCCCACTAGCTTTCAGGAATACTTATAATTTATCTTATTTTAATTATAAATCAAAACTTGGATTTAATAAGTAAACATAAGAATAATTTCTTAGATGCATGCATTTATCCCTTCATGGATTATTGCACTTTGTACACTTCCAAAGATTATATGAATTCAAAAATCCTTTCGATTACTTACCGTCCTCGCTAAAGTAATTTCTCAAGAAAGAGTTTTGATATTCTATTGTCATTTTACATTTTAATGAAAATAGGTATGACACTAATCATCTTTATATATTTAATGTGTCTAGAAAGAATATTCAATCACAATTAATTGCTTAAGAATGATTAATAATCTTGTCATAAGACACACATTAAATATGTGTACAATATTGTCCCTATAATTTCTACACAAAGATTCTAGGGTTTTTCATCTCTTTGAAGAAACTCATCTTCATTCTCTAGTCTAACTATTAAGATAAACAAAGTTTTCAAAAATTGATTATCTTTATTGACAGCATCTCAACATTCATAGTATGAGTAATTTACCTAATTCAATATTTGGTAATCCATCATAATGATTATCAGGTTTATCATAATCATGTAACTCATGTTCTTCAGCATATCAATCAAATATCTAAGATATCCATGAATGAGAATTCCATCATCTTGAGGTCTATTATTTACATGTTTAGCCTTATCACTGATGTGTTTTAGAAGATTATGTATCTTGTAATTTTATCTTTCAAGATAAAAACTCCCACTTGCCTTTTGTAATTTTAGAGACTATCTCTAAATACTTAGCAAGTAGGGCAATACTAAAATTTTCTCTTTTTAGAACATTACAAATACACATTGGCAGTTTCTGACTCTAGTTTGTTAATCATCACTCTTCATAACAATTCAGAACTTTAACTTTAAGAGTTAATGTGATTCACCACATTTCATAATAAAATGGTGTCTTATTAATCTTCTAGGTTGGAGTCTTATTGAGTACATCCTATTCATACTCAATTTTCTAACCTTGATAACTTTTGGAAGAAAAGAAAATATAGTTATCTCAAATCAATAATATAACAAGAGTTTGATTTTTCTAACTGAACATACCATAAACATGTGGTATTTCATTAGAATTAATATTGTAAGAGAATCTAACAATATATAATATAAACATATTCCTTTTGGCTTACCTATTTTCTAACTAAGTCAATTTAATGATATAATAGAATTTCTAAGCCAATTGCATGCTTTATAACACAAGTACTTTTTTACCTAGTCACTTCATGTCTATGTCTCAATTAGAAGACATAAACTGTTATAATCCTAATATACATTATAAATCATTGATCAAATTAATGACTTCTTGCATATGTTTTAATTAAAGTACATAACAAGTTAACGTTTTACTTTATTATAAGTCTTAAAGGACTTCATGTTTATATCTTTACAATAAAACATAAACATGTTTAACTAAATTAATTATGAACACCATCTCTTGGTCTCAATAGCAATTTCAAGTTAATTGATTACTTCATTTATTTATGTCATTCTAATAATATATATATATATATATATATATATATATATATATATATATATATATATATATATATATATATATATATATATATATATATATAGGGAAGAGATCCGGTAAGAAGAAAAACTAAAATAAGAAGAATAAGAAGAATTTCTAGCCACACATTTCAAATAGGAGGGAGAAATTTAAGGGGAGATGCATCTATTTTTGTAGGTGCATCTGAAATGAGTGGTTGTGGTTTCTTCTTACCATTCTTATTTTAATTTTACTTCTTATTTGATCCTAACTCTATATATATATATATATATATATATATATATATACAAACTGAAGTAGTATTAGATTACTTCATTATTTATGTCATTCAAATGATACATAAATATTAGTTTGAAGTAGTCTTACATATCATCTTGATACATGTTCTAAATACTTGTCTAATTTAAAAAATGTAAATTTATTCAAGATACAATCTCACGTAACATGGAGATTTACGTTGTTGTTGCAATCTAGCTAACCTCTCACATAACGTAAATTATAACACCAAGTGTTTCTTGGATTAGATGTGTATAAGTCATATTAGAACGTTAGTCTCTTACCTTGTGGTCAAGAGAATCCATTAAATCATATCTCTTTATGTTGTACCTTGCACACAATAAAGATTTCTCCCACTTGTGCATGGAACAACATTATGTAGCAGTTAAACAACACGACACACATTTGTTTATGTGATCAATATGATTGTGTCATTGATATTAACATAACTAGTAGACGTAGAATGTCACTGTCTAGTAAAGAAACATTCATGACTATCCTTAAAAACATAAGTGTCTACAAGTGGAAAGTAATGTAGATTACTACAAAGATGACAAAGCTTGTAGCTCCCACTAAATTAGAGATCATTACAATAATTTCTTATTTAGTAATAAGAACACAATACTCCCACTAGATTTGACAACATTGTAAGTGTTTCATTAACCAGTGAAAGAAAATAGTGTGCTATTTACATTCCTACATCTTTGAGAAAGTCTATACATAACAATTACTTATTTACTAAAAGTGTATTCTACTATGTAGATGATGGACTATCCATCAGTGCTATTAACTTAAAAATTGGGCATGCAATTTCTTCCTTAATAGGTATACCATCACTACAATGGTATATAGCACGTTTAAATGGTCGAAGCACAACAACTAGATAAATTATGCTAGTTTGCCTTTTACCAACTTTGCGATAATCAGTCTAACTTCTAATTTTAATAACTCAGAAAATGTGCAATTTTCTTAACTATTAAAGTTTGCCTTTTAAAGTTCGCAACACTCGTGATCATATTCAATTAAACCCTTTGTATACTTACAGAAACAACTATAACAAATCACAAAATTCGGGAAACTAGTTTAAGATTGTTTCTACTTTATGAAATGCAACACTGTTGATAACGCTACACGCGTCGTTCGGGGTCAAAGGAACTTCTTTTTCGTCGAGCAAGTTTTTCAACACCCTAGGCAGTGAACCTAATCGTTGTAGTGTAGTATTAGGGTAATCCACGGGTATTGATATCGTTCTCTAGGGGAATAGGAATGCTAGTGAGAAGTTACTACGCTAAGGTTGGGGTTGAGGAAGATTATTTTTTATCTTTTTATGTTTTTTTAGGAAATTGAAAGGTACAAATCTCGGGGTATTGGATTTGGGGGGTTGGTATTGCTACCGATTACTCTACTTATCTAATTATCTAATCTAAGGTGTATGTAGTCTATGTCTAATTATTGTGTGCTCGTATGATAGTTTAAAGATGTGTTTACTTAGGTTTTACTACTCCTTAATTATCTCCTATTGGTGGTTGAATTGTCACGTCCTTATTCCTAGTTGCGTTGTGTGTCTAAGGTTGTAGGGTATGCGTTTCTCCCTAACTCTTTGAACTTACCAAAGGGTCTCGTCTACAAAACCCACTAGGGATGATAAACTCTTACTCTAAGGCACTCTTTGGATGCTTTAGCTTACAACTACTCAAGGAGTCATATTCGAAGGTTCACAAAGATTTAATCAAGCATTAAGTACACAACGAATGACCTATCGCATTACTAGATCATTAATCAACTAAGATAAGAGACAACCAATCAATATTCAATAATTAAGTTTCATATTCCCTAAGCAAACACACAAGTAAATTAGCCGGACATGGAGAACATGCAAGCATACACACAAATAATCAAAGACATAATTTTATTAATGAAGTAAACACTTATCTTAATGTAAGATAGGGTTTGGAACCCTAAAATACTGTACAAGACAGCCTTGGTTCGGTTTAGGTTTTTACTCCAAAAGACTACACACTAAAAACTAAAAAATTCGGATTCTATATATAAGATTACACTTGCGACGGCGTCACCTTATGTTTTGTGACGCCGTCGGATCGCCGTCATTAAGGTTTCTTCTTGGCCACGTTAGACTTGCGACGGCATCACCTTATGCTTGTGACGCCGTCCTCTTCAGCTTCTGACGCCGTCTGGATTACATCTAGGCCGTCTGAGTTGCGACGGCATACTCTTTTATAACTTGACGTCGTCACTTGAAAATAGGAGTTTTGGCTTCTGTCCCGTCACACAAATCCTCCAACGGCGTTGCAATTAACACCTGACGCCGTCACCTTATGTTTTCCGCAGCTTTGAGTGTCTCGATTCTGACTTTGGCCATTTTATTTGTATATTCGCGCCTTTTCGTCCAAATAAGTGTCATTCCAGCATTTTGCCTTCCAGAGACCTAAAAAGTGAAAATGAACGATATTAAGCAATAACGGATACAAAAGTGATCAAATAAGGGCTTAAACGACCCCTCAAAAAGGTACCTTTTAAAACCTTATCAAATATCCCTACACTTGGTATTTGCTTGTCCTCAAGCAAATGTGCTTTTAGCCAATTAATTTATAAGTTAGGGGTCATGAAGCATTCGTTCAAAACGGTCCACAACACATATAAGCCTCGCAAAAGTCATAACAAGCACGTAAATCACATACTAGCACCTCACATTGGGTGTTTGGATACTCACATCTCTCTCGGGTGTATATGAAATATATAACAAATTGGAAATGGAAGATAAACACTCATTAACCGGTCCTAGTACATAGATTACCATAGGCTTGAGAATAGATCAAACCTCCATCGCTTTGGCGTAAGCACCTAGGAAAGACTATCAAAGAGGTCTTTTAAAGGGTTGTAACATTAGGCTTACGGTAGGGAAACAAAGGGATTGGTGGGATAGGCTATATAGTGGTGGCAAGTCAAAAATATCTTATGTTACAAGCATACGAAGAATGGCGTTGCTAAGCCAAGACTCGACACTCTAAAGTCTAGCTAACTGAAATAAACAAACATAAAATTAAAGGATAGATGTAGGATGGTAGCCCGTATGTTTTTTTTTTTTTTTTTTCATACACTTTTACTCTACCATCCTCTACGGTAACATCAAAATGAAAGGGATTTATAAGCACATCCCTACACTTGAGTTTTTATTACTCTAACATTAATTTGACCCGAATTGAAAAGATCAAAACACTTGGGGTACATTATCACGCAAACAAAGGGAATTTGAATTTAACATCCCCTTCCCGTCATTTCATAAACTTTAACTTTTTCCATGAATCCCAATCATCCCAAAACTGTATACAAAGGATATGACTCGACTTAGCAACTCATGCAAGCAACTAGATAATTGAACTAAGGGTTTAAGGTGATAACAATAATGCACTAAAAGTGAGTGCATACAGGGTAGGCTAAGGCGATTTGGGTGTATATTTGGGGGTGGGGTGTAAACAATGCTCTTCATTGATATTCCGGAAAAACCGAAACATCACGAGAACCGCAAAAAGGATAGGCTCTGAGGGTTTAACTAGGGGTATCGTGTACTAAAGATGAGTACAACGCAAAGGGTGTGGGGGAATTACTCAACCGATGTGGAAGAAGTAATTATATTACGGGTATCAAACAAGGGTTATCCTAGTGCCTCTTATCATTTAGTTATTCCTAACTACACAAGTGTAGTCTTACTTGCGATCTCGGAATGCATCACAAAACAAGTTCTAGAATCTAATATACTACCGGTTCACACTCTAAGCATTAAAGATGAATGCTTTTAATTCCTACTATTCTAAGGGCGATCCTCACATTTTGGGTGGAATTTAGGTGGTAAAGGGTTTTTGTGCTAGTCATGCAACTTCCTATCCGTGAGACGCTTTTGTTAAGACTAATGGCCCACTCCTATATGTCATGAAAAATTTTAAATTTGGTGCCAAAATTACCCTAACCGACATTTTTTCATGGTTTATTACACAAATACAATTGGACAAAGCAAATAATCAAGGATAAGTATAGTTTCAAAGTTCCTGTTTTATTTTTCCTCCCTACACTTAAACTGAACATTGTCCCCAATGTTCCCCGAAAGTATCAAAGTTATGATAATGGAAGGTAATTAAAGACGAAAGAAACTAGTACTCCCCTGATTAGCTCGGTAGGATCCGTGTAAAGTAGTGGTTAAATCCTTTCCAAGAAGAATGTGTGCTTGAAAAGCTCCTTCCAATCTTTTGTTTCTTCTTCTTGATAAATAAAACCTGCACATTCGAAGAAAACAAACGAAACCTTCGCGTAAAATCGGCGGTAATAATATATATAAGACTCTACTAAACTAAGATATAATGCTTGTAGAATGGATGTTTACAGAATTTCTGGAAAATTAAGACCTGGAAAATTCAAAAAATTCATAAGTAGCTCAGAAAACGAGAAAAAAGTAATCTGTTGTTTTTACTCCATCCTGACGCCGTCAGGTTGTAATCCTGACGCCGTCAGGTTATCCTGACAAAAACTGGTCTGCGATTTTCTGGAAAAAATTCTGGAAAATTTACATCTTTAGAATCTGAAAAAATTTCCTGCAAAACATCCATTATGACTCGATACAAGCATTTGACTCAAACAAACACACATGTATATCTTTTAAATAATTGTAATTCTCATGTTCACGTTCGTTGAAAACGTGTGTAATCCTCCCTACACTTATCCCTTATGTAAAATACCTTTATATGTAATTAAGACGAGGTTAAAGACAAAATAAAGCATTTTTTACAAATTCAAACATGAGAATAAACAATCAATAAAAGATATACGACACACAATTAAAAATGAAAAACAAATACACATGGGTTGCCTCCCAAGAAGCGCTTGTTTTTGTTCGAGTCACGAGCTTGACTCTACCCTTATTTAACGGATAAAGGGGAGGTTTTCCCTACACTTAAGTTTAAGTGCGGGTGATAGTAGCGATACACACCCTTAGGGCGGAAATTTGCTACGTGAGGAGAGGGTGATGGGTGATTTATATGCTCAAAGGAGTGTGCTCCATTCATTATAACCTTACCTAATTCAATTGGTGTAGCGGGTGAATCAAATCTCTCTCCTAAAAATGGATCATCTTCTATCAACTTCAAAAGATTCTTAGTTAAGGATCCATCTTGACCTAATAAACCCGGTTTAAACCCATAATGTTTCTTGTTATCAACCATGAATGGGTGATATAAGTGTGTAAGGTCATGGGTTACTCCTATATTAGCTTCCACTCTACATGGCCTAGAATCTACCACCTTTATCAAGCAACTACCCGGACTATCTATTTTGATGGGTGGATTGGGGCCTAATTCAATTCCAAGATTCACATCTAAAGACGGAACATTGGGTAAGGTTTTTGGTTGAGGCTCCGGTTCATCAAAATTAGGAACTTCCCTAAGACTAAGAGAGAGGTCACGACAACAAGCATCTAAACCTACATTCTCTAGTGGCATATGGTCCAAAGGTTCTCTATCAATAAGGGTTCCTATAGTCTCTTCTACTTCTCCCGGGTAAGTTATAGGTGATGTGTGTTCCTCAAGTGATGGTAGGGCTTGTGGGCTTGGAGTTTCCACCTCATTCTTCATTATATCTAGATCTCCTAAATGTTCATTAGTATGATCTAACCCAAATACACTCTTAAGCATCTCAAATCCTTCTTTAGCCATTTCAAATTCTTGGTCCGATTCATAAGAATTATTCTCAAAAATTTGATCACTATGTTCTATTTTCCTAAAGGATTCCTCACGCGTGTCATATGCTTTGAAATCTATCCCACGCATGCAACTAGGCAGTTCAACTATAACCATCTCACAATCTTGTTCGGTTATGGTTCCATGTTCTTAAAAACTAGGTCTTTTTGATCATGGTGCCTAAGATCATTCAATTGATGGTTTATGCATATGAGGCTTTTCTTAAAAATTCTCCAGATGGTCTCGCTAAAAGGAGTTGATCCTGACAACGATTGTTGAATAGAAGCCACACAAACACAAAATATATCAAATCCATCCAAATTTACACCCGTCTCCTTTTGGATATCTCTAAGTTCACTCACAAATTCATTAGAACAATAAAAACTAAACCAATCTGCAAAATTCAATTGTTCCTCATTTGTTAATGATTCAAATGCAACTTCACTTGCCATAGCGACAAATGAAAAGGGTTTTACGAACACAAACACAAAGAAGGGGGATATACTACAAGGAAGCTAATAAAAAAGAAAAAATCTCACTTGATAGGAATCTTGTGAGTAGACCTAAACGAGGTGGACTACTAACTAGCTATTCTATTCCCCGGCAGCGGCGCCAAAAACTTGATAACGCTACACGCGTCGTTCGGGGTCAAAGGAGCTTCCTTTTCGTCGAGCAAGTTTTTCAACACCCTAGGCAGTGAACCTAATCGTTGTAGTGTAGTATTAGGGTAAGCCACGGGTATTGATATCGTTCTCTAGGGGAATAGGGATGCTAGTGAGAAGTTACTACGCTAAGGTTGGGGTTGAGGAAGATTATTTTTTATCTTTTTTATGTTTTTTTTAGGAAATTGAAAGGTACAAATCTCGGGGTATTGGATTTGGGGGGTTGGTATTGCTACCGATTACTCTACTTATCTAATGATCTAATCTAAGGTGTATATAGTCTATGTATAATTATTGTGTGCTCGTATGATAGTTTAAAGATGTGTTTACTTAGGTTTTACTACTCCTTAATTATCTCCTATTGGTGGTTGAATTGTCACGTCCTTATTCCTAGTTGCGTTGTGTGTCTAAGGTTGTAGGGTATGCGTTTCTCCCTAACTCTTTGAACTTACAAAAGGGTCTCGTCTACAAAACCCACTAGGGATGATAAACTCTTACTCTAAGGCACTCTTTGGATGGTTTAGCTTACAACTACTCAAGGAGTCATATTCTAAGGTTCACAAAGATTTAATCAAACATTAAGTACACAACGAATGACCTATCACATTACTAGATCATTAATCAACTAAGATAAGAGACAACCAATCAATATTCAATAATTAAGTTTCATATTCCCTAAGCAAACACACAAGTAAATTAGCTGGACATGGATAACATGCAAGCATACACACAAATAATCAAAGACATAATTGTATTAATGAAGTAAACACTTATCTTGATGTAAGATAGGGTTTGGAACCCTAAAATACTATACAAGACAGCCTTGGTTTGGTTTAGGTTTTTACTCCAAAAGACTACACACTAAAAACTGAAAAATTCGGATTCTATATATAAGATTACACTTGCGACGGCGTCACCTTATGTTTTGTGACGCCGTCAGATCGCCGTCATTAGGGTTTCGTCTTGGCCACGTTAGACTTGCGACGACGTCACCTTATGCTTGTGACGCCGTCCTCTTCAGCTTCTGACGCCGTCTGGATTACATCTAGGTCGTCTGAGTTGCGACGGCCTACTCTTTTATAACTTGACGTCGTCACTTGAAAATAGGAGTTTTGGCTTCTGTCCCGTCACACAAATCCTCCGACGGCGTTGCAATTAACACCTGACGCCGTCACCTTATGTTTTCAGCAGCTTTGAGTGTCTCGATTCTGACTTTGGCCATTTTCTTCGTATATTCGCGCCTTTTCGTCCAAATAAGTGCCATTCCAGCATTTTGCCTTCCAGAGACCTAAAAAGTGAAAAGGAACGATATTAAGCAATAACGGATACAAAAGTGATCAAATAAGGGCTTAAACGACCCCTCAAAAAATTTTCCATGGAAAAACTCCCCAGCAAATTCGGGAATAAACTAGTGAAAACATAGGCAATAACGAATTATAGCAAGGAAAAGTGAAAAATCCAGAGACCTTCCGTTTTACGACCTTACCGTGAATAAACCTGCTTTTCCGCGCTTATATGCTTCTTTTACCGGTTTCAGTCTTAGCTCTGTGAGTTTCGACGACTTTTGTATTCCACTGCCGCAGTCCACAATTAACGTTGCGGCAGCCTCCTAAACACACTGCCCTGTCTTCGGTTTTGAGGATAAAAGTTCACTGCTGCAGTTCAATATTTTCTCATCCGGCAGCGTTGAGTCTGCTGGATCTACATTAGGTCTGCCGCAGTCTTCGACTTCTCCTGCCGCAGTGTTCGTATTCCACTG
>BPTQ01000008.1:263021765-263034592 GCA_019973895.1 Chrysanthemum seticuspe | reverse complement strand
TGAGTCACATGAAAAGACAGGGCAATAATTTTGATGGGACACTAACACCATTGTTCCCACACATGGTGTTGCTGCCTCTGTCTGATGAACCCACCCAAGCGGAAAATATGGGGGATCTTTCTGTTCATGGTAGGCAAGAGATGAGGTCTGCACACCTCGAAGATTCACCTCAGTCAGGAGTTAACACAATTGGAAGACAGGACAGCGGGTCTGATATTAAATAAACTGGTGGAAAAGTGTGATCAACTATGTAAAAAGGTATGTGAATTAACAAAGAAAACTTCAGCACAACATGCAAATTTAAAATATTTGAATAGGAAGTTTAAGCGGTTGGAGAAGAAAAAGGCAGGTACCACAAAAATAAAACATTTGGTGAAGGTTCGAAAACATCAGGTAGTTGAGTCATTTCTGGAAGAAGCAAGTTGTGATCATGCGGAGGATACTACCAAGCAGGGGAGGCGTACCGAAAAGAATGAAGATGGTTAAGGGGAGGGTGATGTTGCAGTGGAGAAGTCCGTCGAAATTAATACAAGTTATCACGATGTTGGTGCCTCATTTGAGCCACAACAAAGGTATGCGTGTCATTACATTTCTTAAGAATGTTCATATGTAAATGCGTAGTTGTTGCTTGCCTTGACCAGTCAGTAATTGCACAGAATGGCCGTGAAGGACGTGGATGGTTCAGGGGAGGCGCCGAATGTAGTGGAGAAGACCGTGGAAACTAATAAGACTGATCACGCCGTCGAAGCCTCATTTGACACCGAACAAAGGTATGCGTGTCATCAACTCTGCTAAGTATTTGTCATATGTAAAAGCTTTGTTGTCGGTCTCTGTGACTAGTCAGTACTTGTACAGCATGAGCGTGATGAATGAGGATGCTTCAGGGGAGGCTGCGACTGGACTAGAGGAGACATTTGAAAGTAGTAAAACTGTTGAAGATGTAAGCGTCTCTTTTGATTCAAAACGAAGGTATGCGTGTCCACACACTTCTTAAGTATGTTCATATGTAAATGCGTGGTTGTCGCTTGCCTTGACCAGTCAGTAATTGCACAGAATGGCCGTGAAGGATGTGGATGATTCAGCGGAGGCGCCGGATGTAGTGGAGAAGACCGTCGAAACTAATACAAATGTTCATGACGTCGGTGCCTCATTGGAGTCAGAACAAAGGTATGCGTGTCATCAACTCTGCTAAGTATGTTCGTATGTAAAAGATTTTATGTCGGTCGCTGTGACTAGTCAGTACTTGTACAACACGCGCGTGATGAATGAGGATGCTTCAAAGGAGGCTACGACTGGACTGGAGGAGACATTTGAAAGTAGTAAAACTGTTGAAGATGTAAGCGTCTCTTTTGATTCAAAACGAAGGTATGCGTGTCCTTACAATTCTTAAGTATGTTCATATGTAAATGCGTGGTTGTCACTTGCGTTGACTAGTCCGTAATCGTACAGAAATAGCAGGGTGGATGTGGATGTTTCAGCGGATGATGCTAATGCAGCGGAGAACAGAGTTCGAACTAAAAAGACTGCTGAAGATGCCGTTGCCTATTTTGGTTCCAAAATAAGGTATTATTGTCATTACTATTATTTATTATGTTGATGTGTACATGCACGGTTATCACTTGGCTTGACTAGTCCATAATTACACCATTGCCATCGCAGTTGGGAGGATGTTTTTGCTGTCAATGCTAAACAGTCTAGCGGACGTACAAACTGGGATCCTGTATCTGCTGCCAGTACAGATAATTCTGCTGCTTGTTCAACAAAACCAAAGATTTTGTCACAAGTAACTGATGCTTGTATATCTGTTTATGACGTTGCAGCAGGAACAGAAAAAGCAACAGTTGAACATGACGATATTAATGCAGATGTTACTGCTGTGATTAATAAATATTTCACCTCAAGTGGAAATGAGGAGTCTCCTCCAAGTGAAAATAGTGAACCTCAATCTGTTACTAATGATACTCATGTGACTAGAAGTAGTGAATTGCCATTCAGTAATGATGCTGCAAAAGATCTTGTTGGGCATATGACTGATGTGACAACAGAAAACACAATGGTGAAAGAGACTACGGATGCAGGTGGAAATGGTCAACCTGAAACCGCTGCTAGTGTCACTGCAACCACCGCTGCAACCACCTCTGCAACAAATGGTGCAACCACTTCCATTACAACTCAAACAAATATCACTCAAACAAACGCTATCAATGAACAAGATGATGCACCAACAACAATTTTGAACAAAGGTACGGATGCTTGCGCATATGTTTATGCTGGTGCTACAATTGAAAGTGAATTACTTAGTGTGTAAACTATGGAAGCTGGAGATTTTGGTAACGCTACTGACGTGCATACAAGTGTTGAAGTAGCAGTAATGATAGACGGAGGTGATGAAACGAAAAACCTTTGGACTGCAGAACTTGGGCTAGCATGTTTGAAGAGCGCAAGTGATATGCAAGCTATTATTTCTACTGATTCAAATGTCGCTGCTTCTGTTCTAGGAAAGCATCTGTTGGTTAAAGGAACCAACACAAACTCTTTATCTAAAGAAAACAAAACGAAGTCTGATAACGACATAGCTGGTAAGTTGCATGATTACTTTTTTACAGAAAAAAATAAAGATGACAAAGTCTTTCAAATCGATGCAGAATTAGCTGATAAGATTGCTGCTGACAATGTAACTGGAAAAGCAACAGCAGAAAAAACCCCGGTAGATTCTCCCAATGCAAAAGACAGAGCAAGGGTTAAAAGGAAAAGAAAGGCGGATGTTGTAGCTAGACAGGAAGCTGCGTTGGAACATTGGCATTACATTAGGTCAACAGCTGAAGCCGATGAGATACTAGCATCTAGGATGCAGAACAAAGAAATTGAAATCCTAACATGTGAACAGGCAAAAGAAGCTCTTGATAAAATAGTGATAGAAAGGCAAAAATTCTACATTAAAAAAAGAGCACAAGAAAGGATCCGAAAGCCACCAATGAAGAAAGAACAGAAAATCTTCATGTGGAGGCTAACTTATGATAAAGTAAATGTCTTGCGGAGGCTAACTTATGATAAAGTAAAAGAAATGTTTGAAAAGTGTAGAATGAGGCCTGATAAGTTAACTCCTATGGACAAAGGTACAGGTGAGAGAGATGAAGGAAGTTCCAAAAGAGCTTTTGATGATTTAGAGCAGGATCAGTCAAAGAGGCAGAGGATTGATCCAAAACAAAGGATTGAAAGGTTAAACCGTTTGATTGTGCTTGATACGACGGGGCAAAGACTGGGTGCACTTCAGCCGACAATAACAAATAGTGCACGTAACGTTTACTTGACAAATGGTGGCACTGTAATTACCATCAAGAGGTCTGACGGGCTCGAAACTACATTTAACAGCTTGGGTTAGTTGCTACATACTATAGACAGAGAAGATTTGGAAAGTGTTTGGCAGTGCGTTAAAATTGGCTTTCAGACAGGCCGGGACGCAGGTTGCCTAGGAGTTGATAAGTGGTATGGGATGAAATGCATGTTTGAGCCCGATATAGAGGACGTTGAATGGAAAGAAACACTGGTCACGAGTTGGAGATTGTACGAACAGTGTGGAGTTCATGTGGTTACTACGCCGACAAGTTATCTGTTCATGCTGGATGATGCGGATTACCCTCTAACACCAACTCTAGCTTGTAACATGTTGTTTAAGAAGCTGACGACAAATAGAATAAGTGAAGTGGCATATGTGCTTGTTGAAAAGATAGAAGGAATAGCGCGTATGTAAACTTTAATAGTGTATCCGTTTTTTAATGGAAAGTTGCATATTTTGGACGCAAAAATCAGGTTTGTGTGTGTGGTTTAATAAGATATTCGAAGAGTCCCTAAGGTACAAAAAATGGTATTTGCGAATTAAAAGGTCAAGTAGTTAAATTCAAAGTGTTTATAATTGTGGGCAATCGTTATTCAAATACCAAAAAGGATAGAAAATCTGCTAGTACAGCTATGTTAACTACTGCTAGTAGTAAAATAAGAACTGCTAGCTATGTTAACTACTGCTAGTAGTAAAATAAGAACTGCTAGCTATGTTAACTACTGCTAGTAGTAAAATAAGAACTGCTAGCTATGTTAACTACTGCCAGTGATAGAAGAAATCAACGAAATGGTGCCACAGTCGTATTAAGTCAAACCGAGTTGGTTGTATTGTTACAACTGCTAGTAGTCAAGTAAGAACTGATAGATATGTTAACTACTGCTAGTGATAGAAGAAATCAAGGAAATGATGCCACAATCGTATTAAACTGACAACTGCTAGATAAATTGTACTAGTGTTGAGTGTTAAATATGTTTTTGTCAAGTGTGTAGGTATTAGTGTGGAGTGTTTATGTCAGTAGCTTGTAGGTATTAGTAGATTGTAGAATACGAATTGTATGACTAAAAGGACTACTTCGTTTATAAAAGCCGTTGCTAGGGAAATCAAGTTGCCCTACGTACAACTGCTGGTTGCCATGATTACATAAACGCAGGAAATAGTAAAGAAGTTGACTTACAACGTTTCATACACACAACCAACAACATATTAAGCGTACTACATAATTATAAGTTTAATGGTTACATAGTTATAGAACCACGTGATTTATAACTTTTAGCGACTACGAAAAAGATAAGCACTCCATGCTTCCTCCCCATAGACAGCGTACTAAAACCACAAAGCCTCGTTCCCATTAATCATGATCGATAACTTCAGGCCGACGTACCTGTTGAAAATGCCCTTCATATATCATTAACCAAGTAAAGTGATAATCTTTTAAAGGAATATGAATAGAATGTTAAGTTACAAAAAAAAGAAAAAGAAAAAAAAAAAACATACTATACACAGCACGATCTGTGTGATTTAACAAAAGAAGAGATTCTTTGTATGGGGCAATGTAGAAAGTTCCAACATCTCCTAACATTCCCATGGTGATGAATAATTCAAGTTCTTGGTTGTACACAAATACAGAGTGATGCAAATGATTGCCGCTGTAGGCTTCCACTATTGGAGCATGATGCTTTGTAAAGCCAAGCAAATGAACCGAAACTAGGCTAGGGATGGCGAATAGGCTTCTGAATGATCTTATGGAACAACCATTCACGTCCAACAACCATCCACAAAATAATGGCATACCTTCACCAATGATCATACCAGAAATGACTAGAGAAGTTCCAAGATCCGTAACATAGAATGGGACTGGGAGTTCATTTTTGAAAATATGCGGTATGTCGATAACTTTGAATTCGTTGGTTACCAAATCAAAAGAAATCAACATATAAATCTTGTAGGTAACATCGTCCTCATTAGTTAACTTTTCACTCCCAGTCCAATAGATAAAACGACCCACAACTGCCTGAGTTTTACGTTTCAATTTGATTGTTTCACGAGGGGAGGGGGTGGAAATATTCAAGGCGTGTCCACCGTGAATAGTTCAAAGAAAATACAGACACATACCAGAAACCACTTTGGAAAACAGGATAGGAGACCTTCACAATCGTCGGGTCAAGAGTGTCAGGACGGACGCCAAAACCAAAACAAATCTTTTGAGATTCAATTTGATGCGTGTAAAACGGGACAAATATTGCAAGTGATTTTTTGATTGCCGGGTTCCAAATAACAGACATTAAATTAGAACCATAAACAAAACACGAAAGACCATTAGAATTTCCAACTGCAATCAAAGATGAAAGCCTTAAATCTGTACGAAGTGGCGTAGCGATTAGATTTTCATCTAAACCTAACATAAACCCTTGGTGACCCAGATCGAATGTTAGCGTAAAAAAACACGCATCATTACGACGAACACCGTAAATAAAGATGAAGCTTCCACAATCTATACCGGCCTTCCATAACTTTGAAACAATACGTAGCTGGAGTATTGACTTAAGAGGTAGCCTACGGATGATATCTAGTTGAATATCCAGTGGGATATTGTCAGACATTTTGTTAAAGAAAAGCAGAAAGATTGAGATAAAGATGTGAAGTGACCAAAAGAAGAAAGAAAAATTTTGTTAAAGAAAATTAGAAAGATTTTTATTGAAGAAACAGATTGGGAACAGAGGCATTAAAGGACATGTAGCATGATGTACTTTAGGGCAACCAAATAATATTTAATTCAGGTGTATACCAAATATTAATAACATATACATAACCAATATAGAATTGGTTTACAAACCATATGCCTTTTTGTGTATGTGCACTGGTATAAAAAAAATAAGAAATGCAGTTGAGCTTATAAAAAGATATTCAAAGAGTCTCTAAGGTACAAAAGAAATGGTATTTGCGAATTAAAATGTCGAGTAGTTAAATTCAAAGTGTTTATAATTGTGGATAAGCGTTATCCAAATACCAAAAAGGATAGAAAATCTGCTAGTACAGCTGGTAGTAGTATAGTATCATGTACTTGTTAATTTAACTAGTGCCACTGATAGAAGACCTCAACGAAATGATGTGTACAATTAAATTCATTTGAGATGATTATTTTGAGCTATATGCAATATTTGTAAACGTAAAAAAAGCTGCACTGCTTTTATGCTCGATTACTTAGATTAGGAATCTCAAAACATAAAACGAATTGCTTGTATAGTTACAACTGGTAGTTACTTTTACAACTGGTAGGTAGTCAAACCGAGTTAGTTGTATTGTTACAACTGCTAGTAGTAAAATAAGAACTGCTAGCTATGCTAACTACTGCTAGTGATAGAAAAATCATTCACAAGTCAACATGTGACAATAATTATGGGTCAAAAGGACATTAAGGATGGTACATTGAGTGACCACTGACAATTTTTGTATTCAACCTTGTGCTTCCAGAAGTATTCAAGCATCCGTTCACGGTAAGCTAACGCTGTTTGAAGAAGGTCGTCTACTTCGAGAGGCTGGTTACGGAGCAATCTGTACAATATAATGCACACCCATACTCCGCAATCGCCATACAAGTCTGATTGTTGTGGGACTTTTGGAAACTTGTATGTGATTTTATAATCCTCGGGTGAGATGCCCTTACTATGCAGTACCCCAGCATTTGTTAGGTAAAGTTGAAGCTGTGTTTGTAAATCTCTCTTCAAAACTCGCCACCACCGTGAACTCCTTTCGACTGACCCAAGAGAGTCATAAACGTAAACAACTCCAGTGCGGATATGGAGCACATCGAGTACCCAGTGGTTTTCAGTTTCATTCACAGGAAAATACACCTGATATATAAACCAATTGAAGAATATTATAAGCTGTTTATAACAGTAGTGCTAGATGTACGGTAAGAGGCTGCCAAACTGACCTTTTCAACATCTCGCCAAGCGACAGGGTATGTTGTGCCATCTGAATAAGTGGTAGGTAGTTCGCCATCTAGGATTCGACTGCAGAAATTACACCCTGCCAAAGCCCAATCTGCATCGGCTGGTCTAAACAACCACATCAAATCAAGCCATACATCCAAGTGCTGCGGACATATAAAGCAAATCAAAACTGTTAACATTCGGTTCCAATTTAACAAAACGAAATAATAAACATGTGTAGGAGACAAGATAAAAATCAGGTTTACTCACTAAGTCAGTAAGCCACCCGTGGGTGCAATCCTCAACACATGCCAAGGCTACCCAAAAACTCCTGTAAACAACAACGGCACCGGAGCCCCAAGGGAACGTATAAAGTAATGGTTTTTTAAGCTTGAAATAGGTGCGAATGTAATCAGGCACAGTAACCTTCTCCTTGTTGCATTTCGGGTGTCGTAAAAGTTCCTAAAAAAATATATTTTTTTTTGAATAACATTAACCATATGATAATGGATTAACAAACAGAAGATACCTCTACAAACGGTTCAATTCTGGGCGAATACAAGTGACTAACGCGACGCGTTTTGGGGTTTCCTAAATTTTCCTGAAAACACACTTGAAATATAAGCAGACAAACATAAAATATTCATTTCCGTTAGAATTTAATATGGTGCTTTATATCGGAACCAGCAGCCGGGATAAAAGCCTCGTTAATGACACCTTGCGATCTTGTAAGACGGCGGCAAGGAGTAGCTGATGTTTTTGATAGGCCAGCTGGCGAGTTGACATAATCAGCCATCTTCTTATAATGTTTTACAATGCTGTTTTTTTTTACTGAGGTTGTCGTTTAATTTGACTCTCTTTCTTTTGTTTCTATTATTATGGGAGAAAAGTTCTTCCAATGGAGGTTTGTCATTAGGACCTACCACATTTGCAAATGACAATTTGTTGGATTTAACCTAAGATTTAGGGGCTTCAAGGTCTTTCTTTGTTGGTGTTTCTTCTTGGGTAACAGCAGCGACATCATTGTTACCGGCACGGAGGCCAACAAATGAGTTTTCCTCAACCACATTCAATTCTTGCTCATCAAAATCCATTAAATCTAAAAACGGAACAAACAATGTTTTATCGAGGCCTTTGTTGAGATTATCTCCGGAGGAAACACGTCCCAACATAGGTGTGTCATTTTCGCCAACCACATTTACATTTGACAGGTTATTGTCTTTGAACTGCGATTTCAAAATATAGTATGTTCAAAACAGCACATTAAAAACTTTTATTTATCGGCATTGTTTTACTGATAATGTAGATACCTCAAAAGCTTTGTTTGTTGGTGTTCCTTCTTCTGTCTGCACACCAACAATATTGTTAACGGGTTCAGGTTCCCCACGCAATTGTTTCTGAACCACATCTTGGTGTTGATTATCACAATCCATTGCATCTACAGAATTATCACACGAAAGTTTATCGTCGTTTATGTACGACGACCAATCGATACCACAATCGGGTTCCTGATGAATTTTAATTATATATGCATAAGTATGGACATATGTTATACTTGATATGTAAAGTCTAAATGAAAGATAACATACAATAATGGGGTCACAGTGTGTTTTTTTTTCATCGTTTGGTGCAAGTGGTTGAAGTTGAGTAGTACGATCACCTCCATATTCCATAGCAGTACATTTTTGGGTCATGGCACAAGCTTGTACAAGAACCCCAAGGTTACATGGTTGCGTTTCTTTAAGCCCATCATCATTGTCAATGTCCGTTGCATCTTCCGCATCGACGACCTTATCCCCGTTAGGGCCTAGAGTATGACACGACGTGTCCTGTAGAGCCCAAGGTTTGATATAAGTGTACACACGAAGGATTATTTGGGTTTGGTATAACATTGGAGGCAACCTTAAAAGTAAATACAAACCTTCGGATCATCAGGATTAACGTCAGAATCATTTGTATTGGCACAACTTTTAGATTTTTCAGGAACGAAGGCCGCATCATTTTTAAGACCCAAAAGTTGTTGTACTTTTGAAACTCTGCTTTTGACATCGGTAAACACATCAAGTACGACCGGTGTGTTTCTGACCGAATGAATGCCATTTTCTATCATCAAAAGTGTTTGATCCAAATCCACTAACTCACGAATTACAGCCCCTGTTGAAAGAGTGGTCCCCGTTTGTGCACCATTTAAAGAATATTATTGCTCAATGTTGAGTTGCAATGCGTTTTCAAGTAACCCCTGTAGTTGACTTTCCATGACAGTGTGTAAATTGAAAGCGTCCACGAATTGATTAGAGTGCTGTGCAGTCTTCTCACAACCGTCTGTGTCTGGCATAGACAAACCATCTATATATTGGGCACTGTAAATACACCACGGCTGCTTCATTTCAGCTTGTGTTGCAGAAATTTCAACAATGGGAGTTGAGTCCTAAGAACAAAAAAGAGTTACAATTAATGATATTGTGAACAAATTTAGGTACAACTTAGTATAGTCTGCATCATAAGACTGTGTGATGCCTACCGGTCCAAAGAGATTACAACAGTCTGCGTTCCGAAACTTTGCAAGTTCTGACCAAGCAAGACCACGTGGAATCACCTTGTTGTCTTTGACCCACCAAAGTGAGCTTCTAGGAAAACTCTCCAAAATCCAGATCTGTAATAGGTACACCCGTCATCGTTAAAAATGTCTAGCTATGCAGTTATCATTTTTAAATTTGTTTAAAGTTTTAACAAGCTAAATGTAATCTGTTTACGATGAAACAATACGTTTATGATGACAATTACAAATAAATCGCAAACTAAAAAGTGTTATAACATTGCTGTTATCTAAATTACGGGTAACATTTATATTACGTGTATACACAGCAAAGACAAGCATTGCATAACAATTAAAAACATCATCATTTATAGGTAATTTTCGATTGAACAAAATAGAATCAAAAGCTTTTAATAACCTGTTTTCTAAAACAAACGTGATATCAAACAAAGACATGCATACATTAGTACAAACTACAGAGAATTCAAACCTTGAAAGCCCAAGCGAACCCGTATAGATCGTATGTGGCACTGAACTTTGGGTTTTTTTTCAATTTTAACAGATGATGTTTTCTGTGAATATGAACACTATTGACAGTCCTTTGATAAAATTTATGCCACTGTTGGGATTTAGTAAATCCAGTACTTAAAGTGTCGGTCACCTCAAGTATGTATACTCGTTAGAAAGCTCGTAGTCGTAGTAATTCAGTGTTAGTGTTTAGATTACTTTGTAACACCGTTGAGGAAGGACGGGTCTTTACCCACTGTATGCCTTATCCACAGCCTAATAGAGGCGTCTAAGCTTGTACCCTATAAATACCCTTTGCCATCCAAGGCAAAGGGTTGGAGCTTTTCATAATACATTTTTCTTTGTCTCTCTAGGGTTCCCATTCTCTCCCACTTTCTCTCTCTAAACTCTTAACCTAACGCCGCCTACCTTGTTTGTGTTAAACCAAGATCCTACAAATGGTATCAGAGAGCCATGGTTTGATCATCCATCTCTCATGTTCTTGGGTTGATAGTGATTGTTGGGTTAAGGTTTAGTTTTACGCGTAAAAGGGTTTTTATGAGTAGTCTCGTATACGAACTTTTGTATCCTTAAAGATTTAAAATTTACACTTTTTATTCCAAGATTTTTGTGGGTTAAGGTTTATTGAGTGCTTAAAGTTCAATTTCTTGCAAAAGGTTCAAACTTTACAAGTTTTTCTTGGTTTTTAAGAGTGTTTGGATACGTGTGTACGGATCTACGCGTAAGAGAAAATCGTGGTTTTGATCTTCAACTCTTGTTGTTTTGGTGTTTTTAAGGTTGTTTCATCATATTAATCTGGTTTTCTAAACGGTTTTGATCGAAAAATCGTGTTTGGCAAATTTTGTACTTTCTACGCATAAAGAAACCCTAATCCTACGCGTAAGGTATTTGTCACTTGATCTTCATTTCTGGTGGTTACTCAGTGTTCTTCTTGCTTGGATAAGCCTGAAAAACACTTCGACTTTGGATATCTCGTGCACTGTGAAGTGTAAGAGATCTTTGTGGGTAAAACCCTAATTTTACGCATAAGCATAAATCTTACGCGTAACAATTCTTACGCATAAGCTTTTTCTTACACATAAGCTTGTCTTACGCCTAAGGGAAACTTACGCATAAGGTTCTTACGCCTAAGCTTTGGTTTACGCATAAACTTAAGCCTTTTACCCTAAATACCCTACGCGTAAGCTTGTGTCTACTCGTAAGTTGTAAGTTACGCATAAACTGCTGTCTACGCGTAAGCTCTCATCTACGCATAACGTTGTTTTCTACGCATAAGTTTCTACGCGTAAAGTTGCTGTCTACGCATAAGTGTATAAGTTTACGGTTTATCTCTTGATTTTGTAAAATCCCGTGAAAGAATCTATTTCCCGGTTAAGTCAAAGATTTGTAAAATCTCGTAGAATTTAAACATGCCTTCCGTTGCTGATGATGTGCAAGCTGCAGGATCTGATACTCGTCCTCCCATGCTTGATAGAACTGACTATGATTCTTGGTCACAAAGAATCAGGCTGTACTGCTTAGGAAAGGAGAATGGAATTAATATCCTTAAGTCAATTGATGAAGGACCTTATCGGGTTGAGACCACAAGAGACATAATTGATACTGCAGCAGATGGTACAATGATCTTTGGATTAGACAGACCAAAGACATATGATGAGCTGAGTGATAAGGAGAAAAAGAGATTTGATGCTGATATCAGGGCTTCTAACATCATACTTCAGGGTCTTCCTAAAGACATCTACAAGCTGATCAATCACAACACAAAAGCTAAGGCAGTTTGGGATAATGTCAAGATGCTTCTCTAGGGTTCTGAATTGACTATCGAAGACAGAGAATCACAGCTGTATGATGAATTTGAACACTTTAAGATGAAACATGAAGAGAGTGTTTATGAATATTACGTGAGATTCCACAAGCTGGTGAATGATATGAGGAATATCAAGATGACTATGCCAAACATTCAGCTGAACTCAAAATTCGTAAACAACATGAATCCCGAATGGCACAAGTTTGTCACTTCAGTGAAGCTTACCAAAGGACTAAAGAACACCAACTATGAGCAATTGTATGCCTTCCTTCTGTATAGTAAGTGGTCGAACACCTTAGAGTGCATTATAAGTATTTGTGAGAGAAGTACAAAGTAGAATTTCACAAGTTTAAGTAGTATGTCGACACTAAGAGACAGAAGCTATCAGTTAAGTCTTGGGATCTCTTCGTAGAACTGTAATAGGGTTTGACGGAATCGAAAACACAACACTAACTAGTCGAACATCTACAGAAATCCTTCTGGGACTTCATACTACAATCTTCGGGACTATAGTCGTAGTTTAGAGAAAAAGAGGAATAGTGAGTCGAGTAGTATACAGAAACCAGACAGATTAGGTTTCTAGTAACATGGTAGACGACGTCATAGTTAATACAGAGAACACCAGAGTTGGGCTATTCCAGGAAGTAGTTAACTGAATTCCTATAATTAAGGTAAGAGGAAAGG
>BPTQ01000008.1:262995218-263013237 GCA_019973895.1 Chrysanthemum seticuspe | reverse complement strand
ATGTGATTGAAAGAGATAATTGTATTAGGGCTAGGTCTGAGGTAGCAGGTTACCAAATCACTTTAGAGTCTATAGAAGCTAAAATCATAACACATGAAAATAATGAAATGGCTTGGGCTGAAAAGTATGAACAACAGGATTACCAGTTAAAACTCAGTGAATGGAAACTAAACTGTAAAATTGCTGAAATTGAGAAATTAACTAAGGAAAGAGATGATTTTTAGCTAAGTTTGCTGCTTGGGGAGAGTCTGGCTTGTCCCATGTTGCTTATGTTGAAAAACAGAGAAGGGCTTACATTAGAACAGGCTTAGGATTTGGAATGGACTTTAGTAGTGAAGATGAAAACCAACCTAGTAATCAGGATGATGGTAATTTTGAGGACATAACCACTAGTGATGATGAGCTCATTAACTATGTAGATTCATCTAGTAATGATGGCTCAGTAAGTGAACCACCTCCTGAATATAAGAAAGACAATGGTTATCATGCTGTTCCTCATCCCATTAGTCATCACCCCTCTAGGCCTGATGTATCTCGTTATGGAGTAGATAGTCTAGAGTTTAGGAAGAAGCTTATTGCTAAATCTAGGTCTGAGAAACCCAAAGAAATTGTTGAAAACAATGTTCAAAATCCAGCAGTACCTTTAAATCAAAGTACTGCTCAACAAGCAGTACCTTCTGCAAAACCTTTTCAAAACAGTACTGCTAAACCTTTTTGGGATAATTTTGGTCAAAACAAATTTTATCAGTCCTCAAGAAGGCAAAACAATTTTGGGCATAGACATAGAAGAAATCACTTTGGACATATGGAACAAAAACTGTGTTTTGTGTGTTATAGTCCTACTCACTTAATCAAAGATTGTGACAAACACTCAGAATATCTAAGCAAGTTTTCAAGGAATAAGTCTTACAATCAGAAACCTAGAGAGCACAAACCAGTTTGGACTAATTCTAATAGGGTTAATCACAGAAACTTCACACCCGATCATAGATACCCACATCAGAGAAGACCTTCAGTATCTCACAGTACTTTCCAAAGTACTGCTCAGAAACAAGGTACTGAAAACCATACTTGGGATAGAAATTCTAGGAGATCTCACTATCAACCTAGAAGATATCACAATTCATATAGGGGATCTAGATCACAAGAACCACCTGTTAAAACTGAATGGATTAAAAGGGACAGCACTGCTGAGAGATATACAGTACGTTCAACAAAAAGTGAATCAGATGTTTTTGTGTTAAAAGAAAAGGCTAATAATCTGGTGAAAGAAATTTATGTTGAAAAACCAGAGAGTTTTGAAAATCCACATGCTAAACATCAAAAGATAATTTTGGATCATAATCTGAGAGACAGTGAGAATTACATACTCAAAGAATTTGAGTTTGTAACTTCTCAAGGGGAACACAAGTCAGTAATGGCTTGGGTTCCTAAAAGTTTCTAACTCTTTTCTTTATGTGCAGGGCAACCCAGAAGAGGAGCTTAAAGATCATCTTATTGTGGATAGTGGTTGCTCTGGAAGTATGACAGGCGATAAAGAGATCCTGTCTGATTTTAAAAGTATTAGTGGAGGAAAAGTTGCATTTGGGAATGATCCCAATGGAGGAAGGATTACAGGGAAAGGAACAATTAAAGCTGGGAGAATTGATTTTGAGAATGTCAGATATGTGAAGGAGCTAAAGTTCAACTTGTTGTCAGTCTCTCAAATTTGTGATAAAAAGCATCTTGTGTTATTCACTGACACAGAATGTCTTATCCTTTCTTCTGACTTCAAACCTGTTGATGATGACTTGGTAGTACTAAGGGTACCAAGGACAAATGATGTGTATAGTTTAGACATGAAGAGTCTACATTCTTATGGTAGAGCCACATGTTTGGTGGCTAAAGCAACATCTGAAGAGGCACATCAATGGCATAGCAGATTGGGCCATGTGAATTTCAAGAACATCAACAAACTGGTCAAAGGCAATTTAGTTAGAGGTTTACCTTCAAAGACTTACAGAAATGATCAATCATGTTTGGCATGTAAGAAGGGTAAACAACACAAAGCTTCCTGTAAGAAGCTTGATGAAAGAAATATTAGAGAACCATTGGAGCTATTACACATGGATTTATTTGGACCTGTCTCTGTGGCAAGTTTAAATAAGAAGAAGTACTGTTTGGTTGTTACTGATGATTGTAGTAGATTCAGTTGGGTTTTCTTTTTGGGCTTTAAGGATGATACCTTTGATGTTATTCAAACTCTTATAATAGCACTAGAAAACCAATTAAGACTCAAGGTTAGAGGTATTAGATGTGACAATGGAACTTAATTCAAGAACAAGCCTATGGATGACTTTTGTGCAAATAAAGGCATAAAAAGGGAGTTTAGTATTGCTAGAACACCACAGCAAAATGGTGTTGCAGAGAGGAAAAATAGAACCTTGATTGAAGCTGCAAGGACCATGTTAGCTGATTCTCATCTCCCTATTCAATTTTGGGCAGAAGCTGTAAGTACTGCATGTTATGTACTCAACAGGGTTTCTGTCACAAAACCACAGATGAAGACACCATATGAATTGCTGATGGGCAATAAACCCAACATTCGTTTTATGAAGCCTTTTGGATGCCCTCTTACTATTTTGAACACCATTGATAATCTAGGGAAGTTTGATGGCAAGTCTGAAGAAGGCTACTTATTGGGATATTGCACTAACAGTAAAGGATTTAGAGTCTACAACAGAGTTACTAAGAAGATTCAAGATTGTCTTCATGTTGAGTTTTTAGAGGATCAAGACAATGAGAAAGGGAAGGGTCCTGATTGGATGTTTGATCTTGAGATTTTATCTCCTTCAATGAATTATGTACCTGATAGAGAAGAAAATCAACCTTTGCATAATGAAGAAGATATTCAATATGTTGTTCATGATATTCATCTTAGACCTGATGCTATTCCTGATAAAGATCCTATGAGTCCAAAACAAAGTACTGATGTTCCTAAGCAAAGTACTGATTCGCCAAAACAAAGTACTGTTGCACCACAATCCTCATTATCTGCTGAGGATCAATCTATTCAAGAGGAACTTAATCAGATGCTTCTTCAAGATGTATTAGCACATTCTTACACAGATGAACAAAGGAGAGCTTATGAAGAGGCAAAGAAGAAGAACAAGACTGCAGAATTCTCTTACAGTACTTTGGACAGTACTTTCAACCAAAGTACTGCTGCACATCTTGACAGTACTTTAGATGATTTGGATAATTCTACCATGCCTGGGCTAGAAGAAACTGATGATGAGCTTGAAGATGAAGGTATTTTCACAAATTCCAATGAAGGTGCTGATTATACTAACTTAGATGATACATATGAAGTTCCACAGTCTCCAATCTTACGAATTCATAAGAATCATCCATCAGATCAAATCATTGGTCCTTCTACTTCTGGAGTTATGACAAGACACAAAGCTAAGGGTTTCACAAAACCTCATAATGCTTTACTTAGCTTTGTGTATAAACAAAACAGGATAAATCATAAGGACCATCAAACCTGCTTATTCACCTGTTTCATCTCTCAAGAGGAACCCAAGAACATTGCTCAAGCTTTGACTAAAGAAAGCTGGGTTGAAGCTATGCAGGAAGAACTTCTTCAATTTAAACTTCAAGAGGTTTGGGTTTTATGTGATCTTCCAGATGGGAAGAGAGTTATTGGAACCAGATGGGTTTTTAGAGTCAAAAGAGATGAAAGAGGCAATGTTATCAAAAACAAGGCAAGATTAGTTGCTCAGGGTTATAGACAGGAGGAAGGGGTAGATTATGATGAAGTATTTGCTCCTGTGGCAAGGATTGAAGCGATTAGAATCTTTCTTGCTTTTGCTTCTTATATGGGTTTTCATGTATACCAGATGGATGTCAAGAGTGCCTTTCTGTATGGTACTATTACTAAAGAGGTGTATGTGAAACAACCTCCAGGTTTTGAAGATCCTAAGCACCCTAACAAAGTCTATAAGGTGGTTAAGGCTCTATATGGTCTTCATCAGGCACCTAGAGCTTGGTATGAGAGGCTCTCTACATTCTTATTACAACATGGATACAGGAGGGGAGCCATAGACAAGACTTTGTTTATCAAGAGAGACAAGAAGGATATCATGTTAGTACAAGTGTATGTTGATGATATTATCTTTGGGGCTACCAAACAGTCCATGGTTAAGGAGTTTGAGCAGCTGATGCAGAAGGAATTTCAAATGAGTTCAATGGGAGAGTTAACATTCTTTTTAGGACTTCAGGTTAAGCAGTCCAAGGAAGGAATTTTTATTAGCCAAGACAAGTATGTTACTGATATACTTAAGAAGTTTAATTTTGATGATATGAAGGCTGTTACTACACCGATTAAATCTATCAATTCATTGGGAAAAGATGAAGATGGTCAGCCTGTTGAAGTCAAATTATACAGATCTATGATTGGCTCTCTTATGTATCTTACTGCATCAAGGCCTGATATCATGTTTGCAGTTTGTTTATGTGCCAGATATCAAGTTTCACCAAAGATTTCTCACCTGAATGCTGTCAAGAGAATATTCTGTTATTTGAAACAACAACCTAAGTTGGGGTTGTGGTATCCTAAAGAGTCACCTTTTCACTTAGAAGCTTTTTCAGATAGTGACTATGCAGGTGATAACTATGATAGAAGATCCACAACAGGTGGATGCCAATATCTTGGAAGAAGGTTAGTTTCATGGCAATGCAAGAAGCAGACAATTGCAGCAACATCATCTACTGAAGCTGAATATGTAGCTGCTGCAAGTTGTTGTGGTCAAGTTTTATGGATGCAAAATCAACTCTTGGATTATGGGTTCAATTTTAAGAATACTCCTATCAATATTGATAATGAGAGTACTATTTGTATTGTGAAGAATCCTGTGTATCATTCCAAGACAAAGCATATTCAGATTATGCATCACTTTATCAGAGACTGTTATGAGCATAGGCTCATTAATGTGGTTAAAGTTCACACGGATGATAATGTAGCTGATCTACTCACCAAAGGTTTTGATGTGTCACGATTCAATCACTTGGTCGTGAGCATTGGAATGATTAACTACTAAGCTATGTTTAAGGGGAGGACTATAAGATGTTTGATATAGTCCAGTGTATTGCTTGAGGGGAGGATGTTAGTTTATACTTAGATTATATGAAGGTTTTTGGCAAAGTACTGTATTTCCTGAAAGTACTGCTTGAGAAAGTACTGCTTGGGAAAGTAGTGCTTATGTGGAAAGTACTGTTTGTCGTATTAAAGTATTGTTCCAACGGTAATATTGATGGGTAATTGGTAATAACGGTAACTTTGTTATTTAGGCTGTGATTTTTCAAATCTCACCTATAAATAACTTCTTTCCGATTTTCCCTCTCATATTATTACTTCACATCTTTTCCATACTTATCTTCCAATTACCATCTCTTTATTATTCGATACAATCTTTCTATTGTGCTCACTCTTTCAACAATGGTGAATCGTTTAACTGTTTCGAAGCACAATATGGTGGCTAATTTGGATAAGACTGAGGCAAATGTGGCGTTTTATGATATCATTGATTATCTTACTGGGTCGCCTATTAGTTATGCTCTTTTAGTGGAGCCGGATATAATTGAACCATAGATTCAAGAATTTTGGGCTAATGCTAGAGACAATATGGAGGAGGATGAATACTATCTTAGATCAACTGTTGCTGGACGCACTATCAAGATCACAGAAGCCTCCATTCGTGAAGATTTATTATTTGGTGATGAAGATGGGGCTATTAGATTTGATAAGCAACTGATTTGGGATACTTTTAGGAATCTTGGTTATGAAGGTTCTTTGACTGAACAAACTTTTAAGAAGGCCTTATTCTGTCCTCAATGGAAGTTTTTGATCCATGTCTTGCTCCATTGCATAAGTTCTAAAAGCACTTCTTGGGAGCAGTTTGGTTCAAATATTGCCTCTGCAGTAGTTGGTTTAGCTACGGACAGAGTATTTAACTTTTCACGGCTTATTTTGGATGGAATGCTCTCTCATATATCATCTGGGGCTACTTGGTTGATGTATCCAAGGTTTATACAGGTTTTCTTGAACAAGCAATTGGCTGATGTTCCCAAACCTACTGCTTTACTACCTGTCATTGTGCAACAAGCCAAAATTTATACATTCATGGCTAAGCGAAGTAACTTGTTCAGAGGTGGAGATATTCCTTTAACAACATCCATGATGGAAGTTGTACAGGCTGTTCGTGATGCAGCTGATGAGGATGAAGAAACTGAAGGTACTAATAATGACCAACGTTCTGCTTCACAACGTACTGCATCTGCAAGTACTGCTTCACAAAGTACTACATCTGCAAGTACTGCTTCTCGTGAAGATACTGTTTCATTACAAGGTGATGTTTCTCCAAGTCCTGAGGTTCAAGCAGAGATTGAGAGAACACCTACTCCATCTCCTCAACCATTTGTTTCTGGTTCAGAGGAACATTCTCAAGTTCAAGGTGATGCTCCTACAATTCCTCGTGAAGGTTTAACTATGGATAACTATGCTTTGACAAAGGCGCTTGCTAGGTTGAACAATACTGTTGAACGTCAAGCTAAAACTATTCGGAAGTTGAAGCGTAATTACTTCTGGTTGAGAAATTTTGTTAAACCCTATATTCAAGGTTTCAACTTATGGGTTAAGGAGGAGAATAAACGTCGAAAAGCACTTCGTAAGGAATTGAAAAGAAAGACGGTTCCTAAATCATCTTCTGTCAACTTGGGGAGGAATTTAGACAAGGAAAATTTGAAAGAAGATGTTATGAAGACAAAAGAATCTGAAGAAGATGTTTTGAAGAAGAAAGAAGATTTTTCTGAGGAACAAGAAGAAGAAGTACAAGTTCAAGGTACTGATAATCAAGGTACTGATGTTCAAGGTACTGATGATCAAAGTACTGAACATCAAAGTACTGAGTTTCATGATATATCTAGGCCAGAAGTTATAACACCAATAACTCCAAGGGTTTTGAATTTTGAAGAAGAAGCTGGTCCTTCTACAGTTATTATAGAGGAAGAGGAGGAACCTAGATTTAAACCTATTCATTCACCAAGTGATGATGAATTAGTTGCTACAATTCTTGATCTGTCACAACCAAGAGGAGGAGTTACTATTAGAGAAGCACAAGAAGAAGAACAACCAAGAACTGATCAACCTGCAATTGATCCAAAAGACAAGGGAAAAGGTGTTTTGGTTGAAGTTAAGAAAAAGAAGCTTACTTTGGCAGAACTTAGAGCATTTGAAGTTGCAAGGAATGAAGCTGCAGCTAGAAAAGTTCAAGAAGAGTTAAATGCTAAATATAGAGAAGAACAGGAAGCTCAAGAAACTCAGAATAGAGAAGCAGCTCAGAAATTACATGAGGAATTGAATGCTGAAGCTACTGAACCTTTACAGTCTCCAACACCTGTTAGATTCATGTCAAGAAGACCTAATTTGGCTAAAGAAAGAAATGCAATGATGGCATATCTAAAAGGCAGAGGATTTAAAGGATTGCAAAAGCTAAATTATATGGATATGAAAAGATTGTATGATGCTGAGAGAGAAGCTTATAAGAACGATGTTGCAGGCATTAAAGATTTTAGAGAAGAAGCTCATTGGACTGAAGCTGAAAGAAAGAAAAGCTTAAAGAGGAAAAGAAAAACTGAAGCTACAGATGTTCAGTTTTCAAAGAAAGAGAAGGTTGAATTAAGATCTGAGACTAGTGATGAATTGAAAAATTATCTCAGAATAGTAGATTTTGATTATACAGATGAAGATAATGACATGAAGATGAACAGATCAAAGATCAGTGCTTTCAAAGTTGAGAAATCTAAGAATGGAGATTACATGGTTTTTCACAAAGAAGATAAAAGTTTCAGAGTTTTTAAACGGCTATGGGACTTGCTGCATATCATAGACAGAGTAGATCTATTCTACTTGTATCATGTAGTAAAGACTTATTTTGAAGATAATCCGTTAGAAGGGATTGGATTGGTTTTACAAGGGGATCTCATAACCATGTGGGAAACTGATGAAGAGAGTACTGATGATATTTGGAAGGATCAAGAAAACTGGGAAATAGTTTGCTGGAGATTCTTTGAAGAATCTGGAGTTCATGTCTTGGAGCTAGAAAATGGAACAATGATTCACATGTTTGCAGAAAGAAGATATCCTCTTACAGTTGATCTCATGAGAAGAATGCTAGAGCATGGATTGGAAGTAGAAGAGGCTGATGAAATTGCTTGCATGGTGATCAATTTATTTATTGACTGGACTACCATTGCTGAGAATGATCTATAACTGGTATGATTTTTGAATAAATACTTTTTGATATATCAATACTTTTATTCAAAGTACTGCTAGTCAGACAGTACTTTCATCAAAGTACTGTTTGCTGCATTAAACCAGTTAAATGAATTTTAGAAGAAACCTTTTGCTAAATAATAAATATTTTCTGAAATAAAGGTTGAATAAACGGTTTTTGTGATGATAACATCAATAGGTTATCAATCCACCATGGTTACAAAAGGATTGACTAATCCATGAGCAAACGGCTCTGGTAAAGATATATCAAATCCGTTTTTAGTTGACAACTTGCTAATAAGTTGGATGGTCATCAACTCACCATATCAGTAATGTGAAGAGTTGGCTAGCCCACAAGAAATGGCTTGTGGTAAAGGCAGTGGAAAAACCATTATTGGTAATTAGTTCACCATTTGATAAAAGAACTAACTAGTCCAGAAGGGTACAACTTTTGGTAAAGACAAAACAAATCTGTTGATAGCTGGTGGTTTGCTAAAAATCATATGGTTATCAATGTACCATGGTCTTACACACCAAAACATTTGGCTACTCCAAAGATAATGGCTTTGGTAAAGAGTTCTAAATCCATTGAATTTTCAATGATTTACTTAGATGTGATGAGAATAGTATGCAACTTAAAATTGAATTATTGTACACATTGTCATATGTTGCTGTGTTGCTGAAAAGATGGAGATTGCTGAATGCTGCTGTGAAGAAAACAATTCTAAGAGATACTTTGACAAAAGCACAGATTCTACAGAGATATAATCTAAAGATTAAAGAACAATCCATTTTAAAGATGAAGCTGTTAAAGATATATTCACAAAGGAACTTGAAGTCAAGCAAGTAGAATTCAAGTTAGGGGAGGATTGTTGGGATATGAAAGTGCTGAAGATATCAAAGTACTGCTAAAGACAAAGTCAAAGTACTGCAAGATAAAGTCAAAGTACTGCTAGAACAGAAGAACTGTTATATTCGTTTATGGAAAGTATTGTATTCCATGTTTAGATTACTTGTCGTACAAGGTTATCAATTGTAAACCGACTAGAATATCCTTGATCCTATAAAAGGACTCCTAGATTGGCATTAGAGGTACGATTTCAGAAAAAGAGTTTTAGAGTTTACGAATTAAGAGTTTAGAGAAAAGTTCGAATATCTTAGAGTTGTATTAGAGTATCTGCATAATAAGCAGATTTAGAGTTTGTTAATAAAGTTTTCTTCTTAGCTTTGTTAAGTAAATTCTGCGTACTTGATAAAGATTGCTCAGTGTTTCTTTGTTAATAACTTAGGATTTATCCGAGGTTATTAAACCTTAACAAGCTAGTTTAGTTTGATTAAAGTATATCGATCCAACATGTTTGAAGAAGATTAAGCTCGGTTGAGGTGTTTCTGAAAGTCGTACTCGTAAACTTGGTTCTTAAAAAATTTTCGCCCAAAATTTGAAATTCACTATAAAAATCAATTCTAAGGGTGTATGAAAAATTTGAGTTATGACAATTTTGACGCCAAATTTGACCCGAAAAATTTGAATTTAGGCCCAAAAATTTGAATTTTTGACCAAAATTTTCACAGTTAAACCAAAATTTGAATCTCGCGTAAAAATTGAACGTTTAGTCTTCTCGAAAAATTAATTTTTTTTTTTTTTTTTTTTTTTTTTTATTTTTTTTTAAACCTTAGGCGTAGACCAAAGAAGTTACGAGTAGGATAGGGTTACGAGTAGGATATGGTTACGAGTAGGATGTAGTTACGAGTAGGATGTAGTTACGAGTAGGATCTTATGCGTAGGAAGCTTAGGCGTAGGATTCCTTAGGCGTAGGATCTTATGCGTAGAAAGTATCTTACGCGTAACCTTAAGCTTATGCGTAGACAAAAAGTTACTCGTAAACCTTACGCGTAATTGTGAAGTTATGCGTAGAGTTACTCGTAAGCTTTTAGCTTATGCGTAAACTATGGTTAAAAACCAAAAATCCTTTACACTGTCACAGCGTAAGAGATATCCGAAAGTCGAAGTGTTCCACACACTTATCCAAGTGAGGGAAGCACTGAGTAACCGTTATAGCTCGAAGAATCTTCACCAAAAAGTTACGAGTAGAACCTTATGAGTAGTTGACTTTCTTACGAGTAGAACTAGGGTTTTGACTTACTCGTAAAACATTTCCAATGATTCAAACAATTTCGCTTGCACAGATAGCCTTAAAAACACTCAAATAACACGAAAATGTGAACCTTTTTCACCCAAAGTGCTTAGAAAAGTTACGAGTAGAAAACTAGGGTTTTGACTTTTTGACTTCTACTCGTAAGAAATTTCCAACGATTCAAATGATTTCGCTTGCACAGATATCCTTAAAAACGCTCGAATAACCCAAAAATGTTGACCTTTTTCACCCAAAGTTGCTAGACAAGTTACGAGTAGAAATGACCAATGAACCAAGAACGAGTTCAAAAGTGAAGAAAAACACGTAAAGCTTCTAACTTTTTGCAAAAAACTGAAACTTTAGCACCAAATAAACCTTAAACCACAAGAATCTTGAATTTTTAAGTGCAAAAATTAAAGCTTTAAGCTTGACAACTATGAAAAACGTGAGCCTTTACGCGTACAATACCAAGCTTCAAAACAAACACAAACACTCCTAAACCATTGTTAGGCGATTGATACCAATTGTAATGACCTTAGATATATCAACCTTATCACAAACACGTAACAGTTATGCTATACGAATAGAAAGAAAAGATAAAGAGATGGTGACTTGAATGATAGAATTCGTGTATGTTTAGAGAGACAAAGAGAAGAAAGATGAACACAATAAGTTTTATATTGCTTCAAAGGAAAAACACACACACACACACACACACTCAAGCACACCCCTCAAATGACATACTTGAGGGGTATTTATAGTAAGAGAGGATGATGCCCTAAGGCTTGGCCATGGGCCTTGAGATGGACTTGGATTGGGCTTGGGTTACACAAACTAGACAAGGCTAGCTTAACTTAACTAATGCCCAATTAGCTTAGCCCAATCCACGAGCCCGTTGACTATTCTATCACGATATCTAACACATATTACAAAGTTCCTAATCGTGAATGACCATCACTTCTAATAAAAATAATCAAGGCTAACATCTCCAATGACCTCTTCATCTCAACAAGCCAGTCCATACAAGGAATCCATCATTAAAGAGGTACTCAAACTATATGATGTGGTTGATGAGCAAAAGATTCACCATGAAGTACAATCTACTGAAGTCATTGAGTCAGATATTGAAAATATGGGAAATAACAATATTATCCCATATGAACAATATGTGAAACAAGATGACAGTCTTGTTGTACCTAGTGATGAATCTTCTGCAATTAACAATGAATGCATGCCTGATGAAATCACTGCATTTGTACCTAATGATTCCTTGTCCACTGAGTTCAATACCTAGAAGGAACAAGTTGCTATTTATGAACAGCGTGCTAAGTTTGAGTTAACTACCCGTGAGCAGGATATGGATAACCAAATGCGTACAATTATTAGAAAAAGTAATTTTAGAGAAGAAGTATTAAAACAAGAGTTAAACTCCTTACAAGAAAAGCTTTCTAAAACTGCTAAGCAAAAACAAGAACTTCAAGAAAATGTGAAAATGCTTAAGCAAGAATTCAATGCTAAGGAATCAAAACTTTTGAATGATTTTTCCAATCTAAAAACTTTGAAAAACAAACTTGAGAATAAGTTGTACGTACAAGGGAATACCATTCAGACTGATGGATCTAGGACACTCTCCTTGTGTCAATGATATTTTGTATAATCTTATCAAGCAAGCGGAATTTACTTAAGTAATACTTAGAAGACGAATTATATGATGTATGAGAATAAACAAAAATTAACACAAAACTCAAGCTCCAATATTATTAATGAAATAATACGAGTGATCTTAACTTATCACTAGGGTTACACCTTGAAGCTTTCGTAGGTAATCTTGTAATGTAATACGTTTCTAAGACAATAACCTAGGATCTCCTTTTATACAACAAGGAGTCCTTTACAAGATAAGTATAAAGTTAACATAATAGAATATACACACAATCTATTCTATACTTATCTAGACGCGTTTAACCTAATCATAAACTAATAGCAGTGGTAATAAAGAACTTGCAGTGGGAATACGTTTCCACTGCTAGTGTTAAACCAAGCAGTGTAAACCACTACTATCCGTGGTAACGGATTATTCCCAACAATCCTTCCCTAAACTTATGATTTCTCTGCAAATCAATAAGTTTCTTCAATATGCATTAACTTCAAGGATTTGGGGAATTCAATCAAACACTTCACTTCTTTTCTCTTAACTTTTGTATAGCTGTTGAACACTGATCTTGAAGCCTTTGTAATAATGCTATGACCTTCTCATTGTCTTCATTGACTCTTATATGTAAGCTTAACATTACTGTAAGAGCTCCAGCTCTAAGTGGATATTCTTTCTCAGCAAGCATGAAAAAGTCTTCTCCATTAGCTGTAGAGACATGATGAACTTCACATGAATCATAATAAAACCATTTTGTACCAAGACATGTGAATAAGGTTTTCCAGTAGTCATCATCAGCATTTGGTTCATAAAGCCTTCTAAGATTTACCCATAACTGCATCTCCTTTGTATCTTTGAGATCTTGAGCATTAAACCTTTCTTGAACTAATTTCCATAGTGTATTAAGGTCATCTCTGTCAAAAGCTTTAATAAGATCTTCAAATGTTATGAAAGATGAAGTTTCTCCTCCCAGCCTTGTAATCTTCCATGTTGAAGCAAGATTGCTAGCAGTGTAAACTTCCCAATCAATGATAGGATGTCGAATTTGCAGTGGTTCTGGATTAAAGTCTCTGTCTTCAATCACAATCATTCCAGTCATCTGTTCTTCAGTGAACTTCTCAGTAGGAATCTCCTTCTCAGTAGACTTTGTAGAATCTTCATCTACCTTAGTCTTCTTAATAGTTTGAGAATCACTGACTTTGGCCTTTCTCTTCAATCTAGGAAATATTCTTTCTTCTTCTTCAGAACCCATTGGAATAAAAGATTTATCTTGTTTCATAGTTCTGTAGTAAGCCCTTTCAACTTGATCATCAGACATTCCTTTAAATTGATGCCTTTTCCAGTTACCAACATGACAACAATAAGTCTTCATATATGCAAGTATTTGTGCCTTGGTTGGTTGTCTTTGTTTCTTCTGATTCTTCTTGACTGAACTGATTACATTATCAAGTGCTTGATTGTTCTTCATTTTAATAAAATCCTTTAACTGAGCAGTTCTTTGTTCCTCAGTTAAGGATGCATCATCAACAAGGTCAATTGCCTTTTTCTTGATTTCTGGATTATTAGTTACCAGAAACTGAATATCTTCTTCAGTAGGAACATAGCTAAACTCTGGAGCCTTTTCTTTCATAATTGTAGGTTGAACAGTGGAAATTGAATCAGTATCTTCCATTCTGTCCAATCTTTTAGCTTCCAAAAAGCTTGCAACTTCTAGTTCTTGCAATCTTTTCTTTTCAGCAACTTTCTCAGCAATTTGATCTTCTGCTATCTTCTCAGCAAATTCTCTATGAAGATCAATCTGACTTTTTCTTTTCTTTGAAGTTTTACCTTCAGGTTGCTGTACATCTTTCATAACTGCTTTACCTTTGTCTGTCTTCAATTTATCAAATTCTTCACTTGCAGTGGCAATATTTGGCTCTGCAGTGGAAATAAAATCAGTGGTAAAATCAAGTGCAGTTTGGAAAATGTCTTGATCTTCAAGTTGCTCTCCATGAGTTTCAGCTTCTTTTGCTCCTTTACTTGTATCTCCTTCATCTTCAAAATCAATTTTCCTCCCCTCAGTGTCAGAACCTGTTTTCCTCCCCTGTTTGGAGGAATTTCCCAAATCTGGATCAGCTGAATCACCATTAGAAGGTGAGGATGAAGATGAAATCACCATCTTTGCAGTCTGCCTGTGCTTTTTCAACCTCTGCATCTCTTCCTTTAAGGTCTGAATCTCTGTCTTTAATAATTGAACATCCTTGGCATGGTTTTTCTTAACAATAGCCAAGTCTTTTTGTAGAAACTCAACCTGCTTTGCTAATTTGGTACACAAAACCATCAATTCCATTTGGTTGCCACTGCCCTCAGCACTTCCAACTGTGTTACCTGTTGGGAGAGGTGAATCATGGGGCAAAGGTCCAGATTCCTCCATAGTAGGACTAGGTGGAAGTCTAGAACCACCACTGCTTATTCCTAGACAAAAAGGTTCAGAAACTTGCTGTGTTGTCATGAGAGGAGTTGACTGTTTTGACCTTCTCTCATAGGTTCTTGAAACTGGTGGTGTATAATCAATGTTGGGTACATCAATTATAGGTGTAGTTTGTTCAGATGAAATTTTAGCAAGCATTTGGGGTAGGAGAGGTGTAAAAATCATATTGCCATCTTTATTCAAATTTTGAAAAACTTTAGGCTTTAGGCAACTGATTTGATAAAAAGTAGTGTGAGGTTGCAGTTGAAATTCAGTAAGCACAGCTTGCACAAACCGTGGACACATTAAAAATTTGGTTTTACTTTGTACATTGCCTTTCATACTTGTAAAAATATAATGTGGCCAGTTAAAAATCCTATCAGAAACTAGACAAACCAAAGGATAAGCCATGGTTGAACTAAATTGCTCATAAGATGTTTTCTTAGGACTAAGGCAATGTAACAAAGTATGAATCAAAAATCCCCAATGGGGACAAAAACCACTCTTTTTGAAAGTAGCCTTTTTGTTAGTGGTATCATACCCCATGGATGATAAAGTATCATGAATTTCAGACATAGGTAATGTGATGAGACCATTGAGATCATCCAAGTGAAGTACTCTCCTTAAGGATGCCTCAGTAACATCAATGGTTACCCCATCTACAGTGGCTCTAAGAGCATCCACTGTTTCATGTGCATCTCCAATTTCAAGTGTTATGGACTGAGCAGAAGTCCAAAATTGTTTGATTTGAGAGATATAGATTGTGGGTTTGAAAAGCAAAGCATACCTTATATGAGTGGTATGAAGAAAATCCACAATCTGATGAAAAACAGGGCCACTCTTCTCGTTAGACTTTTGTAGGTAGGCCACTAGGTTGTGCTCATCTGCAAAGTTCAAAGATGCCATAGAAACTTTTGATGAAAAAGATTATTATGTCAGTAAGAATTGAAGAAATAACTAGCCAATTGAGAGAAAAAGATATATAGGGTTAGGGTTTAGAATTGATGCGCAAGTAAAATTATCTTTAAAAAGTAGTAATAATATAGAAAGAAGATAAGTTACTTAAAATATTAACCCTATATATATGACTATCAGTGGTTACTTTCAACGGCTAGTAAAAAATTGATTACTGACATAATCAGTTGTAACGACTAGAACTACAGTGGTAAAATAACACTGTCAGTGGAAACTGTGAACTAGTAGTGGTAATTTTTCACAAAAATTTCAAAGAGCATTTTTAAATAAAAACATGAAAACTAGACTGCTCTTATCATAGTTTTTAGCAAACTACCAGCTATCAACGGATTTGATATGTCTTTACCATGAGTCGTGTGCTATGGACTAGCCAACTCTTAATCATAAAGAATATGGTGAGTTGATAACCATATAGTTTTTGGTAAACTATCAACCATAAACGGATTTGTCAAGTCTTTACCAGTAGCCGTTTGCTCTGGACTAGTTGATTCTTATGTGTATTAGACATGGTGAATCAATAACCATTTGATGTGTATCTCAGATATACACCTTTTAACTCCAAATCCTCATCAAAACTTGATATACAAACTCATACAACAATTTCAGTACCCAACAGCCTCCCCTCAACACTAACATAATTATGGATTAAGCATTCCAATACCTGTGACCAAGTACTAAAATCTTCCCACATCAAGACCTTCTGTTAACAAATCAGCATAGTTGTCATCAGTATGAATTTTGACAACTTGAATTAGTCCCTTTTCATAACAGTCTCTAATGAAATGATGTCTAATTTCAATATGTTTGGTCTTTGTATGTTGAACATGATTCTTAGTGATGCATATTGTACTGCTATTGTCAATATGAATGATGGTATTCATAAAATTGTACCCATAATCCAAAAGTTGATTCTGTAGCCATAAAACTTGAGCACAACAACTTGCAGCAGCAATATACTCTGCTTCATTTGAAGAATTAGCCACCATTGTTTGCTTCTTGCACTGCCATGACACTAACCTATTGCCAAGAAATTGACATCCACCAGTTGTAGATTTTCTATCCAAGCTAGCTCCAGCATAGTCACTATCTGAGTAAGTAACCAGATCTAAAGGAGAATCTCTGGAGTACCACAATCCCAGAGTAGGAAATGCTTTAAGATATCTGAAAATCTTCTTCACAGCAATCAAGTGAGAGAACTTGGGAGTAACTTGAAACCTTGCACAAGCACACACAGCAAACATAATATCTGGTCTAGATGATGAAAGATACATTAAGGAACCAATCATAGACCTATACATATGCACATCAACAACTTCACCAATATTTTCCTTAAGAAGTAGATGTGTAGTCTTGTCTGCAGGAGTGCTGGATGACTTTGCATCAGAAAACTTGAACTTCCTTAGTATCTCAGCCACATATTTATCTTGATTGATGAAAATACCATCTGGCTTTTGTAGTACTTGAAGTCCTAAAAAGAATGTGAGTTCACCCATAGAACTCATCTGAAATTCTTCTTTCATCAGTTTCTCAAAATCTTTGCACATCTCTGGCTTTGTAGATCCAAAAATGATATCATCAACATAAACTTGAACAAGCAGGATATCATTCTTGTCTTTCTTGATGAACAAAGTTTGATCAACTCTGCCTCTATGAAACCCATTTGCAAGAAGATAAGTAGTCAAGGTTTCATACCATTTCCTTGGTGCTTGATGCAAGCCATACAAAGCTTTAACTACCCTGTAGACTTTGTTAGGATATTCAGGGTCTTCAAAGCCTGGAGGTTGTGAAACATAAACCTTCTCATCTATCTGCCCATATAGAAAAGCACTTTTTACATCCATTTTGTAAGATATAACTTTTCACATACACATCAAACCATAACACAAGGTGGCGTATAAGATGGAATTCTAGAGAGAGAAAGTTAGAGGTTTAGGGAACTTAGTGAGAGAAAGTGAAAGATATTATTATGAGCTCCAACTCTCTACCTTGGAAGGTAGAGAGTATTTATAGTCTTACATAACTCGCCACACTTTGGGCTGTGGTCTTAAGGTAGAATATGCGGTGGAACACAATACCAAACTACACATACACTTTTCAATATAGAATGTTTTACCTACATTTTTCACGAAAAGATATACCCGTCTATCTACTCTTCCAAATACAAAGTGTTGGAGGTCCGAAACTTCTGGGACTTATAGGATTGTTTCAGATGTCCCATCAATTTCGAAACATACCGAACGTAGTTCGTGGTTCCTTTACCATACTTTGGAACTGATGAATAGAAGAACGTTTACCCAAAGTATCTCCGTCTCAACTAGTTTGAAACAAGTAGTTCTTTCTGTTCTTACTATAGGACGAACAGGTTCAAATACAACTACTATAGTAAAAACCTAGATGTTTCGGTCTCTACACGTTTCTAAAACTCTTTGACTACTTTCTTCTTAAAGTCTACTCAAGATACCCACTTGAGTGTAAGAAAAACCCTGAAGTTCATG
>BPTQ01000008.1:262867157-262987010 GCA_019973895.1 Chrysanthemum seticuspe | reverse complement strand
AAGAGACAGGGATTTGGTACCTCTACAAGGGGAACGCTATGCTTATCGCTTAGAACTCTATGCTTAGTGATCATGTGAGCAGTCTGAATGGTGTTTCCTTGTAAATACAACTTATTTTCAAGTTTGTTTTTCAAAGTTTTCAGATTAGAAAAATCTCTCAAGAGTTTTGATTCCTTTGCATTAAATTCTTGCTTAAGCATTTTCACATTTTCTTGAAGTTCTTGTTTTTGCTTAGCTGTTTTAGAAAATTTTTCTTGCAGGGAATTTAATTCTTGTTTCAATACTTCTTCTCTAAACTTACTTTTTCTAATAATTGTACTCACTTGGACATCCATTTCCTGCTCACGAGTGGTCAACTCAAATTTTGCCCTTTGTTCATAAATAGCAACACGTTCCTTATAGGCATTTAGTTCAGAAATTATGGAATCATTAGGAGCACATGCAGTGTATTCATCAAAGACATAGTCATTGTTGACTGCAGAAGATGCATCACTTGGTACAACTTCACTTTCACTTTGTTTCACGTATTGATCGTATGGGACAATATTGATATTACCCATATTTTCAACATTTGATTCAAAAGTTTCAGTCGGTTGTACTTTGTCATGCATCTGTTGCACATCAGCATCATCGTATAGCTTTAATACCTCAGAGATGAGTTTGTCCTTGGATGGGCCAGCTAGTGGTGAAGAAGAGATCTTGGGAGAAACCATTGGAGAGATGCTAGCCATAAAGATTGTGTGTGCAGTAGGTCCATCATCTACATCAGAGTCGTATGCATCACAGTCAGCAACTTGAAAGGCGTTCTGATGATTATGACCTATCTCCTGAATAGGCTGCTCATCCACATCTGCATCATAGGTCTTGGCATTACCCTCAGCAAGAAACAACAATTCCTCTTCATCCAACGCAGCACCATTGTCCTGAGCTTGTGCCAGTAACATCTTATCTCTGAAGTAATCAGCATTCTGAGGACGCTTTGGAGATGTGCAGTTCCTTGCAATGTGACCTTCTCCACCACAGTTGTAGCATTTGATTGGCTTAGGTTGACCTTGGTTACCATTTCTTCCTCGATTCTGGTTTCCAACATAACCTCTCCCAGCTCCACCTCTCCCCTGATCATACTGTCTTTCCTGAACTGGTTGTACCACGATCCTTCCATCTTTAACAGTGGCTTGATTATGTGGGTTAGATGCAGTTCGTAGGTTGTTGTTGGTTTGTGGGAGAGAGTTCATGTTTTGACTAATGAGTAGAGCTAGTTGATTAACGATGTTATCCACGCGTGCATCAGCATCAGCTTGTTTGAACATAGGATCAGGAATGAGTTTGTGATTTCTGTTACCCAAGGGAATGACTTGTGATGCTTTGGTTGTGATTCCAATGTTTGAGTAGAAAGCTGTTGAGTCATTAGACGAACTTGTCTCTCCCTGGTTGGTTTTGAACTGATTGAGAATCAATTTTTCAAACATGGCATGTCTCTCATTCTGAAGGAGGAAGGCATAGAGTTGCTCATAGTTTGTGTTCTTCAATCCTTTAGTAAGCTTCACAGCGGTAACAAACTTGTGCCATTCGGGATTCATGTTGTTCACAAATTTTGAATTCAACTGAATGTTAGGCATAGTCATTCTGATGTTCCTCATGTCATTAACTAACTTATGAAATCTCACATAGTACTCATAAACACTCTCATCAGGTTTCATCTTGAAGTGCTCAAATTCGTCATAGAGTTGGGATTCTCTGTCTTCCATAGTTAGTTCTGAACCTGAGAGAAGCATCTTGACATTATCCCAAACTGCCTTTGCTTCAGTGTTATGATTGATCAGCTTGTAGATATCTTTAGGAAGACCTTGTAGAACAATGTTTGAAGCCCTGATATCTGCATCAAATCTCTTTTTCTCCTTATCATCAAGCTCATCATACATCTTAGGTCTGTCCATTCCGTAAATAGGAGTACCATCTTCATTAGTATCAAGTATGTCTCTAGTCGTTTCAACTCGATATGGTCCTTCATCAATGGATTTGAGAATATTGACACCATTTTCCTTTCCAAGGCAATACAATCTGATTCGTTGAGCCCAAGAATCGTAGTCAGTTCTGTCAAGCATTGGTGGACGAGTATCTGAGCCAGCTGCTTGAACATCCTCTGCAACAGTGGAGATGACAGTGGGAACAGTGGGAATGTTGGTAGACATGTTAACAGATTATACGGGATTTTATAACTCTATGATTAAACCGGGAAATAGATTCTTTCACGGGATTTTACTAAATCAAGAGAAAACCGTAAACAATCACTCAAGTTGCTAGATGAAAAGTGCTAACTCGCTACCAAATAATGCACTAAGTCGCTAGAAATTAGTGCACTAAGTCGCTAACCCTTAACTCGCTACACGTCTAAGTCGCTAGAGTCCCAAGTCGCCAACAGAAAAGCAAGTCGCTAAGTAGTAACTCGCTACAGACTAAGTCGCTAGCCAAATTTGTGCAGTAATTCGCTACACAAGTCGCTAGATATGCAAGTCGCTAAAGAGCAACTCGCTACAGACTAAGTCGCTACCACAAGTCGCTAACCGTAGTGGAGATTCCACTACTTGTACTTTAACTCGCTAGCTCTAACTCGCTAGCTTTTATAACTGTAAGTCGCTACAAAACTATGAAGTAAGTCGCTACCAAGAAAACAAGTCCGAGAGCTAAGTCGCTAGCTTGAAAAACCAAATAACCTTCACTTTTCAATCCAAAAACAACCCAACCAAGATGATTCAAGCTTACCAAATGAAAACCTAAACACTTTTGATGATTCTAAACATAAAAGTACCAACAAAATTCAAACTTTAACACAAGAAATCAACCAAATGATGCAAAAACCACTAAACTTTTTCAAACTCAAAAACCACCTAAAAACCACTATAAATCCAAAGATGTGCAAGATATGATCTAACCATGGCTCTTGATACCAATTGTAAGATATAACTTTTCACATACACATCAAACCATAACACAAGGTGGCGTATAAGATGGAATTCTAGAGAGAGAAAGTTAGAGGTTTAGGGAACTTAGTGAGAGAAAGTGAAAGATATTATTATGAGCTCCAACTCTCTACCTTGGAAGGTAGAGAGTATTTATAGTCTTACATAACTCGCCACACTTTGGGCTGTGGATCAGGCATACAGTGGGTAAAGACCCGTCCGTCCTCCACGGTGTTACTTAACTGAATTACTACTTAACTTAAAAGAACTACGACTACGAGCTTTCTAACGATTACATATACTTGAGGTGACCGACTCTTTAATACCGGGAATTTCTAATTCCTAACACATTTGATAGACTTTGAAGCCCATAAAGGATGCATTGGCTAAGAACAGCCTAATTGCTTCAATTCGTGCAACTGGGGCAAATACCTCTTCATAATCAATACCCTCCTCTTGAGTGTATCCTTGAGCCACAAGCCTAGCTTTGTTTCTGATAACAATTCCCCTTTCATCTTTCTTGTTTCTGAACACCCATTTAGTACCTATTACCTTCTTGCCAGAAGGCAAATCACAAAGCACCCATACCTTTTGAAGCTTAAATTGGAGCAGCTCTTCTTGCATTGCTTCCACCCAACTTTCATCTTCAAGTGCCTTGTAAATATTCTTTGGCTCCATTTGTGACAGAAAACACATAAATAGACATTCATTCTTGCCTTCATGTATTTTAGATTCATATATTTTACTTATGAATCCATGAACATCAGGCAGCTTTGTTTGTCTTTTAGTCTTCACAGGTGAATAGACATCTCCAATCACATTTTCAAGAGGATGTGATTTATGAACAGTGGTGTGGGGAGTCTGAGGAACTGCAATCTCACTTGGCATATTAGAAATTTCAACATCATTAGCTTGAGGTTCCATAGTAACTAGAGTGGTGATTCCCACATCTGGTGTTGCAGTGGAAACATTTTGCCTATCAGTGGAATTTGAATTTCCACTGCTTTCAGAACTTTCAGCATTCACGTTGCCATCTCCTTCTTTATTCACATCACTAGAAGGATGAGCATTTCCAGTTCTTGGTATATCATCATAATCTGCATAGCCCCAAAGAGGTACATTGAATTCATCTTGATCATCAGCAGGATCCTTGCATGGTTCATCATCATCAAGAAACTCTTCTGAACCTGCAAAATCAAAAGAAGATGTTCCTGTAGAAACAGGCACATAATTCATAGTGTTTGTTAGAGTATCAAGAACAAACAGTCTTTCTGGACCAGTTCCTTTGACATTGACTTTGTTTTCTAGGAACTCAAAATGCAGATTCTCTTCAATCTTTTGGGTTCTTAAGTTGAATACTCTGAAAGCTTTACTAACCATGGAATACCCAACAAAATACCCTTCATCAGCCTTTTCATCAAACTTGCCCAGATAATCCAAGGTATTGAGAATAGATACATGACACCCAAATGGTCTCATGAAGTCAAGGGTAGGTGGTCTTCCCCTAAACAATTCATAAGGTGTCTTGTTCTTTGTCATTACAACTAAAACCCTGTTTTGCACATAGCATGCAATGTTAACTGCTTCAGCCCAAAAATTAATTGGCAATTTTGAATCGGCCAACATGGTTCTAGCAGCCTCTATCAGTGTCCTGTTCCTCCTCTCAGCAACACCATTTTGTTGAGGAGTTCTAGCCACACTAAATTCTCTTTTAATACCTTTATCTCTACAAAACTCATCCATAACTCTATTCTTGAATTCGGTTCCATTGTCACATCTAATGATTTTAACTTTCTTATCATATTGGTTTTCTACTTCTGTGATAAATATCTTGAGGATGCCAGTTGTTTCATCCTTAGTTCCAAGGAAGAAAACCCATGTGAACCTACTAAAATCGTCAGTCACCACTAGACAATACTTCTTCAAATTCAAGCTGCTCACTGATGTAGGACCAAACAAGTCCATATGTAACATTTGAAGTGGGTGAGCAATAGAGTTAACTAACTTTGACCTGCAAGAAGCTCTGTGTTGTTTGCCTTTAAGACAAGCCACACAGGTTTGATCATTTTCAAATCTTTTCTGAGGCAGAACTCTCACCAAACCATCTTTGACAATCTTGTTAATGGTTTTGAAGTTAACATGACCAAGTCTTCTATGCCATAACATGGATTCATCCACTGTGGCCCTTGCAAGCAAGCAAGCATAGTCATCTTTAGCAACAATGTTGTTCATATCAAAGCTATATAAATTGCCTTTTCTAGGAATTTTAAGAAGAACTTGACTTTCATCAGGCATCTTAAAATCCTTAGAGAGTACAAAACACATATCTTTGGTAAAAAGAACATTGTTCATTTTGTCACACATTTGTGACACACTAAAAAGATTATACTTAAGCTCTTTTACATAATACACAGGTTCAAAGTCCAAGTTACCAGTTTTAATAACTCCTTTACCAGCAACTTTACCATTTACTCCACCTCCAAAACTGACATATTGTCCATCATATTGCTCAAAGTCTGAAAGATAGGACTTGTTGCCAGTCATCTGCCTTGAACACCCACTATCTGTATATCCTTGATCTGATCTTTTTGTCCTTGGATGTTCCTGCACATTAGAGTAAAGAGTTAGCTTCTTTTGGGGACCCAAGCCATGATTGACTTGGATCTGCCTCGTGTATCAATATAATTGTATCTATCAAAGGTCATTGATACACCATTGGGATTGGTTGTAGAGGTGTTTCCTTTAGGTTTCCATTCCCAACGTGCTGAGGCCTTCACAGCATTTCCCATGTCCCCCCTTTTCTTGTTCAAAACCCTTGCAGTGGTAACTTTTGAATGAGCAGTGGAAACTGCTGGTTTCTTTTTAGGTACCCACTGTTGGTTATTGTTAACCTTTTTAGCTTGAAAGGTCCTTTTTCCTGTTTGTGCAGATTTTACAAAGCTTGTTTTGGTATTTGCACTTTTAACAGGTGACTTAGGGTGAGCAGTGTTAACAGTTTTTGCAGTGGCAAATGTTTTGAGGCCACTTCTAAGTTGAACTGCTCTTGGGACCATTTTGCAATTAGAACTAGGGTGTACATTATGTTTATATCTGTTAGACTCCACCCTTTTATTCCCATAGACTACCCTTCTCCCAACATGATAGTCACAATAAGCATGTAAATGATCAAAACTACCACATATATAGCATGGCTTATTGTTCATAACAAAATCACTACCTAGTTGTTGAGATTTAACATGATTCCAACTCCTCTGGTTACCCCTAGGAGCTGTAGGCTTGTTCCTATACATCTCAGCATACCTTATAGTTGGTCTAGGTTTATTAACTGGTTTCCTAGGTTCCTCTGTAACAGTATTAACAACTTTTGGGATAGTAGTCTCTACATTCTTTTTAATATTTTCATCAACAACTGATGAGTCACTAGCACTCTCAAACACATCATTATCTAGCTTACTCTCTTCCTCACTCTTCACAACTGTGTCTTTTAAAGGACCATATTCTCGTTCAAGATCCTTAAAATCCTCTATGCCTGTATGAGCTAAATCTATACCTAGAGGTGAATGAACACCCCTTAGTGGTGGAGGCGCAGTATTATAACCCATACCAGACTTAGCTTTATTATATATTTGAGCAATCCAAATTTTATCAATTGACTCAGACTGATGATAACATGTGTCTATAGTTAAATTGACATTTTCAATTTTCTTTTGAAGTTTTTCAAGCTCCTTTTGGTATGCTTCATTCACAGCAGTTGTATGTTCTACCTCTCTCCTAAGAAGAATCATATCATCATTATAATTTGACTCATTTGCCTGATAGTGCTCTATTTGTTTTTCTAAAACTGCCATGGCTCTCCTAAGATTAGCCACAGTATAATTAGCAGTGTATAACTATTGTCTTTCATTAGAATATAAATCATTAAGTCTTTCAACTTCTTTAGCAGCCCTACATGTTTTAGAGCAACATTCAGAGTTTTGTACCTCAGAGTCAGAGAAAGCCATAAGAGCAACTTCAGCAGAAACAAGAGCAGCATCTGTGTGTTCTTCTTCAAGATCATCAGCCATGAAACTCCAATCATAGTTCACACCATCAATAGCCAACATTGCCTTTGGTTCTTCCACAGTTGGTCCCTTCTTTTGCTTGTACCATGTAGACATGTTGTCCTTGGCCTTTGGTCTTCTACATTCTCTAGCAAAATGTCCAAACTTGTGACAGTTAAAGCACTCCACTTTCTTCTTATCAAAGCCTGCAGTATCATCACTATTTATATGGATAGGCTTGCCAGTTTTCTTGTAGAATTTCTTAGCCCTCATGCTAAGAAGAGCTATCTGCCATTTTATATCCATCTCCTCCAAGTCATCTTCATCGATTTGCTCTATGTCTTCATGAGTTAAGAGAGAGCCATCAACTTGTGTGGAGATAAAAGCATAAAAGGTAGGATCTCCAATACTAGCAACCTTCTTCTTTGATCCTGTAGTGGCAATATTTACATTGCCAGTGGAAACTTTAGAACCTACAGTGGCAATATCATCATCACTTTCATCTTCAGAATCATCACTGTCAACAGAATTTGACAACAATGCCAAGCTACTGGAGCTTGTACCAAGTTTCCCTGCCTTCTTCAACCTTTGCTCAATAAGTTTGAAGTTGTTGTAAAGATCATTGAGTTTCATTGTTTCAATGTCTGACTTGTTTTCCCAAACAGTAACATTGGTTTGAAATTCTGAAGGCAAACTTCTTAGAAACTTCAAATTGAGGTCTTCCTTTTCTACCTCAATGCCAAACACAGTTAGCTGTGTAACAATCTTCTGAAGTTTGGTGAAAATGCTATCAAGTGAGTCATTGCTTGAAGCAGAGAAGTTTTCATAACTTTGCTTTAACAATGTCTTTTGAGTCTTCTTTGTCGCATCATTACCACCAAACACTGAGCAAATCTCTTCAAACAGTTCTTTAGCAGTCTTGAACTTGCTAAATGCAATAATCTGGTCTCTAGGAAGAGTCATCAGCAACAGACTTCTAGCTTTAAGATCATTCTTCTTTTGAGCTTTTTTAGCATTTGATTCAGGCACAGAAACTTTTACAACATCTGTGTCACCAACTTTTGAAGTAGTGGTCACAGATTTGAAGGAATCACCAACTTGAATGATCTCCCATAGACCATAGTCTTGTATGAGGAAGTATTGCTCAATCAGTATCCTCCACATCTCAAACTCATTAAGCTTAAGCTTAGGGAGTCTGGGTGTAGAAGAAGAGTTTGATTGAATGTTTTCCATCTCCATTGAATTGAGTGAGTGAGTCAAGCTAATTCCTTGGATCTTCTAAAACAAAATATCAGAACCTTCGCTCTGATACCACTTGATGGATCTAGGACACTCTCCTTGTGTCAATGATATTTTGTATAATATTATCAAGCAAGCGGAATTTACTTAAGTAATACTTAGAAGACGAATTATATGATGTATGAGAATAAACATAAATTAACACAAAACTCAAGCTCCAATATTATTAATGAAATAATACGAGTGATCTTAACTTATCACTAGGGTTACACCTTGAAGCTTTCGTAGGTAATCTTGTAATGTAATACGTTTCTAAGATAATAACCTAGGATCTCCTTTTATACAACAAGGAGTCCTTTACAAGATAAGTATAAAGTTAACATAATAGAATATACACACAATCTATTCTATACTTATCTAGACGCGTTTAACCTTATCATAAACTAATAGCAGTGGTAATAAAGAACTTGCAGTGGGAATACGTTTTCACTGCTAGTGTTAAACCAAGCAGTGTAAACCACTACTATCCGTGGTAACGGATTTTTCCCAACACACATTATGCATTTGAGCGTCCATGTCATGATCTGAAAGATATTTAGCCAAAAGAACCAACATATCGAAAGACATTACGTTAGTCAGTAGTTGATTTTATTGTCTATTTATTGAATGTGATATGTCGATGATTTTTACGAGTCCAATGTCACTTGTTAGTCCAATAGTCCAAAGACGTCGTGATAAGTTTCGTGAGTTCATTAACTTTAAGTTTTAAAGTCTATGTTTCCACTTATTTTTCACAATTTATTAAACATTCAAGCTTATTAGTGACATTATTGGTTTCGTGGCGTTATGATTTATTTATTTACAAGTTTGCACGCGTAACAATTCATAATTAAGGTTAAAACTAGGCTTAGGCGTAGATTTTGCAAGCTTATGCTTAAACAGGAGTGGTATGCGCTTTAGCATAAGCTTATGCGTAGGTTCTTGACTTACGCGTAAGAAATATTACGCGTAGGAAAAGAGGGCCTTAGGCGTAAAGCTTACGCGTAAGCGTATATGGAACCTTACGCGTAAGGCTTACTCGTAAGAGTGAACCTTATGCGTAGAGGCTACTGTTTACGCATATCCTTCACAGGATACGCATAGTCCCCATTGTAGAACCTTACCCGTAAAGGTTACGCGTAAGATTTCTCTTACGCATAACATTCTACGCGTAAGGTGATCCTTATGCGTAGATGTTCAAGTAACCTTGATTTTGAATTATTCACGCGTAGAAACCTGAAATAAAGTCACCATATCACCAATATTAACATATACATTCATTCCTTTTCAGATCTAATCATGAATACACTTTAAACAATTATGCGTAGAAAATGGTTTACGCGTAGACCTTAAACCCTAAAGTTCAATTTCTATGAGTAAGATATCTAACCATGGGATTAACACCAAACTTTTTCTGGGATGTCTAAGAAGCCTAATGAGTTGTTTTATCTAAGTTTTAAGATCAAAATCTAAGCAGATCAAAAATACCCAAATACTAAGAACATAAACCCTAATTTTCTATTTTAACGCAATTGGTGTTTCTGGGTAAGTTCTAAGCCTGGATATGATCAGTTCAACATGTAAACAACATCTTTCAAGTAACTAATTAACCAGAAACATTCACACATGAAAATACCCAATTCACGCATAAACCCTAATTTTCAAAAATCATTCAATTCGTGTTTCTGGGTGAGTGTTAATGATGGAAATGGATTTAAAGTGATTAAATAAACGTTTTGACACTACCATTTTAACCAAAAACACTCAAACATGATTATGTGTTCATACGCTTATGCGTAGAACACAAAATCGTTCCTAGGTTAAAATCTAACCGTTGGTTTTCAAAACGATTCAAAACCTTTGTTTATAATCATGTTAAAAACATAAAAACACTTACAAAATGGTGATCAAAAGCACGGATTTGCAGATTGTATGTTAGGCGTAGGATGAGGTTGGTGGATATTAAATGTGGTGATGTTAATGTGATTTGTGAAATTAGGTGAGGTATTTTGTTAAAAATACTTTTAGCTTTTGACACATTCAGTCCCTCCACCTTAACCATTTACATTTAACGCCCAGTTACCAAACGAATGATATTTTGAAAAGAATCTTGACGAAACTCCCCCTCGACTTAAGAAATAATAAAATTTTATAAATTTGAGTCCGAGGAGTGCCAGTAAACCAGAAAGGTGACCACCATTAATAAAGAAACAACCGGGATGAGGTAACATGCAAGTACAAGGTTTTATGAAACCGAAAAATATTTGCTTTCTCCCCCTCAACACTTGATCAAAAAAATACTGAATTTTGAAAGATTAGAGTGTTGACGGAAGATTTGTACTTGCCATGTTAAAAGATAGAAAAATAGAAGAATATTTTTGTTGTTTTATCAGATTTTATATTTTTGTATTTTGTTTTTGAAAAAATATTTACAAAAGAGGTTTTGGTGTTTGACTGGTTTTAAGAATGTTTTAAGAGTTCATCCAGTTCCTCTGGAGTCAAACACCACATACCAATCCGGTAGACCAACTCATTAAACCTAGCAGGAGCTAAGGCTTTGGTGAGAAGATCTGCCAGTTGGTATTCAGTACCCACAAAGTATAATTCAACAATACCCTGTTCAACGTGCTCCTTGATGAAATGATATCGAAGATCGATGTGCTTTGATTTCGAATGTTGAACAGTGCTGCACGAGATCGCAATAGCACTCCGATTGTCGCAGTACATTGGGATTATGTCAAATACGTAACCATAGTCTTTGAGTTGTGTTCTCATCCAAATGACTTGATCACAACACGCCGACATGGCTACATATTCTGCTTCGGTTGAGGACAGCGATGTACAATCCTGCTTCTTCGATTGCCATGACACCAGTTTATCACCAAGAAATTGTAGTGCTCCTGAAGTACTTTTCCGTTAATCTAAGCATCCTGCGTGATCAGCGTCTGAAAAAGCTATTAGTTCAAAACCAGAATCCTTCGGATACCAGATCCCCAAGTTAATGGTTCCCTTGATGTATCAGAGGATTCTTTTAGCCTCGGAGAGGTGGGTTTCAGTTGGTCTCGACTGATAACGGGAACAAAGATATACGGCAAAAACAATATCAGGCCTGCTAGCTGTTAGATACATGAGAGACCCAATGATACTACGGTATTTGGTAGGGTCCACCAATTTCCCATGTAAATCAGCGTCTAGCTTCTTGGTATGAGCCATTGGTGTGGCATAGGTGTCACAATTTTGCATTTCAAATTTGTTAAGAAGTTCAAGGGCATATTTGGACTGACTCAAGAAAATACCACGGGGTGATTGATGAACTTGCAATCCTAGAAATAATGTAAGTTCACCCATCATGGACATTTCAAAGTGTTTTTTTATTAGTTTTGCAAAAGCAATTGCGTACTTTTTATGTGTTGACCCAAAAATGATGTCATCCACGTAAATTTGAACAATTAAAATGTGTGCCCCGTGATATTGTATGAAAAGAGTTGGTTCGACCGAACCTTTGGTGAAATTATTGGCAATGAGGAAGGATGATAACTTATCTTACCATGCCCGAGGAACTTGTTTGAGTCCGTACAGAGCTTTGTTCAATTTGTAGACATGGTTCGGGAACTCGGGATCAACGAATCCTTCTGGCTGGCTGACATAGACTGTTTCTTTCAGTTGACCATTCAGAAAAGCAGTTTTGACGTCCATCTGAAAGACCGTTATATTCATATGAGCCGCGAACGCGAGAAATATCCGAACAGCCTCAAGACGAGCAACCGGAGCAAATGATTCTTCAAAGTCAATACCCTCTTCCTGTCTATAACCCTTAGCCACCAGACGTGACTTGTTTCGGATTACGTTCCCTTCAGCATCCAATTTGTTTTTCCAAATCCATTTGAGACCAATGACGTAGACCCCTGTTGGTCTTTCAACCAGTTCCCATACTTCAAGATGTTTAAATTGATTGAGTTCTTCCTGCATGGATTCAATCCAGGTGTCTTTGGTCATTGCGTCTTTAATGTTTTTAGGTTCAGATTGGCAGACAGTGAGTGCATAAATGCAATGTTCACCATCTGTGTGAAGACGTTGTCTCGTTATGAAACACATTCCCAGCAGGATACGACAAAAAAATTGGCAAGAACAATCTCCGTGTCGTCTTCAACAACTTCATATGCTCATTATCATCTTGCAGAATTGCTGTGGACATCCTTCTACAACATCCATTCAAATACATGCTCACAAAGTCATCCTCAATCCCTGACTTCTTTCTGAGGATGAGTATGATTAATGAATGAGGAAATACAATTTCATAAGACATTAAAGCAGAAAAAGGATGGAATACCGTGCTTTAGCCTTTCCGGTTAATCAACCCGGTGGGGCAGGAGGGTCAAGCAGTAGTCCTCCACTTATGGAAGATCCATTGCAAACAACTCTTACCCCATCCGATCCGGTTAATCAACCCGGTAAGGATCAGGGTGTCACTGTCACTACAATTGTTGAAATGAAGCAACCACAACAACAACTATAACAACCGCAAGAAGAAAAGCATGGTGAAGATGTGAAAATATATGACGAAGGAGATTACGATTATAATAAGGATGAAAGAGTCACTGATGATGATAATTTGGCGGCTGAAGAGGAAATGATGTGAAAAGAGGGAGTAGAAGCTGCTAGAACTGAAGAGGAAAAGTTAAAGAAGGAATCAGACAACTACTTAGTTGACAATCCAACACACATACCTCATCAGTCTTCTGAACCACCTTTTGACACTTCCACCATACACAAATCATCATCTCAATCATCACCTCCATCAACAAAAGAAACAACTAAGTCAACAACAAAATCTGTTAAGAAGGCAACTCCATCCAATGATTCGACAAATGGTTAAGCAGGTTTTCACCACTACACGACAAGCTACACAGCCACCACCATTTGATCAACCAAGGGATTCAGAAACCACACCACCAATGGAGAAAACCATTGATCACTTTACATACACTGGTGGTGAGGATGATGACATACTTGAGCCCCAACCTGAATCTCAACCGAAATTCAGATCAAGTATATTACTGCACTCCTTGTTGTCATACGCTTCAAATCTAAGAGCGTGTTGAAGATCTCCACCTCGGGGTCGAATATTACCAAAAACAACTCAATATAACCGCACAACTTCTACATTTCAACGGAATCAATCAAGAACCTCAGTAAAAAATCATTCATAAACAAAATTTTGGGTTTGTCTACCAAAGTGAAAATCATCATACTTGCTTCATGGCTTTTGATGAAATTCACAAGATCTATGACACCACCCTGGAGATGGTTCGAGATGGATTAGCATATCGATTGAAGGACATTGAGTTCGGTAAAATTCAGACGAAGAGATGGAATTCCAAAGGATCGCAAGGATGTTCGTTGATTTATCACTAGGATTGATGAAAGGTTGAGTCATCAGGATCAGATGCAACAGTTGGAGAGCTATGTGGTAGGAAGACCAAACTTTCCGATTATGACTTACCAACGTCCTCAGAAAGTAGCTGATCATTTGTAATCATTGGGTACTCTCTTAACTCTCTTTATTGTGATTTTGTTTGTTTGATTTATTCATAATGGCTTGTGCACAAATAACAGTGTACAACCCGTACTTGTAATGAAAGGACCCTGTGGTACGCATCAGTGCCACAATCCTATAAAAGGAGCGAAAGCTTCTTACTTTTGAGTAAAACTAATCAAAACTTTCAATTTTCAAAGTTTTGCTCAAAAGAACAAGTACTTCCCCTTATGATTTTCAAAACCTCAAAAGTTAATATCACTTGTTGAGGGGGAGTATTTTCTTAAAAACTTTGTTCACAAAATTGTTCTTCATGGTAATCTTCCCACAAAACTCGAAATGGACATATTCGACATCAAAATTTCTTCAAAAATAACATTTATATGCCATTTTTTAGGGGGATAAAAATTATGTGATAAGAAATATGTTGTGGATTGCTAATGAATCGTCGTGCCAAAGACTTAACCAATGAATTGACGAGATCTTAAATGTTAGTAACTCGAAAAGACTTGTCCGGGACGGGTAATAATTACAAGCTAGTTCGCTAGTGATGTAAAAGTGTCTCGCAAAGGACTTGTCCTAGTAGAATGTACCATTAGAGAAACTCTTGGTAGACATGAACTTTGATGGGGTTGACAACCTTTCGAGGCTTGTCCACACCTTCAAGGTAGTTATTAAAGCTAGTTGTCACCTAAAAGCTGACAATGTAACTCTTTAACTATGCAACGTAACTGTGTCCCGCGGGGAATTGTCTATCTTGAGTTGATCAATTCAAAAGTGCGCGCTCTTCTCTCACCGTGCAGATTTCTGTCAAAATACTTAAGCACGTGTGGAGGGGGAGTATTTCTGCAAAATACAAAACTCTCATAGTGGTACTAAATGCTTTTATTCATAACCACTTTGAGAGATTTTTATGAAAATGGTTTACGGCAACATAGGTTAGTCATGGAGTTATAAGGTGACTAAGGTTAGGAATAACCGTCCTATGATCCGCCAGAGCTAGAGGGATGTACCCAAGGACACCACCAATAGTTAGAATTAGAAGTCCGTAGGTATGATTATAAAAAGGAGAAAATGAGAATCTGAGAAAGAAGGAGTTGAAGATTTAAAAAGAAAAGCAAAGAAAAGGGTGAAAAGAAATATCCCTCAAGATTATTCAACTTAGGGCAGACACCGGGTTCAATACATATTCTATTGGTTGTCACTTGATGACACCGGTATTGAAGATCAAAGTCGTCATGGACCCAGTGACGCATGCACTAAACCTTCTAGCCACTCAAGTTTCTCCCAACAGAAGCTTGTTTCATTCTCACAGGGAACCCTACGTAAACTATCGGCTTTCTCTTAGAGATTGCTGGTATTGAAGAAGGAGACCCTCTCCCTAGTCTCCGCTCAGGAAAACCAAAGCGCACTATTGAGTCTAGAGCCACGAGATTCATCAAAAGATCTCTTAGATACACTTGACATTTCATCACTTGTCGTTCAACATTAAGGACGCAAGTGATACATTATCGAGTCCTACAACAATTATGGAACACTGTTACATGGGACAAGATCACTGCAAAATACTCCTGCAAGCTGGATGACCAATGGTATGATATTATGTCACAATTCTCAATTTCAGGTCATTTTACAAACTATAAAAATTTACTATTCATCTTGGGAATTTACTATTCATCGGTTACTATTCATCATTTTACTATTCATCGTTTTTGAAGTCGATTTGATATTCTGAGAGCGTATTTCAAAATTTTACTATTCACGAAACACTATTCATTCCCGGAGAAAAATCACTATTCATAATTTTTCGTAAACTAGGTTTACGAGTATCAAATACGCGTAACCTTGAGGGTTAAGCTGCGTATTCATGAAAAATCATTGAGGACATTTCATATAGACTAGAGTTAGTCTATATATCATCATCATATTAGTTCATGCATGGTTTTGCATATTTCATTAAACGCATATTTTCCTATTAAATAAACGCTATCGCGTAATCATTTATTTTGAATATTTGATCCTACACTTCCAAAAATTACCCTGATATATTTTTATACTCCTTTTAAGACTATAAAAATTATATTATTAGTTTACCCGATGTTTTAAATTTATTTTGTATATAAATTGTTATATATGTATATATATATATATATATATATATATATATATATATATATATATATATATATATATATATATATTTACGACGGTTTTCGTAAATACTACTCGATAATTATTATTTCACTCAATTCTTGTAAGAAATGTATTTTTATAATTTTTATGACTTCGATATATTTTATTTTGTTCCGTTAAAATTTATTTCTAGCTAACGCTATCCTAAATACCTATTTATACTTACAAATTACACACTATACTTAACAAATAATACATTTATTTATCAAAACTATCCTACCCCCCCCCCCCCCCCCCCCCCGACATATACACCTTGGCCGGCCACCTTTCCCCCATGAGTCACCATGTTATCCTAAATATCTTGATCATTAGTTGTAGACATATACATAATATACTAGATAATATCTAATAACACATACTCAACACATGCTAAAAGGTGAAAGTAAATCATATTCTCTCCTTTTTCATCTCTATGGTTCGGCCAAGACCAAGAAATCAAGAAGAAACATTTGATTTTTCAAGCTACAAGAGATTAACAACTCTAGTATTACTTCTATTTTAAGGTTTTGCAATAAAAACCTAGGAGTAATTAGGAAACCTAGTTACCTAAACCTCTTCATTTAACTAGTAAGCATTTCATGATCTTTATTACTCTTTCATATTCATACTTAAGTTATTTTTATCATGCTTGAAAGAAAACATGCAAGTTTCATGTGTATCTATACCACTTTTATTGTTTTTAGTACTTATAATTAGTATATATCATCCTATAATTAATCCCTTGAAACATATCATTTTTGATGATGTTTAGGAACCCATGACACCCTAAGAAGGTGTATGGTAGGTTTAGAATAGATTTTGTGTTGATTTGAAGTGATTGAAACAAGTATTACGCAAGAAAAATCATTTTCGACAACTTTATATTGAGGTATGATCATTTTTGTGAAATCTGGAAAATTCGACAGGTTATAAATTATTTTGGGCTAGATATTCAGAAAATATACTTTAAAACAAAACCGTGGTCGCTTGAACGGGTTAAAACGGATTTATAACGAAGAAGTTACGATATTTTCAAGTTTAACGACGAAAACTATATTTTCAGGAAAATGCATGCTGTTAAGAGTTATTTTAAGGGCAAAAATGAGTTTTAAGCGTTATCTAAATGAGCTGATTTATCAAAAATATATTAGTATACTTTAACACGAAGCTAAGGACATATAAAACGTAGAAAACGGACTTATAACGACTAAATTACACGCGTTTAAATAAGGTTAACGTAACTATTTTATATAAGTATAAACACTTATATATTTTCTATTAGTCAAACTAGTTGTCGCTAGTGACCATGTTGGGAGTCGTTTTTCACATCGATAGAATACTTTTTAGAAAACGATGTCTTCTAGTAAAAGTGAGTTCACCTAGCCTATTTTCCAAAATGTTCAACCGTTCGTCAAACGGAGTTGTAACGAATAAAATACGGTCACTCAAACTTTGCCGAAAACTACCCTTAGACAATATTTTTAGTCCAAGTACCCTACTTCACCTATATTTTTCTCCATGATCGAGACCTCTATGATAAAAATTTAAAAGCTAAGACTTCGCGATAATGTTTCAAGCTTTCCAAAACCATTGAGTTTGTTTCCTAACACTCGATATTCACTATTTTACGACTAGCTTTTCGAGGTCATTTAGCCATTTTCATGAATTGTCAAATTATATTGTATTGCAACGAAAAACTATAAATTCTTGATAAATCACTAAACGACTATCGTAGGATGTTCTTTCAACGTAAATACTTGTAAAGTATTTTTGTAGGACCTTAAATATATCAACCTTATCACAAACCCAACACGTTATGCGCAGAACACGAACAACACAAACACAAACATATGCGTAAATAAAGAAGGAAAGATTAAGATGATGGTGACTTGATGATATGTAAACCGTGTATGTTAGAGAGAAAAGATGGAAACAATATGTTGTATATTCCAAAGAAAACACACAGACACACACACTCAAGCACACCCCTCAAATGAGACTTTGAGGGGTTTATATAGTTCCTTACAATAATACCCTAATGGGCTTGGCAAGGGCCACGACTTGGACTTGGATTGGGCTTGGGATACAAAGCTTATAAACGGCTAGCATATCTTAACTTTTAACCAATTAGCTTATCCCAATCCATGAGCCCGTTGACTATTCTATCACGATATCTAACACACGTTACAAAGTTCCTAAACGTGAATGACCATCACTTCTATTAAAAACTATTATGGCTAACAATCTCCCCCTAAGGGGTGGTCATTCAAAAGATGCTCCACTTGATAAGATCTTTACTTTCCTTGAGCTTGAACTTTGCGTGTAGATATAGAATAGTCTAGATTCTTTGTTCCTTCATGCTTTGTGATCAATTTATGTGGTTGTCTACCATTGTCAACTTCGTTGGTTTGATGTCTCCACGTCTTTCTCCACCATGCTCACACTTCTGTTTGTCTTTTGGTTACCAATGATGTAGTTCTCGAGTCTTTAACCTTTGTAGATTTTTTTACATTGACGAAGAATCATCTTTAACTTTGAGTAGCCTTTGATTTCGATGAGAACTTTCATGTGTTGTTGGTATGAGCATGTGGAGAATCTGCACGATCAATCCGCTCCGGAGCTTCCATAAGAAGAAAACATAAAAACAGGTTAGTAATAAGCGGATTCCGGCACTTACAAGTTTGAATTTCAAGGGTGTTAACAGTATAGTGTGAAAACACGTCTCTAATTCTCACAAAGGCTGTTCCTGAACTGGAGTCCCACAAGTGAGATAACACGATGTACCGAAGTACACCTACAGTTCAGATGAGTCGCTGAGGTACACCGAAGCATCACCCCACGACTGTAGACCGTTTGAGACACACTAAGCGTAATCCACGGGGAGTTACCGAAGTGACCTGCTGTCAGGGCTGCTTGATGTTGACCCTGGCAGGAGTTTCCATTCAATCACTGAGGATCACAATTGTGAAACCTCTCATAAATGTTCTGGCAGATTGCTAAGATCTGTGTAGGACTCTAGAATATATCACTTGTGTCTTTATTGATGAACAACAAGCGATGTCATGTCAAGTGTTCCTATGATATCTTTTGATGAATCTCGTGGCTCTAGACTCAATTAGTGCATTTTGGTTTTCCTGAGCGGAGACTAGGGAGAGGGTCTCCTTCTTCAATACCAACCAACTCTAAGAGAAGGTCAATAGATTATGCAGGGTTCCCAGTGAGAATGAAACAAATCCTTTTAAGAGGAATTGAGTAGCTAGAAGGTTTAGTGCAGTGCGTCACTAGGTCCATGACGTCTTTGTCTTCAATACCAGTGTCATCTAGTGACAACCAGTAGCATATGTATTGAACCCGGTTTCTGCCCTAAGGTTGATTATGGAGGGCTATTTTTTTTCACCCTATCTTTTGCTTTTCTTTTTAATTCTTCAACTCCTTCTTTCTCCGATTCTCATTTTCTCCTTTTTATAATCGTACCTAAGGACTTCTAATTCTAACTATTGGTGGTGTCCTTGGGTAGATCCCTCCGGCTCTGGCGGATCATAGGACGGTTATTCCCAACCTTAGTCACCTTATAACTCCATGACTAACCTATGTTGCCATAAAACCAATTTTCATGAAAATCTCTCAAAGTGGTTATGAATAAAAGCTTTTAGTACCACTGTGAGAGTTTTGTATTTTGCAGAAATACTCCCCCTCCACACGTGCTTAGGTATTTTGACTGAAATTTGCACGGTGAGAGAGCGCACTTTTGAATTGATCAACTCAAGATAGATAATCCCCCGCGAGACACGGTTACGTTGCATAGTTAAAGAGTTACATAGTCAGCTTTTAGGTGACAACTAGCTCTAATAACTACCTTGAAGGTGTGGACAAACCTCGAAAGGTTGTCAAACCCGTCAAAGTTCATGTCTACCAAGAGTTTCTCGAATGGTACATTCTACTAGGACAAGTCCTTTGCGAGACACGTTTACATCACTAGCGAACTAGCTTGAAATTATTACCCGTCTCGGACAAGTATTTTCGAGTTACTAACATTTAAGATCTCGTCAATTCATTGGTTAAGTCTTTGGCACGACGATTCATTAGCAATTCACAACATATTTCTTATCACATAATTTTTTCTCCCCCTAAAAAATGGCATATGTATGTTATTTTTGACGAAATTTTGATATCGAATATGTGCATTTCGAGTTTTGTGGGAAGATTACCACGAAGAACAGTTTTGTGAACAAAGTTTTTAAGCAAATACTCCCCCTCAACAAGTGATATTAACTTTTGAGGTTTTGAAAATCATAAGGGGAAGTACTTGTTCTTTTGAGCAAAACTTTGAAAATTGAAAGTTTTGATTAGTTTTACTCAAAAGTAAGAAGCTTTCGCTCCTTTTATAGGATTGTGGCACTGATGCGTACCACAGGGTCCTTTCAGTACAAGTACGGGTTGTACACTGTTATGTGTGCACAAGCCATAGTCAATACAAATCACACATTCAAATAATGATAAGGAAACAAATCAAGGAGAATCAGGAGTACCAGGTATTCCGGTAATAACACCAGGAGTTCTGTCAGGGCGTTGGTAGCCTGTTAGAGATATGCTTGGACGCCCACCAACAAAGCTCTCCAGTTTCCTCATCTGATCCCGTCTGAACAACCTTTCATCAATCCTAGTGATGATCTTCCTCACATCCCTCCTATCCCTCGAATTCCATCTCTTTGGTGACCCTATGCCGTCATGGATCTCCTTTGACCTGTATGCTAACCCGTCCCGAACCTTCTTCAATGTGTGATCCCCAAACTTATGAAGCTCTTTGCACACTATGAAGCAATTCTGGTGTAGTTCACTTCGGTAGGCTACCCCAAATGGTTTCCTGATAAGGGTGTACTGAGCAAGTTGGTTTATGTCGGGAAGGTCTAGCTGTGGTTTTGTGAGATTAACACGCTTCTGGTATGATTCCACGGCAAGTTGAATATCTTCTACACGTTCTTGGATCACGATGCTTCTGATGAAGATTAACAATGACTTTATGTACTCGCGTTGGATATTTGTGGAGAATTGTCGCATTCGTCCTTGTACTTTTGCAAGATACATATCTTCAATGTCATTTAATGACAATCTCGGAAAATCCGCTTCACAGAAGTCATACTCCTCTTCGTCTTGTCGTTTGACCACAATTTTCTTTAGGAATGTGTAGTCCCACTTTGACGACAGGGTAACATGTTGAATTGCAACGATCCGTTTTTCACTGAACACTTCCTTTTTCGACTTTAGAACCTGGCAGCTTTTGTAGAAGATTCTTCGTCGTTCTGGCCAATGATGAATCCCATACAGTGCATCGAGGTCATACTTTTCCACTTTGTCAGCAAACATGTGTGTGGCTTCTTCCTTGATGGTTGGATTGTTAGAGTAGATTGCTGCCGGGAAAGGGAGTGTAAGTGATGTAGCGTATTTTCTGGTAACATCGCTACCGTGTAAAAGAAACTCCAAGTCGTTGTTGAAGAAATAGCGGTATGGAATATTGGGTTGATCCGGTCGGCCAATGGTAGGTAGAGGTTTGGTCCAGTCAATGTAGTATGGAGCTTTATCTTGTCTGGTGAAGTCAATGTTTGATTCAGGATTGAGCCAATCAATGTTGTTAGACATGGCTCGTGCAATGTTGTAGAGATGATACTCGACTTCGATTGCACTGTCTGAGCTGTCTTTAAGTAGTTGAAATGCATCATTCTTGTTTCGCCTCAATTCTGCTTTGGTCATTTTTTTCATTTTGAACTTTTCCTGTATAAGCTTCACATGCTCCATTGTGCGACCATCTACCATTTCTTGACCTTTCGGTAACGGAGGGGTAGCATCAACGAGTTTAGAAAACCAGTCATATTCTTATGTGTCATCTTCATCTAGCCATGAGACAACAACGGTCTTCTTCTTCTTCTTATTTGGCTTCGATGATGATTCTGGTTTCTTTGTTGTTGTAGAAGAAGTAGGTTGTTGTTGGGGCCCAGGGACATCATCATCATCACCACCAGTGTATTCAAAGTGGTCACCGGTTTTCTGTGTTTGTGGTGGTGACTCAGAGTCATGAGGTTTATCAGTAGCAGTAGAACGTGGTGGAGATCTTCTAGCGGTGGAGGTCCGTTGGGGTGGTGGAGGCATAGAGGATGAATCGTCATTTTTCTTCTTACGTTTCGGCTCAGAATCCTTATCTGCATCGTCATCGTCTCTTGGACGCTTAGCCCTTTCAGCTGACTCTTTACACGATGCCCTGAGTTGATAATCAAGCAATGCCTCAAATAGTTTGGCTTCGTCAGAAGTGAAAGTGTTGGCACGTTGAGACATTTGCAATACTAGCTTCGATATCAATTTAGTATCGGAGACAACCGGAGGCTGGACTGGATTGATTTGCATTGCTACAGGAGTAGATGCCATTGTTTGCTTGACTAATCGCATGAGATAAGGATATAGTTGTCTGGCGAACATCTCTTTTGTCAATCCAGGGACGTTGTCGAGAAGAAACTTGTGAGTATATTCTCTAATCGTCTTGTTCATTTCACCCTGTATATCTCGATTGAGAAACTTCTGGATATGTTCCCGTTCTCCCAACATCTCGTTTATCACTTTTTGAAGAAGATTGACTCTGTCAGCGAGCTGATTCAGTTTCCTGTTAACAATGTTACGTTTCTTTGCTTTTCTGACAGCATTGACAATCTTCGTCTTGGCACGTGATGCCCAAGTGTCGGTTGGTTTCTTTACCGATCTGGATGCGGATCTGGTGGTGGCTTTGGATGGTGGTGGAGATGAGTCTGACGATGATGATTCATGAGGAGGTTCAGGGTCCTTTGGTGGCTCAGAAGTTTGTTCCTTGCTACGTGCGGGACTATCTAGAATGTAATCATTGGCTTCCTTTTCCGCTTGAGCCTTTTCTTCTGTCGTACCCCTAGCTTCTTCATCTGCTTGAGGTTTAGCTTCTTCTTCTCCTTTTTCTTTTGCAACAGCATCAACATCTTCATCAGTAATTTTCTCAGTCTTCTCCTTCTCCTTATCAGGTTTCTCAAAGTCAAAAATGATCTCATCCTCTAGTTGATGTTGTTGTGATTCGTGGGTGGTGGTACCAGTTCCCTTATCGGGTTGATTAACCGCATCAGAAACTGGTGTGGTTAGTGCACCACCACTTGACCCTCCAGGGCCACGAGTTTGTTGTAGATTGAACTCCTTAGCAACATGTTGAAGTCTTAGATTCTTCAACTTCTTTCTGTAATCTATGTCTTCATCCTGTGGCTCTTCATCTGAGCTCTCTTGTTCCTGCTCTTGCACTGGAGTTTTCCCTTTATCAGACTTGGGACTTAGAGGTTTTTCAACTGTTAGTGTATCATCTGTTGCAGTTTCTGAGTAGATAACCTCTTCATCCGTTTCAGTGTCCTCGGAGCTCTCATCCATTAATTTTGGTTCTGGTTTGGGATTAGGGATGGCACTCTTGAATGGAACTCTCGTTTTGAGTGTGTGAGTCCTCTTTGGATACTTTCTAGTACTCCCAGTGCTTGCAACACTTCAAGTACTGCCTCTCCTGGTCTTCCTAACAGGTGTACTAGAAGACTTTTCATCAATGAACCCCACTTTTCCTAATGCCACTGCTTCCAGATAACGTTTGTACGATTGAAGTCCCTTGATATCAGCAGTAAGAAGGCAATCTAGTAATACCGCACCTTGTTTCTTCGTTGTTGAGTCCTTAAATTTGACAACATTGAGTGTGGGCTCAAGCAACACGGAGTGATGGTTGGGGTCATCAAGTCTCAAGGGATATCTGGATTATTCCCTAGAATCCTTTGGATCAACAGTTTTGTGTATCTGATATAAGGGATCTTGGTGCCAGGCTTTTTATGGTAAGACATCATGTCGTCCCAGATCAGAGCTGCAAATTCGATGTGCATCATGTTGACCATGCCCCAAAATATTTGTAGTTCCATGAGCTTAGGATGCTTAAAACCACTATCACATCCAGAAACTGATTTGGCAATCATGATGTAGAGGGTTCTCCATGGCTAGGGGATGTTCTTAAGATCAATTGATGAATGTTTTGTGATGATCCCAGCAGCTTCATCATAGCCGATGTCGACCATGAACTGGAGAGTGACTTCTTCCGAGGGAGAAGCAACATATTCAGCAGGCTGGATGTTTGGAAGAAGAAGAATAGCCCTTAAGTCTGCTGGAGTGACGGTGACTTATTTGTCGTTGAGTGTCACTGTTACAACCTCTTGACCTTTGACCTTCTGCATGGTATGCCAGAATTGGTGAACATAAATCACCGGCACAGTTGCAGAATTAGTGAGCATGTTCTTGTAAGGATGAGTCTTCAGAATATCCACAGCAATTTGACAAGAAGACTTAGAACACGTGAAGTTGTCAAAATCGACCCTGAGATTGTTCTTCCCAATCTTCATCTGGTAACCGGTGGGGAAGATGTCTTCCATTGTGAGAACATTTGGTGCCATTGTGACGTCCATATTGTGATTTGAAAGATATTGAGCCAAAAGAACCAACATATCGAAAGACATTACGTTAGTCAAAAGTTGATTTTATTGTTCAATTATTGAATATGTTATGTTGATGAATGTTACGAGTCTAACGTCACTTGTATGTCCAATAGTCCAAAGTAGTCGTGATAAGTTACGTGAGTTTATTAGTTTTGAATTGTAAAGTCCAAATTTTTTTCACACATTTACACAACACATTAACCATTCAAGCTTATTAGTGACATTTTGGTTTTGTGACGTTATGATTCATTTATTTACAAGTATGTACGCGTAACAATTCATAATTATTGTTATAAATCAGGCTTAAGCATAGGAATTGCAAGCTTATGCGTAAACAGTAGACCATACGCGTAGGCATAAGCTTATGCGTAGGAACTTAACTTACGCGTAAGAAATGTTACGCGTAGGAAAAGAGCCCTTAGCATAAGGCTTACGCGTAAGCGCATGTTGGAGCTTACGCGTAAGGTTTACTCGTAAGAGTGAACCTTATGCGTAAGACTCAAGTTTACGCATATCCTTCACAGGATACGCGTAGTCCCATGTAGAACCTTACGCGTAAAGGTTACGCATAATATTACTCTTACGAATAACTTTCTACGCGTAAGGCAGTCCTTATGCGTAGGAATCTATGGTTAACCTTGATTCTGAATTTTTCACGCATAATAACCTGAAACAAATACATCATAACCCATTCATTAACATATTATCCAATCCTATTTAATTTTCACATGAACCCAGTTTACACGTAAAGACTGCTTATACGTAAAAGCTAAACCCTAAGCATTCATTTTTTTACGAATAAGAGTTTTAGCCATAGAAATTGCACCAAACGTTTTCTGTGATGGCTTAGAGGTTATGTGATTATGTTGTAGCAAGTTTTAACACCTAAAACCTCTTGAATCAAAAGTACCCAATTCATATGAATATAAACCCTAATTCTTAATTTTCACAAAATTAATGTTTCTGGGATCAATTCAAGAGAGGTTTTGGTTAATTAACAATGTTCCAATCATCATACAACAATCTAATTATACAGAAACACTCCCAAATGAAAATGCCCAAATCCACGCATAACCCTAATTCTTGAATAATGATTGAAAACGTTTTCTGGGTGGATTTTGATGTTGAAAATGTTTATAACACTTTTTTTTAAACGTTTTGACACACAACTTTACATCATAAACATTCAATGATGATTTTGTGTTCATACACATACGCGTAGAACACAAAAACATCCCAAACACAAAATCAAACCATTGGATTTGTTTAAAAATCAAAACCAATGTTTAGAAATGCATAAAGATCATTAAACCACTTACAAAGGTGAAGATTAAAGCACGGATTAGAGGTTTCAATCTTATGCGTGGATATTGGTTGTTGGGTAATAAATGCAAAGAGTAAATGAATGTGTAAGGTAGTTGAGGTGGTTTTGTTAATTTTTGTTGGGATATAAAAAGACAAAGTACTGAAGAATGTCAAAGTGCTGAAGAAAGTCAAAGTACTGCTAAGTACAACTCAAAGTACTGCTCAACATCAAAGTACTGCAAAGCTAAAGAACTGCTATATCGTTTATGGAAAGCTTTGTTATTCTAGAATATTCTTAGTTTAGATTACTTGTCGTACAAGGATTATAATTGTAAACCGACTAGGGTATTCCTTATGCCTATAAAAGGACTCCTAGATTGGCATTAGATATACGACACAACATTAGAGAATATTAGAGTTTTATGAAGTTCGATATTAGAGTTATTAGGGATTGTTAGTGAATCTGTGTATCAAGCAGGTTCAAAGTATTAATAAAATCATTGAAGTTAAAGTTATTCTTCTTAGCTTTATTGAAGTAGTTTCCGCATACTTAATAGAGTAAATTCATTGTTTCATTGTTAGTAACTTAGGATTTATCCGAGGTTGCTAAGCCCTTACAAGCTACATAGTTAGTTTGGTCAGAGTATATCAATCCAACAATTTTAGTTTAAGATTTTGACAAAAATAGTCCCTCCACCTCAACCATTTTCATTCTTAGCCCATAACTTATATTTTGGTTACGCAAAGTATGTTATTTGGAAAGAAACTTGACGACACTCCCCCTTGACTTAAGAAATAATGAAATTTTACAAGTTTGAGTCCGGGGAGAGTCAATAAACCAGAAATGTGACCACCATAATCAAAGAAACAACCGGGATGAGGTAACATGCAAGTACAAGGTTTTATGAAACAGAAAAATATTTACTTTCTCCCCCTCAACACTTGTTCGGGAAAATGTGAAAAGTTAGAAAGAACAAAGTGTTGACTGAAGTTTTGTACTTGCAATGTTTGAAAGAATTTAGATAGGAGAATATTTTTGAATTTTATCAGATTTTATATTTTTGTATTTTGTTTTTGAAAAATATTTACAAAAGAAGTTTTGGTGTTTGACTGGTTTTAAGATTGTTTTAAAAGTTCATCCAGTTCCTCTGGAGTCAAACACCGCATACCAATCTGGTGGACCAACTCAGTAAACCGAGCAGGAGCTAAGGCTTTGATGAGAAGGTCTGCCAATTGGTATTCAGTACCCACAAAGTATAATTCAACGGTACCCTTTTCCACATGCTCCTTGATGAAATGATATCGACGATCGATGTGCTTTGATTTCGAATGTTGAACATAGTTGTACGAGATCGCAATAGCACTTCGATTGTCGCAGTACATCGGGATTCTGTCAAATACGTAACCATAGTCTTTGAGTTGTGTTCTCATCCGAATGACTTGAGCACAACACGCAGACATGGCTACATATTCTGCTTCTGTTGAGGACAGCGATGTGCAATCCTGCTTCTTCGATTGCCATGATACCAGTTTATCACCAAGAAATTCAGTGTTTCATTGTTAGTAACTTAGGATTTATCCGAGGTTGCTAAGCCCTTACAAGCTACATAGTTAGTTTGGTCAGAGTATATCGATCCAACAAGTGGTATCAGAGCTTTTGTGGAAACTCCGATTAAGAAGAAACCCTTTAAACTGATTTAACAACAAACCCTAAAGATGTCGACTGAAGCTGCACCACCCCCATCCATCACCTCACTCAGAATTCCTATCATCATGAAGGGATAATATGATCTCTGGAGCATGAAGATGAGGCAGTACATTGCTATTACAGACCATGCACTGTGGAATGTAATTGTCAATGGTAATGAAGTTATTGAAGATCCTGTAGAAGTTCCTGGACAACCTAAACCACCTAAGGCTGTCTTGCCAGCAGCTACAGTAAGAAATCAAGAAAAGGCTCTTAACATACTATTGTCTGCTATTCCTGATGGTCACCTACTCAAGACAAGGTTTGGAGGTAATGATGCTTCCAAGAAGATGCATAGAAATCTGTTGAAGCAACAGTTTGAAACATTCACTGTTGGTGAAAGAGAAGGTCTTGATGCTACCTATGACAGATTCCAAAATCTCCTTAGTATGCTAGAGTTATACAAAGCAGAAGTATCTGTTGAAGATGCAAACCTGAAGTTCTTAAGAAGTTTGCCATCCGTATGGCGTGTAATTGCTACTATGATTAGAGGACAACCTGGTTTGGACACTATGGACTTTGATGATCTTTACAACCACTTAAAGGTGTATGAGCATGAGATGAATGGCCAAACAAGTTCAAAATCTCACAACATTGCTTTTGTATCCTCCAAAAATAGAAGCAGTACTTCCACTAAAGGTACTGCTTATCCTGCTCAAAGTATTGTTGGTGATAAACAGCATATCTACACAACCATGACTACCCCCACCTCATCACCAACAAACACCATCCATTCTGATGAAGTGGTATACTCATTCTTCGCTCAGCAAGCTACTTTACCTGTTACTTATAAAGAAGATTTGTCACAAATTGAAGAGGATGCTCTTGAAGAAATTGATATAAGGTGGCAAGTTGCTATGATCACTGCTAGAATCAAGAAGTTCATGAAGAAAACAGGAAGAGGCATTGACTTCAAACCCAAACAGGGTATAACATTTGACAAGACCAAGATTGAATGCTTTAATTGTTAAAGAACTGGACACTTTGCAAGAGAATGCAAGTTTGCTAAATATCAGGTAAATGGAATGATTGAGAAACCCAAGCTTGAACTAAAGGAAATTCCTATTACTGAAACAAAAGCTTTGGTTGCTCAAAAAAATCTATCAGATGTTGACTGGAGTGCTGAATTTGATGATGAACCAGTAACCTACTCTATGGTCGCAGTGGAAGAGTTTGATTGGAGCACAACTTTTGATGAGGAACCAGGATTTGCTGCTTTGGGATCAAGAGATGGTCTTGGAAGCTTTGATTGGAGCATGGAAAGTGAAGAAGAACATGTTCTGCTCGCTATGGTAGCTACTTCACCAAGTTCCCCTATCTCTGATGTATGCTCTAAATGTCATGATTTTTATCAAAAAGTGCTTAAAGATTATGTAACTGAAAGAGATAATTGTAGAAGGGCTAGGTCTGAGGTAGCTGGTTATCAAATAACTTTAGAGTCAATGGAAGCCAAAATAATAACTCATGAAAATAATGAAATGGCTTGGGCAGAAAAGTATGAACAACAGGATTATCAATTAAAATTAAGTGAATGGAAGTTAGGATGTAAGGTTTCTGAACTTGAAAAGATGACTAAAGAAAGGGATGAATTGTTAGCAAAATTTGTTGCATGGGGATAATCTGGCCTTTCACATGTTAGTTTTGTTGAAAAACAGTAAAGAGCACACATTAAAACTGGAGTAGACAACTTAGAGTTTAGGAAAAAGCTTACTGGTCAATCTAATTTAGGTCCATCTAGTTCTGAATCCCCAAAAGAAACAGTTGAGAAACCTAAGGATAATAATGTTAAGAGTCAAGCAGTACCTTCTTCTCAAAGTACTGCTAGACGTTCAACAGTACCTTCAAGAAAACCTTTTCAAAATACTGCTAAACCTTTTTGGGATAATTTTGGTCAAAATAATTTTCATAATTCACCAAAAAGTCAGGATAGGTTTGGTCATAGAACTAAAGGAAGAAATTTTAGGAGTATGGGTCAAAAATTATGTTTTGTTTGTTATAGTCCTGATCATTTGATAAAGGACTGTGACTTTCACTCAGAATATCTAAGCAAATTCCCAAAGACCAGATCTACCAACCATAAGCTAAGAGAGAATAAACCAGTTTGGAATCATTCACATAGGGTTAACCACAACAACTTCTCAAAAGACTATAGGTACCCTCACCAGAGAAGACCTTTTTCAAAATCACCAGTACCCCCAAACACTTTTCAAGGTACTGATAAGCCAAAAGTTTCTCAAGCAGTACCTTCTCAAAGTACTGCTAGATTTTCCCCCAATCAAGGTACTGCTAGCACTTTTTGGAATGGAAGCCCTAGGAGATCCAATTACTATCAATCTAGAAGGAGTTACACCTCAAAAAGAGTATCTGGATCAAAGAAATCTACACAAAAAGTTAAAACCAACTGGGTTAAGAAAGAAAGTACTGATGGGGAACAAACAGTACTTTCAGCAAGTAAGAGTGAAACAGAGATTTTTGTTGAAAATAATAAAGAGAATTTTGATGAAAAAGAGATTTTTGTTGAAAAACCAACACAAGTTTTAGAACAACCAAAGATAATTGATCATATTTTCAAAGACAGTGGAAATTACATACTTAAAGAATTTAAGTATGTAACTCCACAAGGGGAACACAAGTCAGTAATGGCTTGGGTTCCTAAAATTAACGAACTCTTTTATCTTTATGCAGGGCAACCCAGAAGAGGAGCTTAAAGATCATTTAATTGTGGATAGTGGTTGCTCTGGAAGCATGACAGGAGACAAAGATATTCTGTCAGATTTTAGATCTTATTTTGGAGGAAGATTTGCATTTGGGAATGATCCTAGTGGAGGTAGAATTACTGGCAAAGGAACCATCAAGGCAGGAAGCATAGATTTTGAGAATGTCCGTTATGTGAAGGAGCTCAAGTTCAATCTTTTGTCAGTCTCTCAGATCTGTGACAAGAAGCACCCTGTGTTATTCACTGACACAGAATGTCTTATTCTTTCCCCTGAGTTCAAGCTTGTTGATGATAACTTGGTAATACTGAGAGTACCAAGAACCAATGATGTGTACAGTCTGGATATGAAGAGTCTTAACTCTTCTGAAAGAGCAACGTGTTTAGTAGCAAAGACAACACTTGAAGAAGCACATCAATGGCATAGAAGATTAGGCCATGTGAATTTCAAGAATATCAACAAGTTGGTAAAAGGAAATTTAGTTAGAGGTTTACCTTCCAAAACATACAAGAATGATCACTCATGTTTGACGTGCAAGAAGGGTAAACAACACAAAGCTTCATGCAAGAAGATTGAGGAAAGAACTATTAGAGAACCTTTAGAGTTGCTGCACATGGATCTGTTTGGACCTGTTTCAGTTGCAATTCTAAACAAGAAGAAGTACTACCTGGTTGTAACAGATGATTGCAGTAGATTTAGTTGGGTCTTTTTCTTGGGATTTAAAGATGAAACCTTTGATGCTATTCATGATCTTATAATAGCCCTTGAAAACCAATTGAGATTCAAAGTAAGAGGTATTAGATGTGACAATGGGACTGAATTCAAGAACAAGTTTATGGATGAATTTTGTGCCAAGAAAGGAATCAAGAGGGAGTTTAGTATTGCTAGAACTCCACAGCAGAATTGTGTTGCGGAGAGGAAGAACAGAACCTTGATAGAAGCAGCCAGAACAATGCTTGCAGATTCCCAATTACCTAATTTTGGGCTGAAGCTGTAAGCACTGCTTGTTATGTGTTGAATAGAGTATCAGTCACTAAACCTCAGATGAAGACACCTTATGAGTTGCTTATGGGAAAAAAACCTAACATGCATTTTATGAAACCTTTTGGATGTCCACTGACTATTCTCAATACTATTGATGCTTTGGGAAAATTTGATGGCAAGTCAGATGAAGGATACTTATTGGGATATTGTACCAATAGTAAAGGATTTAGAGTGTACAACAAGGTCACCAAAAAGGTTCAATATTGTCTTCATGTTGAATTTTTAGAAGATCAAGAAAATCAAAAGGGTAAAGGTCCTGATTGGATGTTTGATCTTGATGTTTTGACTCCTTCTATGAATTATGTTCCTGTTAGAGAAGAAAATCAAGTTGATCACAAAGAAGAAGATTTACAGTACATTGTTCATGGAGTCAATATTAGACCTGATGTTGTTCCTGATGAAGAACCTATAACTGTTAAGAAGGAAAAAGGTATTGATGAACCAAAATCCACTTTGTCTGCTGAGGATCAAGATATTCAAGATGAGCTTAATAGGATGTTTTTTCAAGAAACAATAGCACAATCTTATGAGGATGAACAAAGACAAGCTTATGAAGCATCAAAGAAAAAGGGTAAGTCTACAGAATACCCTCACAGTACTTTGGATCACAGTACTTTGGATCAAAGTACTGTTGCACCAATTGACAGTACTTCTGATGATTTGTATGATCCTAACATGACTGGTTTAGAAGACACTGATGATGAATTAGATGATGAAGGTATTTTCTCAAATTCCAATGAAGGAGCTGATTTCACAAATTTGGATGATGATCTTGAAGTTCCACAGACTCCACATTAAGAGTTCATAAAGATCATCCTGCTGGTCAAATCATTGGACCTTCTACTTCTAGAGTGCTCACAAGAACCAAGGCTAAAGGCTTCTCTAAGCCACATAATGCTTTACTTAGCTTTGTGTATAAACAAAACATGATGAATCATAAGGATCAACAAACGTGTTTATTCACTTGTTTTATCTCTCAAGGAGAACCCAAGAATGTAGCTCAAGCATTAACTAAAGAGAGTTGGGTTGAAGCCATACAAGAAGAACTTCTTCAATTCAAACTTCAAGAAGTTTGGGTACTATGTGATCTACCAGATGGAAAGAAAGTCATTGGTACAAGATGGGTTTTCAGAGTTAAGAGAGATAAAAGAGGGAATGTCATCAAGAACAAAGCAAGATTAGTTGCACAAGGATATAGACAAGAAGAAGGAGTGGACTATGATGAAGTGTTTGCTCATGTAGCAAGGATTGAAGCCATTATAATATTCCTTGCTTTTGCATCATATATGGGCTTTCCTGTTTATCAAATGGATGTCAAGAGTGCCTTTCTTTATGGCAAGATTACAGAGGAGGTCTATGTCAAACAACCTCCTGGTTTTGAGGATCCTGCACATGCAAACAAAGTTTTCAAAGTTGTTAAGGCTCTTTATGGACTTCATCAAGCACCTAGAGCTTGGTATGAAAGACTCTCCACTTTCTTATTGCAACATGGTTACAGGAGAGGAGCAATTGATAAGACTTTGTTTATCAAGAGAGACAAGAAGGATATCATGCTTGTTCAAGTCTATGTAGATGATATTATTTTTGGAGCTACAAAACAGTCTATGGTGAAAGAATTTGAGAAGCTCATGCAACAAGAATTTCAAATGAGTTCCATGGGTGAATTAACTTTCTTTTTGGGGCTTCAAGTTAAACAATCAGAGGCTAGAATTTTCATTAGTCAAGACAAGTATGTCACTAACATTCTTAAGAAGTTTAACTTTGATGCTATGAAGCCGGTCACCACACCCATAAAATCTTTCAACTCATTGGGCAAGGATGAAGATGGTCAACCTGTAGAAGTCAAGCTTTACAAATCAATGATTGGCTGTCTTATGTACTTAACTGCATCTAGACCTGATATCATGTTTTCTGTTTGTTTATGTGCAAGATATCAAGTCTCACCTAAGGTCTCTCATATGAATGCAGTCAAGAGGATTTTTAGTTATTTGAAGCAACAACCTAAGTTAGGGTTGTGATATCCAACGGATTCACCTTTTCACTTGGAAGCTTTTTCAGATAGTGACTATGCAGGTGATAATTATGATAGGAGTTCAACCACTGGAGGATGCCAGTATCTTGGAAGAAGATTAGTTTCATGGCAATGTAAGAAACAAACCATTGCAGCAACATCATCCACTGAAGCAGAATATGTTGCTGCTGCAAGCTATTGTGGACAAGTGTTGTGGATGCAGAATCAACTCTTGGATTATGGATTCAACTTTAAGAATACTCCTATCCACATTGACAATAAGAGTACAATTTGCATTGTGAAGAATCCAGTTTATCACTCCAAGACCAAGCACATTCAGATTAGGCATCACTTTATTCGAGATTGTTATGAGCATATGCTCATTAATGTTGTTAAGGTCCACACAGATGACAATGTAGCTGATTTACTCACAAAAGGTTTTGATGTTTCAAGATTTAATCATTTGGTGGTGAGTATTGGTATGAGTAACTATTAAGCTACAATTAAGGGGAGGACTTATTAGTTAGTTAGATAGTCCTATGCATTGTTTGGGGGGAGGCAATACAATGCCTTTTTGATGTTTTTGCCATTGTGAAGAAGAGGATGGAAAAGTACTGCTTATTGTTTATCTGAAAGTACTGCTGTGAAAGTACTGCTTTGAAAAGTACTGCTTACGTGGAAAGCACTGCTAGTCTTGTCAACGTACTGTTCCAATGGTCAAAAGATGGGGTAAAATTCAAATAACGGTAACTGTATTAATTGGGTTGTGATTTTTTAAATCTTACCTATAAATAACTACCCTCCGATTTTCCCTCTCATCTTTATACTTATCAATCTTTTCCTTATTTCTCTCTTATTCACATTCACTATTCATCGAACCATTTTCTTTTATAACAACATTCAATGGCGAATCGAAACACAGTTAGTAAGCATAACATGGTGGCTAACTTGGACAAAACACCGTCCAATGTTCCTTTTCATGACATAATTGATTTCCTCGCTGGCTCATCAATCAATTATTCCCTTTTGGTTGAACCTGATGTTATTGAGCCCTGAATTCAACCATTTTTGGGACACTGCTAGATCTCATATGGAAGATGATGATTCCTACATTCAGGCTAAGGTTGCTAGGAAGATCGTTAGAGTTAGTGAAGCCTCCATTCGAGAAGATTTAGTGTTTGATGATGAAGGAGGGGCTATTCGTTTTGACAAACAACTTCTTTGGGATACACTAAGGGATATTGGGTATGAAGGGTCTTTAACTGAAACTACTTTCAAGAAACCCTTGTTCAGTCCACAATGGAAGTACCTAGTTCATGTATTACTTCATTGCATAAGTTCCAAGATTACTTCATGGGAGCAATTTGGTTCCAATATCGCATCTGCATTAGTGGGATTAGCTACCAATTGCCTTTTCAACTTTTCTAGAGTGATTCTAGATGGTATGCTATCTCACATCACCAATGGATCACCATTCCTCATGTATCCAAGATTTGTTCAAGTTTTCTTGAACAAACAACTTCAGGGTGTACCAAAACCTTCAAGCTTATTACCTGTTGTGGTACAACCACCAAAGATATTCACTTTCATGGCTAGGAAGAGTGATAAATTTTCTGGAAGGAACACACCTTTAACAGCTCATATGATGGAGATAGTGCAAGCAGTTAGAGCTGAAGCTGCTGCAAGTGACGAACATGAGCTTTCAGCATCATGAGAAGGTACTGCATCACCACAAGGTACTGCTTCACAAGGTACTGCTTCTCCACAAGGTACTGCTGCATAAGAAGGCCCTGAAACACAAGGTACTGCATCTCCACACGATATTACTCATGGTGATTCAGAACAAGAGGTAAACCCACCATCATCTCCCAATGATTATACTTCCACAGATGGGTCTCAAACATCTGGAGGAGATGAGGGAGATATGGCTACTGAGGGTCACGTTCTGGATAACTATGCATTGACAAGGGAGCTATTACGGTTAAAGAAAGACTATGAAGCTCAAGCTGCACAACTGATGAAGTTGAACAACAAGTTTAGAAGATTGAGGAACTTTGTATGGCCTTTAGTTCAACATCACAGGTTATGGGTGGAGTCTCAAAAGAAGAAAGGAAAGAAACTTAAGAATGCTTCTAACGGCAAGAAAGTTCACAAGCAGTCTTCATTCCAATTGGGGAGGATATTGGAGAAAGAAAATTTGAATGAAGATGCTCAAGCCTATGAAGATGCTGATACTTTTGATGATTCACAAAAAGAAGCTAAAGACATTGAGCAAACTGAGCCTCAAGGTACTGAGCCTCTAAGTACTGGCGTACAAAGTACTGGTGTACAAAAAACTGATGATCAAGGAGCTGGTGATCAAGGTGCTGCTCTTCAAGGAACATATAGACAAGAGCTTATTACACCAAGGACTCTAAATTTTGAAGAAGAAGCTAGTCCTTCAGCAGTCTTACATGAAGAAGAAGTTGGTCCTTCTAGTCCAATCCAGCAATAGGAGCACACTGCAAGTGATGATGAGACTGTTGCTCAGATATTGCAAAACTTATCAAGACCAAGAAGAGTTAGTATTCCTGGAGTTGAAGAACAACCTCAAGCTTCTCAACCTGCTTTAGATCCAAAGGACAAAGGCAAAGGTAAACTGGTAGAAACAAAGAAGAAGAAGAAGCTAACTTTGGCAGAGTTAAGAGCTATTGAAGTGGCTAAGAATGAAGCAGCTGCTAGGAAGCTACAAGCTCAATTAGATGTTGAAGTTGCTATACCAGAAAAGCCAGTTGTTATATCACAAAGACCACCAAGTAATGCTAAGCAAAGAAATGCCATGATGGCTTATCTAAAGGGTCAAGGATATATTGGATTATAGAAGCTGAAATATTTAGAGATGAAAGATTTGTATAATGCTGTTAGAGAAGCATATCAAAAGGAAGTTGCTGGGATTATTTATTTTGATGATGAAAAACAGAATGAGGATGCAAGAAAAAGAAGCTTAAAGAGAAAAAGAACAACTGAAGATGAACAGCCATCAAAGAAGATAGAACTGAGAACAGATACAGTTGATGAGCTAAGGAATTACTTAAGAGTTGTAGATTTTGAGCATCCTAAGTCCAAAGATGTTGCAGTAAAGAAGTCTAAGATGTCTATCTTTGAAGTTGTAGAATCAAAGGATGGAGACTATCTGATGTTCCATAGAGAAGATGAAAGCTTTAGAGTATTTAATTTGGTATGGGATATACTGCATTTGATAAATAGAGATGATCTGTTTCACCTATATCAACTAGTGCAAGAGTATTTTGAGCATATTCCTTCAACTAGAGTTGGCTTAGTCTTGCTGGGAGATCTGATAACAATCTGGGAAACAGAAGAAACAAGCACTGATGAAATCTGGCAAAACCAAGAAGTTTGGGAGATTACTAGTTGGAGATTCTTTGAAGAATCAGGAGTGCATGTTTTAGAATTAGAAGATGGGACCATGATTCACATGCTAGCAGAAAGAAGAAATCCACTTACAACAGATCTTATGAGAAGAATGCTAGATCATGGTATGGAAGTTGAAGAGGCGAATGAAACAGCTCTTATGGTCATCGAATTGTTTATCAAATGGACAACTATGGCTGATGATGATGCATGAATACTGGTATGATTTATAATGGTATAAATTTTTTGAAAAATCAGTACTTTATTCAAAGTACTGCTGGACAAACAGTACTTTATCCAAAGTACTGCTTGCAGCACAAAACCAGTAAGACTTTTTAAAATAAGCAAACTTTTGTTAAGTGAAAAATATTTTGAAACAAAAGTTAACAACAACTAATGGTTTTTGAGATGGTTATAACAATAGGTTATCAGTCCACCATGTCTAACAAAAGGACTGGCTAATCCATGAGCAAACGGCTCTGGTAAAGATATCTCAAATCCATTGATGGTTGACAACTTGCCAATAAGTTATATGGTAATCAACTCACCATATCTGCAAAAGTGAAGAGTTGGCTAGCCCACAAGAAAAATGGCTTGTGGTAAAGGTTGTGGAAAAACCATTTATATGGTAATTAGTTCACCATGGTTGCAAGAACTAACTAGTCCAAAAGGGTACGGCTTTTGGTAGAGACTTAACAAATCCGTTGATAGCTGATGATTTGCTAAAAATCATATGGTTATCAATGTACCATGGTTTTACACACCTAAACATTGGCTACTCCAGAGTTAATGGCTCTGGTAAAGAGACATAAAAATCCATTAAATTTTCAATGATTCACCTCTCACAGGAGTTTACACACCTAGAAGTGATGAGAATAGACTGAAACTTTATGATCTGATGTACAATTTGCCATATGTTGTTGAGTAGCTGAAAAGATGAAGATTTCTGATAGTTGCTGAAAAGGATTGCTTATAAAGACTACTTTGAGGATGATAATACAAGCACAGAGAGTACAACATAAATCTAAATATAATGACACAATCTTTCCTTGAAGACAAAAGGTGTTAAAGATACAGATACAAAGGAACTTGAAATCAAGCAAGTAGAATTCAAGTTAGGGGAGGATTGTTGGGATATAAAAAGATAAAGTACTGAAGAATGTCAAAGTGCTGAAGAAAGTCAAAGTACTGCTCAACATCAAAGTACTGCAAAGCTAAAGAACTGCGATATCATTTATGGAAAGCTTTGTTATTCTAGAATATTCTTAGTTTAGATTACTTGTCGTACAAGGATTATAATTGTAAACCGACTAGGGTATTCCTTATGCCTATAAAAGGACCCCTAGATTGGCATTAGATATACGACACAACATTAGAGAATATTAGAGTTTTATCAAGTTCGATATTAGAGTTATTAGGGATTGTTAGTGAATATGTGTATCAAGCAGGTTCAAAGTATTAATAAAATCATTGAAGTTAAAGTTATTCTTCTTAGCTTTATTGAAGTAGTTTCCGCATACTTAATAGAGTAAATTCATTGTTTCATTGTTAGTAACTTAGGATTTATCCGAGGTTGCTAAGCCCTTACAAGCTACATAGTTAGTTTGGTCAGAGTATATCAATCAAACAATTTTAGTTTAAGCTTTTGACAAAAATAGTCCCTCCACCTCAACCATTTTCATTCTTAGCCCATAACTTCCATTTTGGTTACGCAAAGTATATTATTTGGAAAGAAACTTGACGACACTCCCCCTTGACTTAAGAAATAATGAAATTTTACAAATTTGAGTCCGGGGAGAGTCAATAAACCAGAAATGTGACCACCATAATCAAAGAAACAACTGGGATGAGGTAACATGCAAGTACAAGGTTTTATGAAACAGAAAAATATTTACTTTCTCCCCCTCAACACTTGTTCGAGAAAATGTGAAAAGTTAGAAAGAACAAAGTGTTGACTGAAGTTTTGTACTTGCAATGTTTGAAAGAATTTAGATAGGAGAATATTTTTGAATTTTATCAAATTTTATATTTTTGTATTTTGTTTTTGAAAAATATTTACAAAAGAAGTTTTGGTGTTTGACTGGTTTTAAGATTGTTTTAAAAGTTCATCCAGTTCCTCTGGAGTCAAACACCGCATACCAATCCGGTGGACCAACTCAGTAAACCGAGCAGGAGCTAAGGCTTTGGTGAGAAGGTCTGCCAATTGGTATTCAGTACCCACAAAGTATAATTCAACGGTACCCTTTTCCACATGCTCCTTGATGAAATGATATCGACAATCGATGTGCTTTGATTTCGAATGTTGAACAGAGTTGTACGAGATCGCAATAGCACTTCGATTGTCGCAGTACATCGGGATTCTGTCAAATACGTAACCATAATCTTTGAGTTGTGTTCTCATCCAAAAGACTTGAGCACAACACGCAGACATGGCTACATATTCTGCTTCTGTTGAGGACAGCGATGTGCAATCCTGCTTCTTCGATTGCCATGATACCAGTTTATCACCAAGAAATTGTAAAGCTCCTGAAGTACTTTTCCGAGAATCTAAGCAACCTGCGTGATCAGCGTCTGAAAAAGCTATTAGTTCAAAACCAGAATCCTTCAGATACCAGATCCCCAATTTAATGGTTCCCTTGATGTATCGGAGGATTCTTTTAGCCTCAGAGAGGTGAGTTTCAGTTGGTCGCGACTGATAACAAGCTGAGAGCTGTGTTCCACCTTTGGAGAAGATGAAGCACATGCTGTGAGTTGTGTTCCACCTTTGAAGGAAAGTGAGCACGAGTGCTTTTCCCTTGTTCACAAGCTGAGCATAGGTGATCTTTAGAATACCGAAATCTTGGGAGACCTTCAACAAGTTTGTATCATGCAAGATTGGTTATGGTTTGAAAGTTTAAATGTGAGAGACGACGGTGCCATAGCCAAGATTTTGTAGATGTTGCCTTTGAAAGTAGACAGATGGGAGATGAAGCAATCATGTCTTGCATTGAGATTGTATAAAGACTTGAATTGCGGGTACCAGACATAAGATCGTTTCCTTGTAGATCACGAATGAAACAAGTTTTCTCCCGAAAAGTAACTTCCAAATCTCCATCACAGAACTGACCAACTAAGAAGAGATTATGACCGAGGCCTTCCACATAATAAACCCTGCTAATTTCGATGTTGCCATTGGTGTTGTCTCTGTAGCCCATGATAGCTGCGAAGTGATCATTCCCAAATCTGATAGTGCCTATGAACTTTGCAACAAAGTTTGATAACAGTTTGAGATTGCCTGTCATGTGTCGGGAACATCCGCTATCAATAATTCAGAGGATGATCTGTATCACCTGCATTACACACAGACGACACAGATGGAATAGAAGTAGATGTGGAACCCGAAGAGTTAGAGGGTTCCGAAGCAGTTATAGTTGAAACACACATGTTTATGATTTTAGGTATCCATTGAAATCCCAGTGTATTATGTAACCATTTCTGCCATCTCCAACTAGTCTTAGCTTTGGTCTTAGTGAATGCACTAGGTGATAAGTTCTTCCTAGGAGGTGAAGGGGTTGCTATGGGTACATCAATGATCTTAGCCGGAACACTAGAAGGTGGTTTACCTAGCACAGACTTAGAAGCATTAGTGGGCCTAGAGGTATTCCGTGTTCTATTATTCTGCTTACGATTCAAGATATCCTTAGCAACATATTTATCATGACAACCAGAAAACATGCTTTTACGACAACCAACACAAGAAGCTTCAAACATAACATTTAAAGTACTTAAAGATTCGGCATTCATTACATCACTTTTTCCATTACATTTGTCAGAAGCAATATCTAAAGTGGGTGCAACTTGAGTTTTATTCAAAGTCCTAAGGTGTTCTTCTACTTCAGCATTCTTTATTGTTCTTTTCTTACGTCGCAACTTCCTATTCTTCCTTGTATTGCTCCTAGGCGATGAAGTGCGGGCGTTGGGAAAAGAGGCAACTATTCCTCTTGTAGTAGAGGGAAGCACATTAGTTTCTTGTGGTTTGTCATTAGATGTTCTAGAGTTATTTTGAATCTGTTTAGGTGCAGTTACCACAGTGTTACTATCCCTATCTTGCTTAAGTTTCACCAACTCTGCTTTTAGATCGTGAATAGTGTGTAACAAATCTTGATTTACAAAGTGAAGTTTCCGATTACTTCCTAAAACATCTTTGGTGTATGCAAGATGATCATCAACATCTTTTGACGCTTGAGCACGAGTCTTTTTGAGTAAATCAAACATGACACCATATTCCTTTTTAATTTTTGAAATTTCTTGTTCATATTTTGAAATTTGACACTTCAAAGACGCGTTTTGATCATCCAGTTGCTCAAGTTTTAGATTAAGAGTTTTTGTATGCAACTGGTTGATTTTGTTTTGCAAAGCGAGTTCTCGATTTTGACAATTTTTTTGACACCGTTGAAGATGACGTTTTGCATTTGAATGCTCGTTTAACAGTCGCTCATTTTCAACTGTTAAAGACTTGATTTGTGACACAGTATCAGTATTCTCAACATTTTCAACGGAGTCAACAGAATCAGCAGAGATATAATCAAATGCATATGCAACAGAATGTAATAGCACAACATTATTGATATCAGCACAGATAACATCTTCCAAGAGTCGATCAACATCTTTTCTTAACATTTTCTTTTTACGTTTTGTATTTGAAATCGATGTTTCTGTTTGATCAAAAACTCTTTTCATAAGTCCAAGCTCCTTGTGAAAATCCCTTTTCCCAATATATTGCACACATTTTCAAATTCTGGACATGAGGTAAAATTCTTTTCTGAAAAATAACTCTTTGTTCTCTCGTATGAGGCGATTGAAAATGTTCAATTTTTATTTCAGAATTGATTTGTATTTAACGTTCCAAAAGTTTGATGTCCGAAAGGAATGTTTCAAAATATTTGAGAATTTGACAACGTTCGGGTACAGTTTTTACTTCACTGAGTGAAGGTAAAGGACCATTAATTTGTGCAAAATTGGGTTGGGGACCAACATTACAAGACTCAGAAATAGGCGTGATAACCCAAGGTGTGTTAGAATTATCTTGTCGTGCGACAAAAGTGATGGCTTTTGAATAGTTAAATGGTTTGTTATAAACAACATTTTCTAATTTTGATCGACTCTCGTCTTCTACATCTAATTCTTCCATGCGATTATATTCAACAACACTCATAATGGAATCATCAATTCTATGTTCTGCACTGTAGACTTGCGGATTTGGTTTGAATACCCTATTAGAAAACTTTGGTTTGTAATCAGCAAGATTCGGTCCATATCCATTTGGATTTGGTTTAAAAGTAAACTTTTGAATAGTTGTGATTGACTCACCATGTTTATAAACAACATTTCGAAACTCTTTGATTTTGTTTTGTAAGTCGACAATTTCTTCAAGATAGACATCTATTCGTTTCTTTGAATGCTTTTTGTACTCACAGAACTATTTTTGACAAGTTAACAACTCAGACTTGGCCTTTTGAGTTTCCGAAGTGAGAGCGTTAAGTTGTTGTTTATGATCATATTTCAGTTGTTCTATTTGAGACAATAAAACATTCTTAGATGCAACTAGATCACATATCTGTTTTTCCAAAGATTTTTTGTTTTGGTAGGATTTAGCAAAAGCGACTTCAAAACCTTTTTCACGTTTTGCTTGTGTTTGAAAAATGTTGAGTTGATATTTTAAGCATTCATTATCCTTAGTCAGCAGTGCATTTTTTTCTTTTAATTGCTTATTGATGTCTTTGCAAATTTCCATTCGAGATTCTTGGTCTTTAAGTAAGGTCATGAGCTCAAGATCTGGATTAGACGAAAGTTCAGCTTGTTCAACGTGAGTCTCAACATGATCATTATTTAGATCCTCAAATATAACCACGGAGTCAACTTGATTATCAGTGTTAACCATAAGGTCATCTTGATCATCAAATATGACTACGGGATCTATTTGATTATCATCGGAATGAGATGTGGATGGCTCATGTTGAACACTCTGATCCTTGTCGGATGCAGATGTTGGCGGAGATATCAGATCAGTAATGAATATAGTTTGATCCGGTACCTGATACAAGCCATCAGTGTCATACACTGGGCCTGTATCACTCATGTGGAGTTCGTGCATGTTAGCCATTAGCATCACTGCTGCATTAGCCTGCAAGTCCTCCATATGATCATCAGAATCTGCATTTGCCATGAAGCTCTGTTCCTTGTTGGTAAGAGTTCCACCAGCTTCATCCTTAAGAGCCAAGAGTAAAGCCTCTTTGTGATAAGTGTTGCCTCTTGTCCTCGGCTTAGGGCATGCATTAGCTAGATGACCCTTCTCATTACAATTATAGAAACGAAGACCATTAATCCCATTCTGAGCATTACCCTGTTCAACCACTTGAGCCCTTTGTTGTTGTGGAGCACCCATGTTATTCCTTCCAATAGTATCAAACCCTTGACCACCGCCCATCTAACGAACATTACCACGATTCTAAACTTCAACACGTCCATTGTTAACAATAGCCTGATTCCTTGTGTTTGATGAGGTACGAATGCGATTGTTGGATTTGTTTGAATATCGGCCGAAGGCTCTAGCAATCATGACAAACCCTTGTTGCAATGCATCGAAAGCTTCTGTATCCTCATTAGATTCACTGTAAAGGGCTTGATCATTGTTGTTGTTGTATGGAACCAATTGAGATTCTTGAGATTGGTGCTGTGATGGATCATATGGTGTAATTGTTGCAGTTGGTCGTGGAGGATTTGTGAAGACAGTTTGTAATGTCTGGAATTGAGGATAACAAGTTTGAGCCCACAAAGCTAAAGATTGATTATCCAGAAGTGAAGGCGAAACAGGTAGTCCATGGATAACCCTTTCTTTGTCAACTTCCTTTTGGTGGGGCTTCAAATAGTCGTACAACAATCCGTATGTAGCATGATGAAGATTCTTTGCTTGACGGATGAAAATGACATATTTTTCCCAATCAGGACCAAGACTACTCAGGAACTTAGTGTCGACGGCAATTCTTGGCATAATGATGTTATGTTTATCCAAGTCATTGATGATGTCTGAGAATCGATGATGATATGATTCTAATGTCTCCCCTGGTTCAATCATGAAGTGTTCATAAGCCAAGTAGATTTTGGATTCCATGTCTTCTTGATTGAGTTCTGTGCCTTCCATGAGAAGATGAATATGCTCCCACATTGCTTTGGCAGTCTTTTGAGCATCAACACTTCGAAGTATCGGATTAGGTAATCCCAAAAGGATATATTGCATTGCCAGTTCATCGGCTTCAAAGTGTAGAAGTTGATCAGTAGTGAGTTCATTAAGACTGACAACGTTGGTGACATCACCTCTTGGTGGAGTAGCATTCGGATCTCCGGGTACAGTGACAGTAGGCATCTGAAATGGACCTTCCAGGATGACCTTTTTCAAGAACTTTCCATGTGGCTTCTTGAGATCACAAAACCTAAAGAACCTTATCACCCATTGATCATAGTTTCCGGGAGTGAGCATTGGAGGTCTATCAAGTGATCTAGCCTCATGAATAGATTGTTGGCTACTTAAAGCTTCACACATCTTTGCAAACCAAGACGGTTCCTTCATAGTATTCCTGGATGGATGCTGATTTTGAAAGTTTGTGTAAGGTTGTACTTGAAGATAGGTGGTGGTTGAATCATTTGTGGTTGAATTGCTCCTTGAGGAAACTGTTGTTGTAGTTGTTGATAAAATTGTTGTTGTTGATGGAGTTGTTGTTGTTGTTGTTGTTGATGATACACATGAGGAAAATAGCTAGAGTATGGTGGTTGAGACATCTTGAAACTTGTGTTGATGATGGATCTTTGTAGTCGAATGAAACTTTGTAGATGAAGTATCCTTATGCGTAGAAAACTAACTTAGGCAAAGAAAGTACCTTATGCGTAAAAACACCAACTTACGCGTAAGAAGAGAGCTTACGTGTAGGATTAGCTTACGCGTAGCGTAAGGACACCTTAGCTTATGCGTAATCCAAAAGCTTAGAAGTAGAATGCTTATGCGTAAGACAAGGCTTAGGCGTAAGAAAATCCTTAGGCGTAAAGATTCTACGCGTAAGTTTTAGCTTAGGCGTAAAACTAGGGTTTTGCCCAAAAAATCCTTTACACTTATTCCAGTGTAAAAGATATCCAAATTCGAAGTGTTTTCAGGCTTATCCAAGCAAGAAAATACTGAGTAAACAAATTAGCACTAAAGATCAAGCCAAGAAAATCTTACGCGTAAAACTAAGGTTTACTTATGCGTAAGAATTACCAAATTTTGCCAAAACTGAGATTTCTGCCCAAAAGTGTTTCTAAACCAGATTTTTATGATGAAAAAGCTTCAATATCACCAAAATAACACAAAAGTGTGAAACTTGATGATCAAAAACTCTTTTTACCCTTTACACGTAGAAAGCACTACACGTATCAAACCAAGCTCAAAAACAAAGAAATACACGTAAAGTTTCAACCTTTTTGCCAAAAACTTAAACTTTATCACCAAATAGCCTTTAAAGTACAAGAATCTTGAATTTTAAAGTGAAAAATTTAAAGCTTTTAAGCGTTTGAATATATGAAACGCAAAACCCACGCGTATACTTTAAAACTTCAAAAACAAGAAAGTTTCACCCAACTAAATGGCGAATGATACCACTGTTAGGTTCCCATTTATGTAACACAAGCATCAATATGAAGAAATATAGAAGAGAAAGATCGGTTGAACAAATCACACAAACACATACGAATATGATAAGAGTTTAGGCGTAGGTTTTATATAGAAATGAACAACCAACCTTCAAGTGAAGGTTTACAAGACTATTTATAGGAAGGAACTAGGGCAACACACAAGTTCCCTTCCTTTCCTTATTGGGCTTGGGCCAAGGCTTATGGGCTTTCTACATAAGCCTTGCCATAATTACTAACATAAAAGCTTAATTAAGCTAACTATTAAATATTAATTACTTACACTTGTAATCTAGTTTAGGAGTGATTTCAACAATAACGCAACATAACAAACATGTACGAACCTGTGTTATAGCATAGAAGGACTTGAGTCGTCGAGAGGTGTTGAGAGTATGTTGAGACAAAATCTAATTACAAGTAACTTATACATTTTACGTTATGTATTACAAGTTACATATTTGTCATCAACAAAACAAATGAGAATGTATAGATTAAATATCGTAATATTTGCACTAACAATCTTCCCCTTTTTGATGATGACAAAATATATGTAAACGTAATAGATAGGTAAAATGTCAAAGTTACTTATGTCCGTACTTCCTATACATTACCTTCTCCGTTTACACTCTTCTCCCTCTTTTGTCGAAACAAAAAGGGTGTGTCCTTTAAACTTAATTTCTCCCAAGAATGGCGAGTTTGCATCATCCCTAGTGAAGTTAAAATAAAAACACCTTATTGCTCCAATTGGCACACTAAGCCAATACCTTCAACACGAAACACTAATGATGAAGCTTAGCAACTCATGACGTTGAGCTTGCACGTCTTCAAGGGGTGGTGATCTCGCCTTTAAGAGGAACCTAGAGAATCACACACAAAAAAATAGAAAGATCCTTTGAATTATAACCATTGTTGCCAACGGATTAATGGATCAAATTTTTGAGGCTTAACCTACATCAAGGTTAGTGTTAAGAAAAAAAAATAAATGATGAGAAAGAAATCTCCCTTTTGTTGAAACATAAAGGAATTTTGAAGAATGAATGTGTGCATGCCCCCCCTTGACGGTTGCTCCCCCTTGTTAAGGGCTTCAAGTATTTTAGGAAGGCTAAGACAAAAGTATTGCAAAATTTGCAATGTTTTTGCTTTGACGAAAAACTCCCCTTTATTGAGAGCGTCAAGTTCTCCTAGTGTGTTTTGAAAATCTACAAAACAAAAAATTAGTGCAAAATTATATTCGTCCTTGGACGAGTAAGTCATATGATGCACTCTGTAAATGCTCGACGGAAGCTCCCCCTAGCTCGAGGGCGTCAAGAAGAACAAAAAAAAATTAATGTAATGTTTCGTCCATATATAGACGAGAATCCCATACACATCAAAGTATATATATATGAACCTATAAAGAAATGATTAGTGTAAAAAAGAGAATAATTCTACTACTTGCATCATCATGGTTGGTTTAGATGTTGTAAGGTTTGCTTAAGGTAAGAAAAAAATGTGCTTAGGGATGAGACGCATTTCATTACAAAATTTTCTTGGCTTTTGACAACATAGATGTTTGTGGAGGATGGTTGAGCGACCATGAATTGTAGTGGTAGTGAGATACTTGTAGGATGTGGTTGACACAAGTAGCTTGTTGTTTGAGGTTGTGAGAGGTCAAGTTTTACTAGGTAATAAAGAGACTCACGATTAGCAAGGAATGGTGATGAAAGGTATCAAGGTGAATCTTTGACTTGGTTGATGACTCAATAGAGGTGGTAGACATGATGACTTTGTGAGTAGTGATAAAAGTGGAGTAAGATGGTTAGGATGATGCAAGATTAGGAATAAATAAATTAAAATCTGCGAATGAGAACAACTTGACTTGATGATGAAATCGACCAATGTCATCCTACAAGAATCCAAAAGAGTTAGTACAAAAGGAAAACATTTATACAAATGGATAAATTGTTCACATAAAATCATGAAACGAAAAGAAATAACACGTAAAGAATCATATAAATGCAACTCATTTATAAACATATAAGAAAATGATAATCCTAAGTGTTGAACAAGTGCTTGTGTTGAAAAAGGAAATTTGAAATGATTATCTAAAGAGATAATGTACCTACTGTTCCACGGTTCCACCGGTTCCCTCACTAGAGGGATCCGGCTAGCTTAAGTCTAGGGATCCGGCTAACAGATGAGGTGAAAAAGAGGTGATTGGGTTCTAGCAAGGTCTAGCACCTACATATCCTAAGTTACTCAGTCTATTAAGTGTCTTACATGAAGATGGACTTAAATGATCAAGAGAAAATGATTGATGGTAGCCAATGATTGCCTTTTATGGAAAGAGATGGGGCTTTATGAGCACCAGTGGATGATCAAAGATGACACTAAGAAATTTGAGAGTGTCAAGTGGTGTTAAATGATCCTAGAGATCAGATGATGACTTAAGAGAGATTTGGAAAATTCCTTAAAAATCATAAGAAATAAAAAAACTAGTTTTTGGCCTATTTTGAGGTAAGGATGACTAAAATCATTTTGCTAAAATTGAGAGAAATATCAAACTAGGTGTTTTGAGATGAGAGGAACAATGTGTAAACATTGGAGTGGAAAGATGGTGAGTTTTGAAGTAATGATAAATCAAAAAATACTTCGAATGTGATCCTAAGTCATCCATGAGTGAATGTGAGATCAATTGAGCCTAAGGAAAGTTTAAGTGATCCTATTGTATCATGTTTAACTAGTCCAATAAGGTCTAGAATGTTGGATTGATGCAAGGAGGCTAAAAAGGAACTTATGTCCACCCGGATCCCACAGATCCTTCACTTGAGGGATCCGTCTAGTTACATCTAAGGGATCCGGCGTCTGAGACAGATTTACTTAACAGAATAGTTGCAGAATTTTGCTCTATGTTTTGAATTATGAAACAAATTCTTTCTACAGCAAGCATACATGTATACACGTTAAGCAAAGCAAGGAGAGCATGTAGAGATCACATATAGGCAATCAAATGAGATCGAGCTCACAAATAACACAAAGTTTAGCAAACTTAACAAGAACTATTCAAGAAGCCCAAAACAGATTTACGGTCTAGATTAGTAAATCATTTACACTAACAATGACATGAAAGGTATGTATCTAGAAAGAAAAGAGCACATGATGGTGTTCAAGACAAAAGAGTTGTTAGGTGCTAGTTTAGAACAATCTAGTCATTACGGATGGTGATTAGCATACAATGAGCTTCGTCCATGAAGTCATGTAGCTCTTCTCGATCAAAGCAAGATAATCGCTTGATGAGGCAAGTGGTTATGATTAACTAAAAGAAAAATTAATTTTATAACTTGTTTGATTAGTAATCCTAAGACAATGCAAAGTATTTCCATAGTAAACTTACTTTAGGAAAACATAGGAGTATAAATTTCTCAAGTGAGAGAATGAATATAAGACTATTACTAGCGGTGCTCAATTACGGCTAAACACAACCATTTTTACGGGCGATTCCTCATACCCAACTTCTATCAAGGAAGCAATTCAACCGTTAGGTTAAATTGAGTTTCTAGTGCAATAAGTTCTCCAGTATTCATTCTCAAGTTAGGAAAATTTATATTCCTACAATGTCCTATCGAAGAGTACAATGATGATACTTAGCTTCGTTTTTATTAATATTATACTTGAAACAACTAAGGTGACGAAGGTGTCAAAAAAATTAAAAGTTGCCCATATGGTGAACAAAAAGATGGTTGGATGAGCTAGTTCAACATATGTTGTTGGAAAGCTCGAGTTTGGACTTTCAGATATGAACAATTATATTTGCGTTGCAAAATAATTTACTTGAGTATACCGGATGAAATAATCAAGTTGTCAATCCTACTATGAAGCTTGGAGAGCGATCATTGTCACACCCCCAAATTACCTGTTTTGCAGCGGAATGGAATTCCTGGGGATTGACTGTCATAGCATCACAATCACAGTTATGTTGAACGACCTAAAGTGTCGTTTGGAAAATACATCGTTTGATTTAATAAAACAATCAGAGTTTACAAAGTAGGTCCCAAATGAAATCAACTTGTGCGGAAAATAAGTTTAGTACAGTCAAACGATGTTTGTAAAGTATATAAATCCCATGTAAGACGCGTCGTCACCACGACTCCATGATGTGTCCAAATGCATGCCATGAAGTGAATGCCTTAGATACCTGAGATAAAACATGCTAAAAAGTGTCAACACAAAGGTTGAGTGAGTTCATAGAGCTTGAGTTAAAATGTAAAGCCTTTAAAAATCGTTTATGCCGCAAAGGCATTGTAAATCGTTGAAATGTAAAAACTTTCAAAATCTCTTATGTAGCAAAGGCATCGTAAATCCACTCAGTTCCAAGTCCCGCCCATACAAAACTTGCAACCTGTGTGTTCACAACCCACTGCCAGGATATGAAGAGTTAATGTTCAAACAGGAATCGTCAAATGAATTCACAAAATAGTGCATGGCTCAATGTATCAAAATCGTTTATGCAGCAAAGGCATTGTAAATCCACTCAGTTCCAAGTCCCGCCCATACAAAACTTGCAACCTGTGTGTTCACAACCCATTGCCAGAATGTATATAGAGTTTATGTAATTCGTTCGAACACCATAATCGTAGTGTGAGTTAAATGGTTTCACACTCATCGTTAAAATCAACATCGTATTTATTTCACTAAGTTCATGACACCAAAGCGTAAACATCGCACCAATAAAAATTGGTAATCATCGTTTCATCGCCGCCCTAATAGGTAATTTGCCAATTTACCTCTATGATTCAAATATAGCGCGCTCGATTTCCCCTAAATGGGTCAATAGGAGCGGGAGTGTTAATTCCAATAGGCCTATTCACTATACTCGCGCTCACTCGAAAGTGACTAATGGTTCATGATGTAGGGACTTCGAACATGGCAAAATACTTAGTGACAATAAAACATCGGATATAGCATACAGTTCAAAGCATTTGTGTTCGATTAAAAATGTAGCATGTATCTCCCCCAAGAGATTGTAAAACAGTTAATAGAGTAAAAGTGGGGCTATGTATTCACAGTAACATGTAAGAGTTTAAAGTACTTGTGCATGTGAATGAAAACAGTTTGAGCATGTATCTCCCCCAAAACAGTTATGAAAACAAGTAAAAGTAGGGGCTATGGAAACTCACTTGGATAAACTGGAATAATGGCAAAAGTGAGTACACTGAGGTTTATAATGTAATGCGTCAACCGGGACCTATTATCAATGATATGGTATCTCATGAGTTGCAATGTAATGCTATGCATGCATTACGTATGTTATTTATACCATTTACGAGTTTTGAAAATATTACTTAGCGTCGAAAAATACTCTTTTGACGTCTTGACCCTTTCGAAAATGACTTTACATGTTTTTACGTCAAAATGTCATCCTATAATGGTTTTATAATGATTTTTGGTGAAATTACCACTTTTCGTCGCAAAACAATGTCGTCGGAAAAATTATTAAATCAACAAAAATGGCTCCGGAGAAGTGGTCGTAAAACGGTGTACGTCGATCGTTAGAGAACGAACTCGACGGTTTTGGAAAGTTTGTATCGATATCTAGAAGTTTCAGTTCAGGAGTTTTCGTCCAAAAGGTCTCGATCATAAAGATATCAAAGGCTAAAGATGGTGGTTTTTGCAAATTGTGTGCAGAAAAATGAGTTTCGGCCAATGTTTGAACATCCGTAAATAATTCACTATGACTCCGCTTGACAAACGGCTTTTTGTTTTGAAAAATATGGCCGATGAACTTGATTTTACTAGAAGACACTTCGTTATAAAAAGTTTTGCATCATAGTTAAAAACTGCCGCAAACATGGACGATATAGCTAATGAAATACTTGTAACGTAGAAATAATATAGTTTTTCAGAAAATAATATTTACGGCAACTTTATGAAAACGGCCATATCTTTGTCGTTTTAAATCCGTTTTCTACGTAAAATATGTCCTTAGCTTCGTATCGAAGTAAACTAATATATTTTTGACTAGTCGAAATAATTTGTGAAGCTTAAGGCTCGTTTTTGACCCGAAATATGTAAAAACTGCATGCTGAAAATCCTGAAAATAATATATTTCGTCGTCAAACTTTAAAAATTCACCACGGCTTCGTTATAACTCCGTTTTTATCCGTTCAAGCGGCCACGGATTCGTTTTAAAGTATATTTTCTAAATATCAAGGCCAAAAGGTCGTACCAACAGTAGGTTTTTCCAGAAATTCGTTTTAAGGACAGAACGTAAAATATAGTTTACGAAAATAGTTTTTCTCGGACAAAACCTATTCTAATCCCTTCAAATCAACTCCAAAGCTAATCTAATCCTACCATACACCTTCTTAGGGTGTCATGGGTTCCTAATCACCATCAAGACCAAAGAATAACTTGGGAATAATTATAGGATGACTATAAGTATATAAAACCTCTAAAATCATGAAATAAATGGTATAAATCACATAACATGCATATAAGCTCCAAAAATGATAAGAAACATATGAAAATGAAGAGGAAACATAAAAATGATAAGAATATGCTTACTAGTAAAAATGAAGAGGTGTAGGTAACAAAGGATTAACTTAAATATCCTTGGTTTTTATTTCAAAACCATAAAAAGGATATGATCTAGGTTGATAAACACACTTGACTTGAAGAAAATTTTGATCCCTTGGTTCTTGTTAGTGTGGCCGGTTCTTGAAGCCAAAAGATGAGAGAAATATATTTTTTTTTCACACTTGAAACTATGAGATGTATGTGAAATAATATCTTGAGTGTAAGACTTGTATACATGCATTATTAGAAAGAAAACATACACCTTGCCACATTTATGAGGGCACCCTCCCCTTGGCCGGTTTTTGGGGGAGGGTTGTCTCTCAATGATATTTTTTTTTTCTTTTTAAAACTTTGTATAAATATATATGTGTAAAACTTGTTTAATTTGTAGAAAAAGTAAGTAAAATGTAAGTAATTTGTACAAGTAAAGGAAATTGGAAAATTTTGGTACAAGTAAGTTTTTAATAAGTCAAAATAGATTGTATTGAGGTGATAAAAATTGTAAAAATACTTTCCTTGTGAAAATCGGGTGATAAAATAATTATCGTAAGATTTTTAAGAAAACGACGTAATAATTAAACTTTAACGATAAATATACCAAATATATGTGAAACACTAGGAAAACTAAAAATATAGTTTTTATGAACTAAATGTGAGTTTAAAAATACCTCGGGATCATTTTTTTGAAAGTAATGGATTAAATAATCAAAATAAAAACTCACGCGATAAAAATTATTAAACATAAAAATTACGCGTTGAAGGGTGAAATGAAATGTCGTGAATGAATCAATGAGATGCACATGATGTCAATGAAATGTAGACTAATCATAGTCCATATGAAATGTACGTGATGTCATGATCATGAATTCGCCGCTAAACCTCCAAGGTTACGCGAATTTGAAACAAGTAAACCAAGTTTACTAAAATGTTGAGAAAATGAGACATGAATCGTGTCTAGAAATGTCCTGAAAGTACGGGTTGTCACAATCATGAAAAGAAAAACGGGAGAGTACATCATCAACACAAGTGTAGGTTATGATCTGATGTACATTCTTGTTGTTTTTAGAAAACGATACAAGAAAATATGAAATCAAGAAATCATATACGCACATAAAACATTTATGTTGCACATATGACAAACTCAATCAAAAATCCATTTAGTGTGATATATGTTTTAAACATTTTTCAACTTATAAAACTAACATTTTTGACACAACTAGATGTTATCTCAAACACTCCTTCAAGTAGCACATCGATTAGTAGAAAATTACTAACTCGACAAGCAAGAGAGTGAATATCAAGGTAAGGAAACCACATATGTTATACAATCAAACAAGCACAAAAGCTATTTGAGATAAGCAAATAATCAAGTAATGCAAGGAAGACAACTTATCATTTAGCATAGCATATGAAAGTTCTTTTCATCGCTTTGTGTTAAACATATCAAAACCTTAATTTCAAAAGAGGACACATTGTTATTCAAAGACGAAAACATCCATCTCCAATTAGATCAAAAGTTTGTGCGAAAGTTATGACCGAAAAATGACTTTCTATTATAAATCAATGATTCTGTAAATTTTTGTTTTGAATCAGTTTATGAAGTCATTTTTAAATGAAATTAGACTCAAATACCAATAAAACGATAGGTGTCACGACTTCTAACGACTTACGGTTAATTAGTTATGAATTTTTGAAATTCAGACAAAAACTGCCTTCTCTACCACGGATCCCTTGCTTGAGGGATCCGTCCAGTGTAAACTGAGGGATTCGCGGATCTGACACATAATTACAAAAATGTATGTTTTGACCCGACGAAAAGGTTTAACCTTTGTAGACATTTTAGTGAAGTTATATTACCCATTTTTACCTTTATTCAACCTTGATTAACAAGATATCTAACAACAAAACTTCAAAGAAAAAAATCAACAAAACACTTTTCATATTATGCTTGACTTCACCAAAAATTTGATACAAGGATCTTACTTGTTTTGAAAACCATTTGTTTTAAAAACTAGAGCCAACCCGCTCTGATACCAATTGTGAAAACGTAGAGGGGGGGGGGTGAATACGTTTCCGTTTCAAACTTAAAACTTTTGTATCAAATATAGTATAAACCATTTCATTTGCTAATCTCGACGCGAGGATGCATTTAATACATTATGGCATGTAAGGCCAACCCCTTAATATCGCATAAGATTCCGCAAGATTAATGGTTCATTATAAATCAAGTTTCACCATTATTAGTTCGGTTGCTTTTTCTTGATCAAGCGTGTCATAATATGTAAAGTGTTAAATATAGTTTATGACTATATGAAAGACCAAGTATGTATCACAAACATAGACATCAACCACATAGAAAATAAACAATGTAATGCAAGAATAAAAGTAAAGCGATAAATAAAAGGATAGACAAACCAACACGAAGATTTATAGTGGTTCGGCTACAAGGACACCTTCCTTGCCCTACTCCACTCCCCGAGTCACCTACTCGAGAGTTGCTTCACTACACGACACCAACTCCTTATGGCGAAGAAACCTTCACAACGTTGCTTACACTTTTTCCGGTACTAAGCTAAACACCGAGTTCTTCCACGAGGTAGAACCAAACCTATCACAACGTCGCCTACCCTTTATCTAGTACTAGGCTAGATACCGAGTTCCATTACAAAGGAGGAACTACTACCCAACACTACACCAACAACTAACCCCAAAGGAGACCTACTCCTTATGACAATATCAACAAGGATGACACTATCCTTGTGACTCAATACTAATCTATCTTGTACATCGAATCACACCATATCGAATGTACACCTTAGGCACCTTTCACTAATGCCTTTGACTCAATCTCTAGGCACCCTTCACTAATGCCTTGTGACTTGACTTCTAGGCACCCGTTATGTTTTGTGGCCTAACATAACAAACCTTGTGTTTTATGGAACAAACACATAAACCATCTAGTCTAGTCATAGATGTACGACACATCCATGATACCCGTTATGTTTTGTGGCCCAACATAAAAAACCTTCTGTTTTATGGCACTAACACATAAACCATCTAGTCTAGTCATAGATACAAGAATATGATACTAGACAATATCCAAGACAATGTGTCTAATGGATATGAAGTCCTAAACTAAACATCAAGAACACAAAGCATGATGTAGTTAGTCTTCTATGAATGAAGATGACAAGTTTCCCAAGCTTGTTGTAGAAGATCTTCATGTGCTTGTATGCTTGTGATGGGTGATCACTTCAGTAGGTAAGGATGCAAGATCTCTAAGCTTGCTTTGGAGGATCACTTCGGGAGTATGCTTACAACAAATGAAAGTTAGAAGCATTATGATCATATGAGATGAGGGTGGTTTACATGTTTCCTAATGATCTAAATATCCTAGAAATGGTGGAGAGAAACTATGTGTGAAGGTATGAAGAAATTGTAAGAAGTGGCTTGCTATTTATAGGCAAAAAGACCAAAACCATGTTCTGCCCCAAGGATCCCTCCTGGAGGGATCCGGCCCTTGTAATTCCAAGGGATCTGTGGGTCATTTGAGGGATCCGTGCATGCTCCTCTTTACCCATAGTTTATGGGTTGAAACCATGGGCTATGGGTCATGGTTTTGAGTGCCCACCAAGGTACAATGTATCTAGACATTGGATATGGGTCTTGAGTCATGGGTCATGGGTTTTACCCAACACATTTACTTATGTTAAGTGTTTTATAAACTATTTAACTAAACATGTTTAATGGTTTGTTAGGGGTTTGATCATAACGCAACATAACAAACATGTACGAACCTGTGTTGTAGCATACAAGGACTTGAGTCGTCGAGAGGTGTTGAGAGTATGTTGAGACAAAATCTAATTACAAGTAACTTATACATTTTACGTTATGTATTACAAGTTACATGTTTGTCATCAACAAAACAAATGAGAATGTATAGATTAAATATCGTAATATTTGCACTAACAAAAGGTTTTATATTGGTTCTCATTATGTATAACTATACCTCAAAACTACTACCTCCGTCTTAAAATTATAGTTCTTGTTTGACTTTTTTTTGTCTTTCTTTTTCAACTTTGACCTTAAATATTTTTGTTTATGTTATACAATAGTTGATGAAAATTATACCAAATAAAAATACATTAAAAAACCCAATTCATTCATATATTTTGCATCAAGTATTATATAACACAAACAAAAATAATTACGGTCAATGTTGTAAAAGAAAGACCGAAAAAGTCAAAAAGGGAATATAAACAGTTTTAACCCAAAATTAACATAATAATTACAATAGGATACATTTATGTATTTCCAAGAATGTCTAAAAATATGGTTCAAATAATGTTAATGTGACAAATTTACACGGTTTGTCTATTATTTTTTTCTGGTACTGTACTCGACTAAAACTTAATACACCGTTTATAACCTTAAATCACATGTGCATAAACTTTTCGTTTCTAAAACGTGTATTTTAAAATAGTAATGGCACAGGGTCTTTAAAAACCACGGAACCACCATGAGTTTTTTTAACCCATAATTCAACATAACACTACAATAATTAAGAAGTAAGCTAAATTAGAAAGAATAATTTGACAAATATATTTATTTTGATGTTATATACTTGTGTCTCGTTGATTAAGTTATTCAAAATTTCAATAAAAATAAGAGGGGCTTGTTGCAAATATTATTAAAAAACTAATTTATATAACTAATGAATAAAATGGGTTGATTAGTCATCCTACTAGCTCCGTCTCTATTCGTATTAGTTTTGTTATTGAAAGGTGATGACACATAACCCTCAAATTATTTAAACACCTGATAAATGTTCGATTTTAAGTATTTCACCAAATGATTTTGTATCTATACATATGTATGTAATTATATACATATGTATTTATTTAGTTATATACAAGCAAATTTTGAGACACTTTCAAATTTAATAGCTTTCGGCAGTCGCTCACCTAGTTCAGATAGCACTGCCCATCATAATGTAATTCATTTATGAGTCCATTTTAAAGGAATTTGGATTATAATGTGACTATGTCAAAGTAGTGGTACTTATAACCAACTACTATCATTTAATTTAAAGCAATAATGTCATAGTAGTATTTTGCAAAGTATATTGCTTCATACTTTGATGGTACATTTTATTAACTACAGAATATAATATTATCTCTGTTAAAAAAAAAGAAAAAAAAAAAAGAAAAGGAAATAATATCATCATATATATGTTACTATAGATTATAGGAGGTGAAATCAATAAAAACACATCTAATCTAAATAACAAACCATAAAATTTCAACCATCTATTTTCTTTTCATCCAATAGATGAGATGAAAGCAAAAACAAACAAAAGAAGGGTATAAATGTAATTGTATAAAAATTCACTTTTCATTTTTTTTAAAAAACAACATATCTTGTAAACGGTAAATCTTCAAGCTACGAAAAATACACTATCGCGACGAGAATTAAATTATCTGTCTATAGATATGCACTTTTATATACTTTCGACGAACTTTTTTTTCAAAATTTCCGTCCAGAAAAATCACGCTTTGATTCATAAAAAAAATCACATGTAATTTATTTTTTGTTGTGATTCATGTATAAATCACACATGATTTTGTTTTAAAAAAAATCACATGTGATTTTAGCCGAGTCAGAAACACAATTTACAAAAAAAAAATATCACATGTGATTTTACAAGTCACATTCGATCTTTAGAGTAATAAATCACACGTGATCTTTAATTTCAACTTAACTTATTCCTTCATTTTATAAAACAAATTTCTGAAATCACGTATGATTCTGTTATTTATTTTTTTGCTATCTTATGAAAAAATGTAAATTACATGAGATTCAGTTTTAATCTAAAAATGAGTAAATCACATGTGATTTGTGGTAAAGTCTTACAAAAATAAAGTAATAAAAGTTGCATTTACCAAGCATATTAAGGAATCTTTATTCTTTAGCATGTTTTGTAGAGCCACTTTGCTCTGCTCATAGAATATGTAGGGGTCAGACATTTCTTTGTCATTAACTTTACTCACTTTCTTTTTCATCTAAGCAAATAAACTCACACTTCTCTTGAAACATTTTATGTAGTGTTAGAATTTCCTCTTCTCTGATTCTCGCCTGAACCTTATAAATGCTTTTTTTTTTTTCCTATGTCAAATCAACATAAAACTAAGGGTGAGCATATGACCCGAACGGACCGGACCGATCGAAGGACCGACCGGACCGAGACCGGACCGACCACATTCGGTCCGGTCCGCGGTCTCGGCTTTTGGGCTAATTGGTCCTCCGTCCGGTCTGGTCCGGACCAAAACAGACGAATTTGGCCTTGTTGGACCGGACCCACCGAAGGACCGACCGGACCGGTCCGGACCGAGACCGGACCGACCACATTCGGTCCGGTCTCGGTCTAGGGTTTATGCCGAAATCGGTTTTCGGTCCGGTCCGGTCTTGGCCGGTCCGGTCCGGTTTTTGGACCATGCACACCCTTACATAAACCCAATCCACACCCTCAAAACAAACTCACATTTAATATTCCTTTTGCCTTTCCTTTTCTCATTCCCTAGTTTGAACCAAAGACACCCTTAAATATTATAAATTATTTGATTAGAAGGTTCAATGTATCAAACATACCATTCTTCAATATAACCTTTTTTACTAAATATGAGCTTTTCCATCATATTCATATCTAATATCACTCAAAACATTAATAGAATATAAATGCAACAAAATAAATTCATTTGTACACGAGCAGCTAACAAATTTTGCAACCTTATGATGTAAGATTGTTCATGTAATAATTGGAATACCAACTCGAATGTAGCCATGGAATTCAACAGTAAGACGATTTTAAAGAACAATTTAGATCCAAAATAATTTTACATCCTTTCTATATAAATCCGACGTCCCGGGCACCATGACTGCAGATCCGCTTTTGACTGCCGCTTTTCCCACCATCTAACTATGTCATTCTCCGACGAATCACCGTCACCAAAGCACCGCCACATCATCGACTCACCACGGATTCTGATTTGGAACAAATTGTTGTTTCATTTTGTACAACTACCACATCTTGGATTTGGTTATGATTGAATTTGGGAAATGACGACAGCTTAGATCTGATGGAAATGTAGATTTTGATGAGAGAGAAAAAGAGTGCGTGTGTGTGTGTGTAAAAAAAAGTGTGAGTGTGAGTGTGTAAAGGGTAGGTGTTAGGCCATCCACAATGAAGGCTTATTAATCGATCAATAAGAAGATGACTCATCATTCAATGGATTGTGGAAATCCATGTCTATAGTACATTGAATAATCATACTTCTTTGTACAAACTACCATTATACGAATGTGGTGGGTCCTTTCATAAGCTGTAGCATTTAAATAATAGAGATAGTGGGACACATGTGATCTTTTCTATTCACTTTTCTTTTTTGAACAAATATTTTGTATTAAATAATTGGATGCATTAAACTGTGTAAATTTAATGGATTGTGAATGTTTAATATAATATGATGAGATGACAATATATTAAACTGAAATGAGTTCAATGCATTGGAGATGCCCTTAGGTAGAGTTGAATAATTACCAAACAACCCCTCCACTTTTTAATAAAGATTCATCTACACCATCAGATCTAAAAGCATTGAATGGTGGAGACTTAACCATTTGTTCTTTAGAAAAGATGTGTTGTGCATTGAATCTAAGTTTCTAGCAAGTATTAAAATAAAATGTTGGGAAAGGGTGTGTAAGGGTTGGAGCGTGGGTTTGGACAAGGGCGACAATGTGGTCGCATGCTTTCCATATTAGTCCATGAGTTAACTTGATAATCTTTTGTGTATTGTGTTTGTAAGATTCAAAACAAGCAACCTCAAGTGTAAGACTAGGGGGCGACACAATTAAAGTTGTGTTTAGTGTAAAAGGTGGCAAGAGTTTATATGATTAAATGTGTAAAGTGTACATTGTTAGCTCCCAATATTGTTGTGTCTATCATTGTGGACAAAAATCAAGGGGTGTAAGGGAGTATATATTTTGAATTTTGTAGTTTAAATAAGTGTAGTGTAGAGTATTAAAGGTATTAGGCATATTATGCATGCATGTAAATGTTAAAAGTACATGTTTACGTAACCAACGTAAATGTTTTAAAACTGTAAATGTATAAATGATAAAACGTGCTTGTAGTGATGATATCATGCTAAATATATGTAGACTAAACTTAGTCCGAAGTCGTTGTGCATGAATGTTGTTTTCCGGTTTACGTGATTTAACTAAATAGTTATACGTAAAAGTAAATTTGTAAACTTCCAAAATAAAATATTGTGAGTTTATAGATAAATGTTGACCTGAAAAAATACGGGTTTTTATACCTCAATTAACCCACAAAATCACCATACCTATACCCAAACAGACTAATTCCAGCTAAAACATTATAGTATCACCACCAATCAACTGATCTATCAATCTAACAAGAAACCCTCAATTAGAAACCCTAGAAATCAAATCAACCAAAGAATGAAAGTCGTAGCTATGATACTATGTAAAACAAGTATCAAAGATCAAGAATCAAAGATTATTAATTAAACCAATCCTTTATTAGGCCCGCTTATTATTATTAATAAAAACATAAGGGTGTTGATACTTACACCATTTTAATTGATGGGGAGACCATAATTATGCACATACTACATTGTACCATATGCATAAGGGGTGTCATATTATGGTGTTTACATCAATATTTGTGGTGTAAATAGCAACCCCCAAAACATAACAGGCGATTTTCCTCAAAAGAGTTCAACAAACATACAAAAGAAAGAAAGATTGTCCTCTTTGAAAGGATGGAATCGCTCACAACATCAACACTCAACACTCAGTTGTCATGATCAAAGGATTACAATAGCATAATAGATATGATACTAAGAGGCGTATAAGACTTGAATGAAGCCCCAATGTCTTCTGTTTTTTATATAGCTTGAGAAGTTTCACAATGTCCCCTACACTTAAAAAAATAACACTAAGAGAACAAAAGTTATATTAGTGTAAAAAATGACATATCTAGCCCCGCAACTTATATTGACCAAAAATGAATAAGTTTGACCAATTATTCCAACGTGTCTCTAACGCCACATACAGCTACATACCAAAGCAGGCAACAAACCAAGTCAAGATTAATACCTCAAAATACTTTACTTCCCAATAACATTTGCTATCTCCGTCTCATAATTATTGTCCAATGTTGACTTTAAGTCTTTATTTTGCAACTTTAACTTTCAATATTTGTATTTGTGTTATATAATACTTGATGAAAGTTATACCAATAAAAATACATTTAGAACTCAATCCGTTCATATATTTTTTATCAAGTAATATATAACGTAAATAAATATATTTAAAGTTATTGTTGAAACTAGAAACTTCAAAAATCAACATTGGTCAATAATTATAGGATGGATGGAGTAACTATTAATACTCCATAACTAGCTACTTAAAAAAATTTCACTACAAAATAATACTCCCTCCGTCCCATTTTTATTGTCCACTTTGACTTTGACCATTAATATATTTATTTGTGTTATATAATACTTGATGAAAATTATACCAATGAAAATACATTTAAAACTCAATACATTCATATATTTTTCATCAAGTATTATATAACACAAGTAAAAATAATTATGGTCAAAGTTGAAGAAAAAAGACTAAAAAAGTCAATATGGGACAATAATTTTAGGACGGAGGGAGTAGTTGATTCTCCACGGTTTATGTTCACAGTTTTCAAAAGTGTGTAAAATTTTATTAGTTTATTAATACTTGATGATGTGTGAAAATTATTTACATTAATAAGTGCAAAAAAATTTGTAAAACAATAGATTTTCCACACTTATAGTTGTATCAAATAAAAGTTCACACTTTTATTTGTGAAAAATTATAAGATTTTCTTCACACTTCTAAATATGGAGGTTATTTTTAACACTCAAAATTTTCACACTTTGAGGAACTGTGTAGATTGTTTGGATCCTCACACTTTGAAAAAGTGTACAGAATTTCGATACACACCTATTAGTGTGGATATTTCTTAGATTTCTTCACATTTAAAAGTGTGAACTTTCTTTTTACACAACTATAAGTGTGTAAAATTATCTTTTTACAATTTTTTTTTCATAGTTATCATTGTAACCAATTTTTACACATTACAACAACAACAAAAACAACAACAACAAACCCAAATCCCGCCGGGGCGGGGTATGGGGGAGGTAAAATGTAGACAGATCCTACCCTTGCCCCAGTATAAACCCGAGAGTAGAGAGACTGCTTCCAATGAGACCTCCGGCAAGTGAAGGTGTGCGGGTGAAATAGAAAAGAGAAGAAAGCAGAAGACAGAAAACAGCAAGCACAAGCAGGAAAGAAAGCAAGCAAAACAAGGCAAGGGAGCACGGGAGAGAGCAGAGGCAAAGAGGCACAAAAGTGGACACAAACAAAAAACAAAGGACCAAAGCCCTAAGAAAAAGCAGTCAGACCAAAGGGAGCAACATAGAGCAAGGCAAAAACATGCATGGGCCTAAAGCTAAGGCAGAGCAAAAAACAATGCACCAAAAACAAAAACAAGACAAGAAAAGCAGGCAAACATAAGAAACACAGAGCAAAGCAAAAGAACACATGGGGCCTAAAGCTACGGCAAAGCAAAAAAGGGGGGCGCCAAAGACCGAAAACGTCAGGACAAGGCAACAAAGAAACGCCTAAAAGCCTAACCCACCTAAACCCCCTAAATCCCTAGCCAAATCTAACCGCATATCATAATCCTATTGTTAATACAAATAAGCCGTAAAAACGTTTATTTATATTTTACGATCTTCTAATGCTTTGTCGATAACAAACGTAAAATCATTTTAACGAAACAAATAAAATACGTAAATGGTTTGAACTAATAGTTTCTAACATATTCACATTTTCACATAAAACACTAAAACAAGTATAAGTGATTTTATGATTTAATATTACATATGTACAACAACTAGTGTTTACATATTTGGGTAAAATATACACATAACTAGTATGTAGTATATTAGGTAATATAAATGGGTAGAAACTTAAGTATCATAACCCATTGGGCAAATACATTGAATGTAGTTGGGTACAACCCAAAGCCCATGACCCATGGAGCTTGACCCATAACCCATTGCATGACATCATGCTCATATCATACATGGATAATATCCATAACCCATGGATCAACCCATACCTAAGTGACTAAGTGCATTGCACTCAAGAGATACATTGTATCTAGCTAAAGATCCATGGTTCAACCCATGACCCATGACCCATAACCAAAATACCCATGGGTAAAAAGGAGCGTCCCACGGATCCCTAGCTTAACGCTAGACGGACCCCTTGTGGAAGGGATCCGTGGGATCTGGGGAACAGTAGATTTTTTCTTCTATAAATAGTGAGCCATTTCTTCATTGTTTCTCACCCCTTTCTAACACACTTTCTCCCTGAGTTAAAAACTCACTAACCTCATATCCAAGAGATCTATGTTTGTAGTTTTGTTTTTGTGTGATCTTCTAGGTTCCTCTTAAAGGCAAGATCACCACCTTTGAAGTCGAGCAAGCTCAAGTCCATGAGTTGCCATGCTTCCTCATCATCAAGGCTACTGAAGTCTTCTTGTTGATGATTCCTTTCTTTCTTGTAAGAAGTGTAGTGTTGAAGACATTAGTGAAAGATGTCTCAAGTGTCAAGACGAAGATATTAGTGAAGGGTATCTATCGTCCATATCATAAGCACTTGTGGTAGGTGCTTAGAAGTCAAGACTAGAAGCATCAGTGAAAGGTTCTTAGAAGTCAAGACACAAGACATTAGTGAAGGGTGTCTTGTAGATCTATTCAAAGGCATTAGTGAAAGGTGCCTTAGATATACATTTGATATGGTGTGTTTCGATGTACAAGATAGACTAGTATTAGATCCAAGGATATTGATATCCTTGATGATGTTGTAAAGGAGTAGATCTCCTTTGGGATTAGTCGTTGGTGTAGTGTGGTAGTAGTTCCTCCATTGCAATGGAACTAGGTGCTTAGCCTAGTACCTAATAAAGGGTAGGCGACGTTGTGTAGGTGTAGTTCACCTTGGAGTGAAAGAACTAGGTACTTAGCCTAGTACCTTATAAAGGGTAGGCGACGTTGTGTAGGTGTGGTTCACCTTGGAGTGAAAGAACCCGGTGGTTAGCCTAGCACCGGAAAAAGGGTAGGCAACGTTGTGAAGGCTTCTCCGCCATAAGGAGATTGGTGTAGTGTTTACGAACTCTCGAGTAGGTGACTCGGGGAGTGGAGTAGGGCAAGGAAGGTGTCCTTGTAGCCGAACCACTATAAATACTCGCGTTGTGGTTTTGTGCTTCTTACTCTTATCTTTTCATTACTTACCTTTATATGCTTGTTTATCAACATCCAACACACACATCCAAATAGATTGACATAAGTCGATCTAAATAGATTAAAAGGAAGTTTTAATTGGCAAAACTATTCAACCCCCCTTTCTAGTTTTTCACAATTGGCATCAGAGCTTCGTTACCAAGTTTCTTGAAGTATATTGTACTTTAAAAACTTGATACGATCCATGGTTAATTGAAAACTACAAAGAAGGTTCTTCAGAAAAACAAACACCATGTCTTTTAAAACTATATGTTTGGATGTTGATTTGATAACAACATTTTTCTTATTTACTTTTTCATTTAATTGCACTAATCTTCTTTGTCATGTTGATTAGTCAAAGCTCATACCCACCAAGCTATATGAATCGCTTGGTAACAAGAATACCTTCCTTAAGAAGGTATCTTAAATGCAAAGGAGCGGGAATCGTCTAAGTGACATTTGTTGTGTCATTTGTAAAGACATTCCTAAGTGCGCTAGAGGTATGATTTTCTTTTTATTTTGCTTGATAATTAAGTATGCCTATTTAGGTATTTATATGATTATCTTTTGTGCATATACATGTTTTACATGAAGCTTCATTAGGAAGCCTTTTTCTCACATACGTGCTTTATTTCTCGTCTAAAGTCGTGGTATATAAAACTTATGTTTTGTTTCTTTTAATCCAATAATAAATCAAAACACGAATCTCAAAAATTCCTTCTTTCCCATAAATACTCCCACCGTCAATCACTCTATCCTCACTTTTTCAAATCTTCCAATTTCAAAAATTTCTCTCATTCAAAGCTTCATCTTCCTCTCCATTTTCGTCTCAATCGAAACCAAGAAGGATCATCTTCAACATGGTTTACATCGGCCTCGTGCTCATCGCCTTAACACTCATCGCACTTGTGTTCCCTATGATGAAGTTGACATACGGAGACATTTACTTTGTGTTGTTAATCTACATTGGGGTTATATACCCAATCCTTTGTATCATTCTTAGTATTGAAATGAAATATTACTAATAGTCTAGTTATCTAGGTTATTATGTGTTTATCATTCTTCTTTGTTTTATTTATTTCTTTCGTGATACATTAGAAGTCATGTATGCATGTTAAAAGAAAATGTAGGCTAAAACACATATCTTGGTATAAAACTATGAGATCTAAAAACCTATGCTTTTCAAAAAATTTGCTTCTGTTACTACAGATCTACGGATCCCGGAAGTTATACTAGCCGAATCCTTTTTGAAAAGGAACCGTGGGATCCGTCCTACTGGAGAACAGTTTCTTCATGCAAATTAAAAACCAATTTTCTTCTAAAAGTAATTCTCCACTAGTATGTTAAAACCATAAGTGAGTTAAGTGTCTTTCTTGTTAAAAACCATTGTTAATAAAAATCTAATAAAAACGTTAGATAATCATAGGTTGACCACAAACATCACTTTTTGTTAACTCATCATTTCTATAGGTTCAACTATGACGCATGAATATGAGTTTGACTTTTCACTCACTAGCGTCTACACTCCAAACATCTCCCTTGAACCCAACACACCTGGCATTCATGTCCGTGGGTTCAACAACCTCGAAAACCGTCACTTCCACGAAGGACGTATTGTAGACACCTCTCTACAATTCGAAGAAGGTATCAATACCTCCTTACGAGCCATAGGACTAGAATGTCTTCTTGAAATCAACGAGAAGATATGTCCAAGGTTCATAATGGAATTCTTCCGTCAAGTTGAACTCGTTCGTAACAAGGATCGCTCTCTATCTCTTTGGTTTTATATCAAAAACCAAAAGTTTACTTTAACCCTTGGGCATTTTGCTCACATCCTTCGAATTCCAAATCATGGACAATGTGCCTTCACTGAAGATTGGTCTCTTGATTCTCTCTTCAACTTTCGTGAAGAAAATAGTCCATATTGTTCACACATACCCTCTCCGGAAGATTTACATCGCATAATATGCAAACCTCGACCATATTACTCCGATCCAAACATTATCTTCACACGGGACATCCGAGAAGAGTACAAGCCCCTTGCACTCATCCTACATGAAAATGTTTGGAGTCTTAGGGGAAATCGAGAAATCCTTCCCGCTTGTTGTGCTCACATGTTGTACTGTTTGCTAACACAACAACCATACAATCTCGCCTACTCCTTTGCAAGGCGAATTGTAAACCTTCAAGGCTCCAAGAATAAACTCATTCCATATGGAATGTTCTTGACGCGCCTCTATCATAATGTCATGCACTTTCATCCTCAATTTCAAAGTCCGTTGTATGTACTTGTGAACAAGATGATGGAATCGCTGAACATTTCCCTCATGAAGACGTTCTTCATTCCTGAATCCGCCAACACTCATCAACCATTTGATGATCCATCTAGCGAAAACACTCAAGGAACTTAGTAGTATTTCAAATAGGATCAATCCTCGTGTACTCGTGATTTATCAATGTAATCCTATTTCCTTCATGAAATAAAACATCTTACATTTGATATCTTAGTATTAGAACCCCTTTAAACTAACCTTGGAATATAATGCATTGTCAAGATCATTGCATACCTTTGGTAAAGGTTCTGCTTAGCAGATGGACGGATCCCAAAGTTTGTGCTAAACGGATCCCTATACTTAGGGAACCGTGGGATCCGGCAAACAGAAAATGAAATTGCAAGCATTATTTCAAACATATCCTTAGAACACCTCACACTAAGCTAAACATAGTGTCTTAAGGCAAATTAAGTCCTTATCAAGATAAGTAGATCCTTCCTACTCACACACAACTCACCTAGATCACACTCTAAGACGCTTGTAGATCTATCGTTTTCACTTTAATCCATTACTCTTCCGCTCTCTATGATCACTCATCATTCTCACATGATCCCTCACATCTAGCTTTAGAAATATTTAGATTATGGCAAAATTGATCATAAATCATCCTTACCTCAAATTGATCAAAGTTGATCAAATTCTAGTTTTCCCATCTCAAAGCCTTTAGGATATTTTCCAAAACACTATCATAAGTCACAACCTGATCTCTATAATCATTTAGCTTCAATTGACACTCTCATATTTAGTGTCATCCTTGCTCATCCATTGGTACTCATGAAATTTCCAAATCCTTCTATAAAAGGCAATCATTAGCTACATCACTCATTACCTTCAAGTACTTAAGCACCCTTTCATTTAAGACACTTAGGAGGACTGAAACACTCAAGGTGATATAGATCTTAGATCTTAGAAACATCATTTCCACTCCTTCATAGCTGCTGAGAGCCGGATCCCTAGGATTAGCCTAGACGGATCCCTCTGAGGAGGGAACCGTGGGATCCGGATGACAGTTTATGTCAAACCTTGCTAAAACGATCATTTCAACTCATCTTTCTAACTCAAACACTCCATCTCATCTTAAATGAGCTCCTAGATCAGTACAAACTCTGAAGTTGACTCTTGTGCATATTAATCATCACATTCCAATGAATCTTAGTGGCTTAAGGCTTAAATGCACTTGCCAAATCTCTTGCTTCATAAACCACATTGTTAGGACTTCCATAGTCATCACCTTCATCCTAACTTTCAGCACTTTAGAAACCCTTACAAACCTCTTGAAATCATCTCATCATGAGGAAAACCCCAAGTAGTAACTTATCCACCAAAGAACCACCCAAGAAAAAGGCTCGTGTTATACACAAAATTTCTGTAACCGAATCATCTTCGGTCAAGCCAACAAATGATAGGATCTTTCCTCAACCAATCAAACCAATTCCTAAAAGGATAGTACCCACAAAACTACCTATGCCAAACACCACCATACCTTCTAGGCCAAACAATATTCATCTCCACTAAACCATCACCATTAATTCCTAGAGCTATCTCCTTTACATCTCCACTTTCATCACCACACCTCTACAATTTAGAGGACTTGCCTCCTAGGCCGTCTCATCCGCCTCCGCCGACAACATTTTCCTCATTAGGAGGAATAATGGTACAAAATCAAAGTGTTGAGTCAATACTAGCTCCGGCTTCCTTTTCGCCGTTTCTATCATATAATCCTATTTGGATTATGAGAAATCATCAAAGTCAACCACCTGACCATATGGAAGTTGACACTTCTCTACCACCACCATCATTCTTGGTCGAGCCATTCTCAAATGCGCCTCCACCAATCCCTCCATCGTTTGAAGCTCCACAAGCCGCTTCACTTGATCCTTCGCATCAAGCCATTTCATTTCTTCCACCACCACTACCTAGCCATGACAAAGATTGCTATCATTGTCAACATGTTGAAAGTTTGATACATGAAGTACGAGAAGACCAACGTTTCATGTTCTATCATCTCCTCGAACGGTTCGACGAGATTAAACCTAAACAAAACTTGAGCTAGAAGATTTTAGTGGTGTCCTAGCATCAAGCGATAGTTGGTCTAGAAATTCCTAGTCATGTATTTAATTTCTTATTTTCTTAGTTTTTAGAGTCATGTATATCATAACTCTAGTTTTATTAAATGAAATTACATGCTACTTGTTATATTTCTGAGCATATGATTACATTGTATTCATATCTCATTTTTGTGATAACATTACTTGTTATATCACCATTGCTGAAATTGATCATCAGCTATACGGATCCCTCAGAATTGCCTAGACGGATCCCTACTAGGAGGGAACCGTGGGATCCGAGAGATAGAAAACTATTTTCTACTAACTTGGACCACATTTGCAGGAAATTGTGAATTATACTTGTTTTCTAACATTTGTTTTGTAGTTATTCAATTTACACATGAAGACTTTGACATCCTAAAGCTAGGGGGAGCTTTATGTCAAAGCAATACATTGCAAATTACTTGCAATATTAGGATTACATTTCGTGACATCCCTTCGCAAAATTGCAATCATCAAGGGGGAGCACATTCGTCACTTAGACGAAATCTTTTGCAAACTTACTTGCAAACAAACTAGATTAGTATCACTTTCTTGACGCCCTTACATAGGGATGGACTCGTCAAGGGGGAGTAAAGACGAGATCCTTTCCCGTTACTTGCTCACTATTTCTTTTTATTTCTTTCACATGTTTTTCTTTAAAAAAATGTGTTGCTTTCTTTTGAAGCTCTTTTTGTTTCGACAAAAAGGGGGAGAAGAAAGTAAAACTACAAATTCAAACTTTTACGAATTTTAGCTTTTCCTTAAAATAATGTTATGTTTTGTTATCAACAAAAAGGGGGGGATTGTTAATACAAATAAGCCGTAAAAACGTTTATTTATATTTTACGATCTTCTAATGCTTTGTCGATAACAAACGTAAAATCATTTTAACGAAACAAATAAAATACGTAAATGGTTTGAACTAATAGTTTCTAACATATTCACATTTTCACATAAAACACTAAAACAAGTATAAGTGATTTTATGATTTAATATTACATATGTACAACAACTAGTGTTTACATATTTGGGTAAAATATACACATAACTAGTATGTAGTATATTGGGTAATATAAATGGGTAGAAACTTAAGTATCATAACCCATTGGGCAAATACATTGAATGTAGTTGGGTACAACCCAAAGCCCATGACCCATGGAGCTTGACCCATAACCCATTGCATGACATCATGCTCATATCATACATGGATAATATCCATAACCCATGGATCAACCCATACCTAAGTGACTAAGTGCATTGCACTCAAGAGATACATTGTATCTAGCTAAAGATCCATGGTTCAACCCATGACCCATGACCCATAACCAAAATACCCATGGGTAAAAAGGAGCGTCCCACGGATCCCTAGCTTAACGCTAGACGGACCCCTTGTGGAAGGGATCCGTGGGATCTGGGGAACAGTAGATTTTTTCTTCTATAAATAGTGAGCCATTTCTTCATTGTTTCTCACCCCTTTCTAACACACTTTCTCCCTGAGTTAAAAACTCACTAACCTCAGATCCAAGAGATCTATGTTTGTAGTTTTGTTTTTGTGTGATCTTCTAGGTTCCTCTTAAAGGCAAGATCACCACCTTTGAAGTCGAGCAAGCTCAAGTCCATGAGTTGCCATGCTTCCTCATCATCAATGCTACTGAAGTCTTCTTGTTGATGATTCCTTTCTTTCTTGTAAGAAGTGTAGTGTTGAAGACATTAGTGAAAGATGTCTCAAGTGTCAAGACGAAGATATTAGTGAAGGGTATCTATCGTCCATATCATAAGCACTTGTGGTAGGTGCTTAGAAGTCAAGACTAGAAGCATTAGTGAAAGATGCTTAGAAGTCAAGACACAAGACATTAGTGAATGGTGTCTTGTAGATCTAGTCAAAGGCATTAGTGAAAGGTGCCTTAGATGTACATTCGATATGGTGTGTTTCAATGTACAAGATAGACTAGTATTAGATCCAAGGATATTGATATCCTTGATGATGTTGTAAAGGAGTAGATCTCCTTTGGGATTAGTCGTTGGTGTAGTGTGGTAGTAGTTCCTCCATTGCAATGGAACTAGGTGCTTAGCCTAGTACCTAATAAAGGGTAGGCGACGTTGTGTAGGTGTAGTTCACCTTGGAGTGAAAGAACTAGGTACTTAGCCTAGTACCTTATAAAGGGTAGGCGACGTTGTGTAGGTGTGGTTCACCTTGGAGTGAAAGAACCCGGTGGTTAGCCTAGCACCGGAAAAATGGTAGGCGACGTTGTGAAGGCTTCTCCGCCATAAGGATATTGGTGTAGTGTTTACGAACTCTCGAGTAGGTGACTAGGGGAGTGGAGTAGGGCAAGGAAGGTGTCCTTGTAGCCGAACCACTATAAATACTCGCGTTGTGGTTTTGTGCTTCTTACTCTTATCTTTTCATTACTTACATTTATATGCTTGTTTATCAACATCCAACACACACATCCAAATAAATTGACATAAGTCGATTTAAATAGATTAAAATGAAGTTTTAATTGGCAAAACTATTCAACCCCCCCCCCCTTATAGTTTTCCACACCTATCTCTCCACCCCTTCCTATGTGAGGTCATGTCCTTCGACAGGAGAAGCTCCGACATGTCTAGCTTAAGTCTATCCTCTAACCTGAGTTTGGGTATGCCCCTTCTTCTCACGCCATCTACTACTAGTGCATCGACCCTTCTAACCGGCGCTGTTTGAGGCCTCCTTCTGACATGGCCGAACCACCTCAACCTACCTTCTCTCATCTTCGAAATAATATTTCCGACGCCAAGTTTTTCTCTGAAAACTCCGTTCGGGATCATGTCAAGCAAGGTTTTACCACAAGTCTATGTTAGCATTCTCAGTTCGGCCACATCTACCCTGTTAGCATGGGCCTTGGAGATGGGCCATCACTCGGACCCGTACAACATAGCCAGTCTAATCGCCACCCTATAAAATTTTCCCTTTAGCTTTAAGGGGACGTTCCTGTGACAGAGGACTCCCGACGCCGCCCTCCATTTCGCCCAACCAGCTCTGATTCGGTGGGTTACGTCCTCATCTATCCTCCCCGATTTGTGAATCATCGATCTCAGATATCTAAAAGACTCCTTGGGTGGCAGGATCTGGTCGCCGATACAAATATCCTCGTGGTGGCCTGACTCGCTTCTCCCCAAAACACATCTCAGGTATTCAGTCTTCACTCTGCTCACCCGAATGACGTTGTCTTCAAGAGCCTCCCTCCAGCGCTCGAGCCTGATGTTTAACCCTTCGGCCGATTCTACCACCAACACAATGCCGTCATAAAAAATCATGCTCCACGGGATGCCCTCTTGAATCCCTCGGGATAAGTCATCCAGGATCAAGGCAAAAAGGTAGGGACTTAAAGCAGATCTCTGGTGGAGCCCAACTCTCACAGGGAAAAACTCTGAGATCCCCACTGTGGACCGTACACGGGTCTTAGTCCTCTCGTACATATCCTTAATGGCTCTCACGTATCTCCTTGGGGTTCCCTTATCAAAAAGAGTTCTCCAAATCAACTCTAGTGGGACACTATCATATGCCTTTTCAAGGTCTAGGAACGTCATATGCAGGTCCTTTTGTCTCTCTTTATACTTCTCCATGAGGCTTCTGAGAAGGTGAATAGCCTCAATCGAAGACCTTCCTGGCATAAAGCCAAATTGGTTCTCAGATACCCTCGTCTCTCTTCTCATCCTCTTCTCAATAACCAATTTTTACACATTATTAAGTGTTAAAAAATTAATAAATTTTACACACTTTTAGAAATGCAGAGAAAAAAAATGTGTATATTAAACTAATTTTTTGTAGTGAATTAACAAGATCTAACTATTTGTAGATTTATTTATAAAATCAGAAAGTAACTAGTTTATAATGGACTTAGAAGAGTCTTTGCAATCAACTCTTACAAATAGCGAATTAGCTAGATCGACCCTACTTAATGAAATGTTTCATAAAAAGGAGGCCGGTCTCTTAACGAGAGTTGTTGGGTAGCCATAAAATTTTCTCTCCTACCATTTATTATATAACTTCTGGGTACATGTGCCAATATAGTTGTAAAGAAAGCACCAATTAAATGAACACACCTAACAACTTCAACCTAACTTTTACGATTATGTAGCCAATTAAATACAATAACTTCGCACGCTTCATTCCCATTTTATACATATTTCCAAACAACATATCCCCATCTTCTACTATCACATCGTTTCCAAAAACGAAAAAATGAGTCCCAACCTACAAGTGAACGTCCACTCACGGCTCACCGTGGTGTCAAGCACCCCGACTGAGCCAATGGGTCAGACACGTACTCTGACCCCAATTGACCGCACTATGGGCTCTCACTCGGTTCATATCATATTTTACTATCGTACCAGCCCATTTGATAAAGAGGGCCGGTACGCTATGGACTTGGATAATGTAAGGATTTCATTATCCGATCTTTTGTCCAAGTATCCAAGTATGACGGGTCGTTTGGTTCGTGATGGTGATGGAAACTGGATGGTTAAGTATAACGATGCTGGAGTGCGAATGTTCAAGGCTAGCGTAGAGACCACTATTGATGAATGGTTAAATTTTGCTAATGAATCTGATGAGAGGAATTTGACAGTGTGGGAAGACATGCCAGATGGTGATCCTACTTCATGGTCACCTTTCCAAATACAGGTATATATTTCTGACTTACTACATGTCCTTTGAGTTATAAACAAACCCTTATATAAGGCCAGTATCAAAAGAAAATAATCTATTAATCAATAAAATGGAGGCTAAGTTTATAAATTATTTTTTGGGTGGTTGAATGTTTTAAATCCAAGACTTTATACTCAACAACTCGTATTAATTAGATGGTCCATGCATTCATTACACAAGTTTATGAAAATAACAGCGCCTAACAATAACAAATCGTGGTTTCATCACAAGCTAGAGTTTATTATATATTATATAAGACTAGTATTACTAAACTTTTGTTTAAGTTTTTCACAATCTTTAACACATGCGTTTGTTAATGTTTTAGGGTATCATATATGAGTAAGGATCAGATGAGAAATAAAATTAAAATAAGAAAAGTGAGAAGAAATCACAACCGCATTTTTCAGATTCATCTGTATGCATCTTCCCATATATTTCTCTTTCTTATTTGAAATGTGTGGCTAATATTTTTTCTCATTCTTTTCATTTTAATTTCTCTTTTCAGTAGATACATACCCTATCATATATATATCTACTTTATATCAATTTTTGCGAAGTTTAGAAATGAATAGTGTTTTAAGGTTAGAATTGTCTTTGCCTATTCTCACTTTTTTTTTTAAGATTTTCAAATTTTGCAACTTAAATGAAGAAGGAGAATTTCATGAGAGATATATTTTTTTTTATAGGTGCATCTAAAATATGAGATTGTAGTTATTCATTCTTCTTTTTTTACTTTATTTTCTTATTTGATCCTTAATCAGTATTCATATCCAAATGTATAAGTTTTAACTAGTCAGAAACTTGCGCACAGCAGCGGCGAAAAAAATATAGTTATATTATAAGTTTAGTGAATTAATTGCTAATCCAACTCTCCCACAATTTCCTACCCGCTTAGTGAATTCGTTAAACAACTCTCCGAATGTATTTGTGTTCATTGTATGTGTTTGATTGGGTTTCTCGTAACTTTCTCGTGGCATCATTATCCCCGCGTATATAAAGATTCTCACAATTTCTTACCCGTCAAACGCTCCCCCAAAAGTTATAATTTTGACGAATCCAGTCTGTATTGATTCAAATAAATGTTAAAATTATAAAAATTTGAATCAAAATAAACCTATTAAAAATGTAAAAACTAAAAACTCATAAAAGTATATCAAAATAAATGTTGCATTAAAGAGCACAAAATTTTAAAAAATATGGTGAAATTAGATCATTAAAAAAATAAATAGTTAAAATATATTTCAATTTGAAAATAAAGATAATTTTTTAGTTGAAAAGTGACACATGTCACTCTATAATTGGAGCTCCTTATCTTAATTTGTGGTGGAGCCCACAACTTAAATGCTTTATATAGTAGTACTAGTCGGATACCCGCGCACAGCGGCGGTGAAAAGAATAGTTATATGTGTAAGTTGTATGTGTTTGTTTGTGTTATCCGTAGCTTTCCCGTGACATCATTATTCCCGTATATAGAAATACCCTCGCAATCTATTACCCGTCAAACACTCCCCTCAAATTAAGATTGTATTGATTAGAATAAAGCTTAAAGTTGTAAAAAATTTGAATTAAAATAAAATAAACCCCACTAAAAATATAAAAACTAAAAACTTACAAAAATATATCAAAGTGGATGTTGAATTAAAGAGCACAAAATTTTAGAAAATATGATGAAATTAGATTATAAAAAAAATAAATAGATAAAAGATATTTCAATTTGAAAATAAAGATGATTTTTTAGTTGAGAAATGACAAATGTCACTTTATAATTGGAGCTTTTTATCTTAAGTTTTAGTGGTTAGGAGTTAGGTTTGGAGTTTGTTAAGAAGTGACACATGTCATCTCATGATTCGAGCTCCTTATCTTAATTTTTGGTTATGAGTTAGGCTTGGAATTATGTTTGGCTTATACATGCATTATAATATAGTACTAGTCAGATACTCACACACAGCGGCGGCGAGCGATAAGTATAGTTATATGTGTTTGCTTACCCGTTTAGTGAATTTGTTTCACAACACTTCGAATGTATATGTGTTAGTTGTATGTGTTTGTTTGGGTTACCCGTGGTTTTCCCGTGACATCATTATTCCCGCATATAGAAATACCCTCGCAATCTCTTACCCGTCAAACACTCCCCCAAAAGTATATGATTTTGACGAATCATATACTTATAAACCCACTAAAAATATAAAAACTAAAAACTTATAAAAATATATCAAAATAAATGTTGAATTAAAAAACATAAATTTTTTGAAAATATGGTGAAATTAGATTATAAAAAAAATAAATAGATAAAAAAATATTTCAATTTTAAAATAAAGTTTAATTTTTAGTTGAGTATTGACACATGTCACTTTATAATTGGAGCTACTTATCTTACTTTTTAGTGGTTAGGAGTTAGGCTTGGAGTTTGTTAAGAAGTGACACATGTCATATCATGATTAGAGCTCCTTATCTTAATTTTTGGTTAGGAGTTAGGCTTGGAATGAGGTTTGACTTTTACATGCATTATAATATACTATAGATAGATAGATAACTAAAATTGATGCAGTTATTTTAAATTTATTACTCCGTCCGTCTCATATTAAATGTCCAGTTTGAATTTTCTAAGTCTTTCTTTCTTAACTTTGACCATAAATATTTTTTGTTGTGTTATATAATACTAGTTGGATACCCGCGCACAACGGCGGCGATAAATATAGTTATATAATAAATATAGTAAATGAATTGCTAACCCAACTCTCCTCGCAATTCCCTACCCGCTTAGTGAATTCATTTCACAACACTCCAAATGTATATGTGTTAGTTGTATGTGTTTGTTTGGGTTTTACGTATCTTTCCCGTGACATCATTATTCCCGCATATAAAAAGACATTCACAATCTCTTACCCGTCAAACACTTTCCCAAAAGTAAATGATTTTGATAAATAAAGTTTGTATTATTGAAATAAATGTTAAAGTTATAAAAATTTGAATCAAAATAAAATAAACCTACTAAAAATGTAAAAACTAAAAACTCATACAAATATATCAAAATGAATGTTGAATTAAAGAGCACAAAATTTTAAAAAATATGATGAAATTAGATCATAAAAAATTAAACGAATTAAAAGATATTTAAATTTAAAAGTAAAGGTGATTAATTAGTTAAGAAGTGACATGTATCACCCCATTATTGTAGCTCCTTATTTTAGTTTGTTAGAGCTCCTGCCCTTTTTGTTATTTTTTAGTTAGAGAAGCGACACATGTAACTTAATGATTGGAGCTCTTTATCTTAATTTTTTGTGGAGCCCACAACTTAAATGCTTTATATAGTAGTATAGATTTGATATAAAATATATGAATAAATTGAGTTTTAAATGTATTTCCACTACGTATTATTTTTATCTAATACTATATAACACAAACAAAAATATTTAAGGTCAAAGTTATAAAAGAAAGACTTGAAAAGTCAAACTTTGACATTTAATATGGGACGGAGGGAATAATAACTAAAAAAATTTAAATTTCTGTTACAATGCGTAAACAAATAAATTCTCGGTGAAATCATTTTCCATCATTTTCATTGCTCTATATGGGTAAGTAAAAATATGTGATTATACAGAATATAAATAGTATTTTTTTTTTCTCGATTTGGATATTTGGTAGTTTTATTTAAGTTGGTTAACGTTTTGGTTGTTGCTGATAAATTGTCATATAGTCTTCACTCTTCATATTGATACTCTTTTGATTAAAAATACCAAAGAAAAAACAGCGACCACCATGTACAGAATTGTGGCTTTTAGCCACGAAATGTCGTGGCTAAAAGTCTTTAACCTCGACGTTATAGCTTTTAGCCACGACTTTAGACCGCGACTAAAAGGCCCGATTCTTGCAGTGAACGAAAAACCAGTTGGCTTAAATGGTGTAACTTGTCATTATAGTCATTATAGTTAAGATATATATATATTCTTAAAGTTATATGCATATAGCTCTTTTTGTCTTGTTAGAAAAGTTTTATTCACTTATTGAGCAACTTGAATGCTTATTTATTTATTTATTTAATCATAGTTTCTCACCTATTTGATCGATTAATTCACGGAATTTGAACTCACATCACACAAACTCATAGCAGGATAAAACTTTCTTTTTTCAGAAATTTAGCATGACAACTTCACAGTTATTTGCATCTAACAAGAATTAAACTTGAGACATCACACATTTTAGAGTAACAGTCACAATCACATTTGGGAGTCAGCCACCCCTTATCTTATGTTGTTTTATAGATAATGAAATGGCCTTGGTATATTACCGACAGCTTCTAATATTTGATAAGAGTTTCGTATATCAATAGCTAGCAAGAAAACAACATTTAGGTTATATTATTGTGATTTACATATTATTCAAAGTTTGTTCACTAAAAGAAGTTATGAGGCATTTACGTGTTCCTAATGATATATTTTTTGGTCAAGCAAGTAATTTATGAATTTGAAGTAAAAAATATACGATTTGAGGTCTTCTCAAAGTGGAGATCAACAACAAAAGAATTATGTAGCTTTTAGTTTTGGTCATTTAAATAGATATAAATGTGTAAATTTAACAATTGTTTTGGTGGTATTCACTTGCAGCTGAGTGAATTTGTCGGTGGGGGACTAGCAATTGGATTAAGCTTCACACATCTGCTAGCTGACCCAACCAGTGCAACCCTCTTTTACAAATCATGGACTGACGCCGAGCGAGGTGAGCCCAGCGGACACACCCCTCCAATCCTTGGTCTACCACCTCTCGACAATACATCACTTCCCACTACCACCAAAAACACTTCCATCACTAAGTACTTGCAAGACAAATCAAAACTAGCTCCAACGTCATCTAAGAAAATGGCCACATCCACTTTCAAATTCTCGAACACCATCATTAAGCAATGCCTTTACAAAATCACGGAAAAATGTCCTGATGCCACCCCATTTGATTACCTAACTGCGCTATTTTGGTTACAAATCCTCAAACTTAAAAGCTCGAATGCACACTCACCTACACAGTCCATCTCTTTATGCATTGATGCACGAAAGCAACTTGATGTACCAATACCTATGAAATTATTTGGAAACGCCCTAAGTTTCTCACAATTGTCTCTACAAAACACGCACGTAACTGGTGATAATGGACTAGCAGAAGCCGTTGAATTAGTACACCACCATGTGAATGCAATCAAGAAAGATGATATTGTTTCAATGATCAATTGGCTAGAGAGTTCTAATAAGGGTATAGATGGTGTGTATCCGGAGGCAGTACAAATGTATGGCCCGGACCTAACTTGTGTTAGCTTGGAGCACTTAATGATCCCAAAAACTGACTCAAAAGATGAAATTGAGTCGTTAGTTTATGATGCTAGGTTTAGGAATAATGAGAAGCCAGTGCACGTTACTTACCATGTTGGCAAAGCGGATGGTGAAGGGTTGATCATTATTGCACCATCAGCTGAGGGGGGAGTAGCGAGAACAGTGACCGTGACATTACCCGCAGAGGAGATTGTGAAGCTTTGTGAAGATCCAGTGATAATGGAGATGGAGCCAACTATGATTTTGAGTGGCAAGAGATAGTTCATTTTTAGATGGTTTAATAAGTTTTACTATCTGCCTTTATACTTCTAATAATTCTTTTCTTGATGCATGAACAATTGATCATGATTTCATGCTAAATTACTAGTTGAAGAATAAAAGGAGTTAAGAAGGATAAAAGTTGAATAGTGTTAAGTGTAATATATTACGCTACGTTTAACTCTGTCATTATATTTTTATGTTTGGTATTTGACTGTTTGTAAAAATTTATTCATCACTATTTCTCAGAATAAATTCAGTAACTTTGTTGGATGAAGCCATGAAAGGGCTCGATTTGCTAGTGCCGCAGCTATATATGCTTAATTTTCCTCTAGCTATGGAATGAATTTTTTTAGTACCAATGGAAACTAGCTAGGTCGATACCCGCAAAACCATATCGATGATAGCTAGGTTATTGTAGCGAAAAGAATAACATGAATTGAGCACAATAAAATGAAAAGAAACAGTTGGCTGCTCATTAGAACCAACACAACTATTGAGCCACATCTATAGCATGTTACTCACACTGTTTGAAAGTTATTGCTCACCGGCCTTCGTATATTTGTCTACGTTAGCATTTACAGTCGCGATCGATCATTCTAAAATAATTTAGTAGTAGTTGTTATGTATTAAGCGTTTTGTTAGTCAACGCATTAGTATTGTAATTAGATTAAGTGGTGTATGATGTAACAACTATAAATAACCCCTCCTTACATGTGAAAATGGGATGCGTTGATAGTTCAATTACAAATTTCATCTTTTTCTCTCCTACATCTCTCTAGAACTCCTATCATTTTCCTTCTATAAAAACTCTTTTTATTGTGTTTGGATATTGATATCATGTGACCTAAAATTAGTATCAGAACTATACATGATCATTGAAGTGATTGTTCTTCAAAATCTACGGTTCAAATTTTGTTATAAAAATGATTTTCGTGATGTTCTTGAATACCGAAATAGGTTTATGATCAAAATCGATTTTTTCATGGTTAAAGTGTTCAGATTTGTGGTTTAAACACTTCCTTTAGAGTTTTGGTAAAGTTCTATCGGAGTAAAATAGTTTTAAAAACAATCGTTTTGAAAATTTGAAGGAAAGAGTGTGAAAGTTACGTTTTCGTATTGTTTTGATAGTTTTAAAAAAGTGTGAAAAGTTACGTTTTGTATTCCGGAGTTGTAGGAGCACTACCAAGTACAAAAATTTTGAGATAAAATTCTTTCGGTATTTTATCTCGGTATTTAAGTATTTCGATTTTTTATTTCAAAAAATATTTCGGTATTTTAAATTTCGAGATAAACTATTTCAATTATTTAAGTTGACTTTTCTAAAACGAAACTTTGTCAAAATTTTGAGGGAATTTCGAGATAATTCACAACACAATTCCGAGATAATTAGTTCACGAAATTCCGAGATAGTTAGTTTAAATAGTTTCGAGATAGTTAGTTAAGAAATTCCGAGATCGTGAACAGTTCACGCCAATTCCGAGATAGCTTGTTACACTCCCCCCATAGCACGCGTTTTGGAAGGAAAAAAAGCAAGACTCGTTCATGCAGAAGACCGGGTCGTGAGGGATTTGTTGCGTGTGCGTGTTTATCAAATGATTTTTATGAGGTATATTTTTGTGTTAAGGTTAGTTGTCTTATTACACTAAGCTGGTTGTAGAGAGAAAAAAACTTAGTTAGTGATAAGATCGCGGGCGGTGGTGAATGCGGTAATGGGGCTTCCGTATTACATTTAAGAGGTATTTCTTTTTCACTTAATGAGTGATCTAAATCATTGTTTCCTCTTATTAAGGAGGCCCACAAAAACATTTCTCACTTCATTAAAAGCTTAAATTAGACGTTATTAATATATATATATATATATATATATATATATATATATATATATATATATATATACTAGAAGGGTACCCGCGCAATGCGGCGGCGAGTACCCGGTGAATATTTTGGTGGCGAAAAAATGTTTTTTTCATTTTAAACCTTCATTATTTAGCATGTTTCAAATACTTAATAACATATTAGATTATGTTTTTCAAAAGTAGAACGTCTACATTATTAAATTATTAATAATGTAAATAGTTAGCATTTTTTTTTCTTCAAATTTTAGCATTAAATTGTTAGTTATAAGTTTAGTGAGCTTTTCTTATAAATAATTTTATTAAAATATATCATTATGTCTTAAAATTTTAAGACTTGCTTTTATAAGAAGTCTTAAATCCTCTATATAGAAGTATATAGATGTTTTATCTACCGCAAGACCCAAATCCTTTATATAAAAATAAAAGTATAGGTGTTGTATCTGCGCATAAAAACGTACATAAAAGTATAAGCCATAAATTATATATTAAATTTTCTATTAATCTTGTTCTTGCTTTAATATATATATATATACACCAGATACTTGCTTTGTTTCACCCAAAGACCAAATACAAATAACTAACGGATCATATGAATTACTTGGCTGACCTAAATTTCCATCTTTTGATCTCCACATTTTCAATTCGTCATCCATCTTTCTTTTATTTTAGAAATGCATAATAAAGAGCTGATACAAAAAGATGGATAAGATTAGGAATAGATCTACAAATATTAACAGTGGATTTACAAAAAGAGTACCTAAAAACTCCATGAAATTAACAAACTTTATCATCTTCAAGTCCTTCATTAATCTTAATATCTCCATTTTGTTTATGTGTGTTTTTACTGAGATGTAAAAGTGGTCTTTTATATCTCTTGTGTAACAAAACGTATGTATATACATTTAATACTTTGATGGGGTTTAAATGTGTGTCGGTTTTTGAGTAACAAAACGTATACACTTAAGACTATAAAGTTTATTGACCATTTTTAAATGGGCTGTTGAACAACGTTGAAATGAGCCAATACACTATTGCATTTTGATTTTTTAGAAGAAAAAAATGTATGTTAAACAATAATTTCTTAATTTCTATTATTAGTAATGTTTTTTGTCTTAATTTTTTAAGACTTCTAAAATTAGAAATGTCCTAAATACATTATAAAGTAGTTAAGATAAAAAACCCTTCCTTAATCTTATATATATCTTATCTTATTAAGTTACACAAGATACCATTTCTTAACTATAAATATGTGACTTCTCATACATTAAATAATGTATCAAATTTCAATTGAAAAAAAAAACTAAATTTGGCAATTTAAACTTAAACGGGGTTAGTTGGTTTATGTAGCTTATCTTCCATACACAACGAAGTTAGCATAAACACAACTCTTATCATCTTATAGTTACTTCTAATATTGTTGAAGAAGTATTTTGAGTCCAACGGGCTTTGTAAGTACTTGAAGAAGTATGGCTTGGGTTACTTTCCATATATACGCAACTAGACCTGTTGGGTCTAGATTTTCAAGTCTAAACTATTGTAAAACTAAGCTCTACCACACTAGAGGGCGTTAGGATTAGCATATAGGCTTGTTTAGACTTTGATTTTATGTATGTTCATCTTTCTTCCTCACGCAGTAAACAAAAACAGACCACTATTATTAAAACGAAAAATAAATCCGAAAATCAAATGTCATTTTCACGTATGGTGCGCGAGTTTTGATGTGTGGGGTTGCCTTTGACGCGTTAATCGACTCTCGTTTGGTCCCCTGTTATTGACTGTATTTTGGTCCCCGTGTTGTTCATTTATTTTGGTCCACTTTTAGCTTAAAATATGGCTCAAGATGAAGAACATTTACCGGTTAGTGACCTTTGTTTTATTAGTAGTATACAAATCGTAGCTTATCCTTTCTACATAAATATGGCAAAAAAAAAATCACTAATTATATATGGTGCCCAGTTTATACCTTTTGGGCACAAAGTATAGGTGGCGCTTTTCTATTGGTGTATAAATTTATTCCGATGCTCAAGAATAAAGAATCAATTTTCTGAAAATGTGGTGCGCAATATTACATCTTTGGGCACAAAGTATAGGTGGCGCTTTTCTATTGGTGTATAAATTAATTCCGGTACTAGTTGAAGAATCAATTTTGAGAAAAATGTGGTGCGCAAGAATACATTTTTGGGCACCAAAGTATAGATGACGCTTTTCCATTGGTGTATAAATTAATTCCGGTGCTCAAAGTTAAAGAATCAATTTTTGGTGCGCAAAAATGGGTGCGTGCGCACCGGAATGCACAAAAATGCTTATACGGTTCAAATACATCCCTTTATGAAAATACCTTTGTAAATACGACCATTTATCCAAATCACACTTTAAACTTGCATAAAAATTATTATACTTCATGTATTAAAAACTTATAAAAAATATTCCTTCCGTCTCAAGTTCATTTAACAAAGTTTAAGAAAAGTGAGCCCCTTTCACTATTAACCAATAAAATTTCGTTATCACCCGCTTAGAAGCATTTTGATAGGATGTAATTGAAGGTGGACATTAACTTTGGGACAACCAAAATTAGCAAAGTGGGCTTATATTTTGGGACGGTGAAAGTATACATGTAATTATTCATTGATACCTAAGGCCTTTAGTATAGTGAAATGTGAGTTGCCACCGGCCTAGAGGTTATAGGTTCAAGCTTTACTGAAAACATTGGTGAGATAGGTGATATAAGGTGTGAAAATATTGTCGTTAGAAAATATATATATTCACTCATGACGATGATTTATGATGATTTGTTTAACCACTGAGGCTGACCTACTAATAACCAAAATGTGAAAGGTCTTAAGTGTAATTCTCGTTAAATACAAACAACTATGAAGTGGCTAGTCAAACGAAAAGGTTTGCTCTTATGCTTTTGTGGTGGTAAGTTCAAAGGAAATCATGATTACTAAAAAAATAGTCCGTATTTGTTCTGATTTGTTATAAAAGGTTGTTTGATGTAGGGGTGTTTAAAATTCGGGTAATACCCACATAAATCAAAAACCGAAACTGAACTGAATAAAAAAAAATCGATTCGAATCTGTCAAAATCGAACCGAACTTAATTAAATATTCGATTTGGATATGGTTTTCGCAATCGAAACCGAAACCAAACTCATACAAATATATTTTTTTTTTTATATTTATATACATAAAATACCATTAAAACTCTTTCATAGTATAAACATAACATTTTTTAAGCTTGAAAATTTTTTTCTTCTAAAAATATGTATAAATAAATAATAATTAATTAAAGTTAAATATTTCTGGTTATTCGGTTCGGTTTGATTTTCGATTTTATCAAAAACTTTTTTTAACCGAACTGACCAAATCGAATAAATCAAACAATCCAATAACCGAACTGATGAACGCCCCTAGTTCCTAGTTTGATGTTAGAACCAACCGGCCCAATAACCATAAAAGGTTGGGCTGAATAACTCACGAGAAACCCATTTAGCCAAAACCTTTGTTCATTGTCTTTGTTCTTCTTCAACGTTCAACAACCAAACACCAGTCGATCACAAATCGGATCCACCACCATTTTCTTCACTTAGTAAGCTTGGTTTGCACATACTTCCTTTCACTCCAATTCTAATATTTCTAATTTCAAGATTTGTCACAACTATTCATTTTCAAAGTACTCGTTTACAGTTTCAGTTATAATTTTTTATATGGGCAAATCTTTAAATGTTATTTATTAGCATATGTTTGTGTAATTTTATGATCTAATGACAATACTGTGATGATTGTTATTTTGTAAGTAGTAAGGTTGGAGTTTGATTATTATTATGTTGTGATGTTTTGAAGGCAATGGCGGAGACCGGAAACTCGATGGTGTATTCGCTTCTTTTGTTTATTGTTACGCTTTCGCTTCAAGAAATGTATAGAGGGAAGTTAGCCTCGTCTGAGCTCTTCACTATACTTGGAGGCTTTACCAGTTCCCTCCTCTTTCTTTTCTTACTCACGGTCTCTTTTCTCTCATTGCTTATACTTATATTCTTTTTTTAACCGAATTTAGCAGTTTACGGTAAGCATATTGGGGACATGGTTAATCAAATGTGCTTATTTGAGATGAAACAGAAAATGCGGTTTGTAAATTAGCTAATCCAAACACTCTTTTCTTAGCGCTTATATTTAAGCAGAAGCATAGGCAATCCCAAACACCCTCTTGCTTAGTACTTCTATATGTGAATGTGAGGGTTGTAGCTTTTGTTTTTGCCCTCCTTAACAATTCCAACATGTTTTTTTTTCGCTAGAATAGAAGTGATCTTACCTAGAATTTCCCCTTTGATCGTACACTTTTAAATAAGTTTTAAGATCACCTAGCTCTTTAGTACTATCATTACTCATGTACATCTCCTTTTGGTATGTCGGCACAATCTCAACCTTGAAAATTCATACACACACAAAACGGTTAGTGAGGGTAGTTGAGTGTACCTCATATGATTTATTCTCTACTTCATCCAAATTTTAGTAGAGTATGAAAATGAGTACAGTTACTAGATAAAAATTCATTGTCTTACATGGTATGTTTTGAAAGCATCTCTAAATTTTTTATTCAACCTTATATAAAGTGTTGCTGATGTTAATGTGCTAACTCGGTTCTTCCACTTTATGCAGTTTATTGGAAATTACCAGGAGACATCTGGAGTTAAGACCGGATGGGGTGCTGGTGAGTTGATAGTAGTTAGCCTTTTGACGCCTTAATTGCTTAATAGAATTTTGAATAGATTAAATCTTGGACGACTTAGAAGGTGTATGCTAGAAAAAAAAAAAAAAAAAAAAAAATCGAAGGTGTATGCTAAAAAGATGTTAGACGGCGTTCAACCAGTTTGACCCACTTGGCGTGATCCCGTTTTAGCTACTACATGTTTTAAATAGACCCATTTGATATAAAACACAAACCCATGTTAATCCATTTTTAAGTAAGTGGGTCAAGATTACCTTCTCTATCTAGTTGGAATTTGACAAGATGCAATGTCTCTAGGTACAATGTATGTCTCGCGTCTGTGGATAATATTAGTAGTAATGTTCAATGTAAATGTTTAAGTATTCATAGAATGTTCACAAAGAAACTAGTATCCCATGTATAATTCAAATAATGGAAGTGACATATAACAATGGGCAGCTATGAAGAAGTTGATTTAAGTTTAATCCTTGACAATGCATTAGTAGTTAACTTTTGATGATTGTTTCTTCTTCGCAGTAATTCTAGCCGAGGTTGTTGCTCTCATTGCTGCTGGCACCGTGCATCGAGTTTGTATAACGACCTGGTAGCTTATCTTCTCATACTACACATTTTACAGTCGAATTCTTTTAAAGTTCTGAGTAGTTGATTCCCTATATTTAGTTGAAATTGCTGTATTTTAACTAAAAAGTGTATTCTCATTTAGATTGAGCAATTTAGGAGGTTGGAGTGTAAGAAGTATAATATATCATTCGGTCACTAGTTACATACACTTATGTTCATTCTTTGGAAGTGTTGGCCTGCCAACTCAACAACAAAATGTTGTATCCAAATCCTTACCATCTCTCCTTGGCGCGCTAATTCAATTCAATATTTAAAATAACCTGTTTTTTGAGCTTTTTTTCAACCAACTTGTTTTGCCTACGCTATACTACAACTATCCCCCCTTGCCACAAATTTCTCGATATGATTCTGTATATCTGCCTCCATGGATTTTGAATCACAACAGGCTCTTTGCATTTATTTAGAATGCTATTTTATCCTGAATGTGGTAGACTTAGGGTGCATTTGTTTCGTTAGCGGGTTTGGTTTAGGATTAGGATTAGGATTTGGTTTTGGGTTGAAAGAGTAAGTAAGAGAGAGAAATATATAATAATGTAAGATTTTATTTGTTTTATAAATTAGTATATGATTTAAAAGTAATATTTGTATGTTAAAAGATAATAAGAAAAAGGAAAGCAAATATAATTGCGGCTGAGAAGTCACTTGGGTCCGCAAAAGAGGAGTTATAACTCTAAGCCAACATGGATCGGTGGGTTTTACACAATCCTAGATATCTCGGCATGAGTAAACTATTCAAATTCTAATCTTTCAACCAAACAATATTTATCATGCTTAACTCAATCCTTATGCCTAAAACCCTCTATCCAAACTGCCCCTTAAACTTGCACTTCTAAGTTTTGTTACATTATATTTTTCTGGACTCGATTCTTCTTGGTATATGTAATAGCTGTGCTTGTTTTTCTATCATACATTACCAAGGAATTCCCTTGGTTCATATCATACTTTGAACCCAAATTTTTACACTTGGCCCAAAGCCTAGGGCTAAATTTGTATAAAGTTGTCAAATTTAAACCTCAGAAGTTATAATATTGGGTTGCAAATAAAGTAGTTATAGATTACGAGTCACTTTTTTGAAATGTAGCGAGTAATAGGTCCTTGCAACTCAGTTTCTTGCATAGAGCCATACTGGAGTTGGATATAAAGCTAACATAAATACTTCTGTTGGTAAATCTTTGCAAACATAAAAATTGTATTAGAAGCCACTCATTTGAACCTAGTTTGAAGATCCCTATAATCAAAGAACATGTGGGTTTAACTTGTTTTTTAGCTTGACAAAGCTATGATAATTCTCAAGACCATTTAATGTGAAAACCATGTAAAGCTTACATATGTTAATCTTCACAAAAGTAGATATTTAAACCAAATCCCTTGCTCACATGAACCTATTATGACATCTGTCTTGCTACTACCATGGATCCCAACCACCACCGTATATTATCTAGTCGTTGATGTGGCAATTTTGACCTTGTCACTTATAAATGGGTCGATTTCTGTTACTTTTATATCTATGGGTCAAACAGGTAAAACTAAAAGAACAGCTATAAGGAAATCGGTTTCAAAATGGTTCAAAATTTGTGCAATGTACTTTTTATGCATACACTATCCTAATTCCTACTACTCAAAGTATATAAGATTATTTTTAAAAAACTATAATTCGTGCAACTTATAATTTACACTCATGAGTCATGATTTGTAGAAAATAAAGGTTTAGACAAAAAGATTTCAGGTAACCACTTCGACCTTAATCGAATAGTTACCCATACGAAACCCAATATGTCTGACCAACCCCTAAAATATATAAACAAGTTATGATTTTCTTGTAGAAGATCTAACATGCATCTATACCCTGTCCCATAGCCATAGCCATATCAAGTTGCTATTATTGAACATTTACTTATACTAGAATAGCCTTAAGTCTATTACTTTAAGAAACGTTGTAGTAAAAACTCATAAGCTTTTGATGTTGGTGAATGATGACCATATATGTCACCTCTACATTATTCCTATGAATAATTTGGTTTTATATTCTGTTCGTTAAGCAGATTATCTCTCTTTTAAGCTTATATTATGGGTTAAAATCGCTCTTTCTCTTTCTTCTAGATTTAAGAAAGTGGTGGTTTGTGTCTATACCGTTTCTGTCAAAGTGATCAATAGGTGCCGTGTTACAGTCCTTTCCCTTCTCCTTATGAGAGAGTCGATACAGGTTAAGTCATTTCTCAAATGAAAAAAATGGTTCAAATGAAAAAATAACTAAAAAGGAAATGGCTAGAACCAATTGAACAAGTCAAACAGTGCCCAGAGTGTATTTTTAACGTATTACATTGATATGTTCGGAGTCTTTTGTATTATTACTATCATATTATAGGTTTTTTTATCATATAAATGTATCTTAAAGATCGACAAAAAGTAGTTGCGGGTCAATAGCTTATCTGTAGTACTTAAACATGTTTATATCTTCGCTTTTTCTACATGTCTTTCCTGGTGATTGCCTTTGCCAATAGCTAGTCACTATTAGCCCAAATTCTTATTTCAATTGTTGTTTTTTTTGGGCACAGCTTCTTATTCTCGGCAGTGATATTGTATGAGGTCAACAAGATTTCAGGAGCCGTGGCTGCAAAAAGTGAACCAAAAGGTCGAAGGCACTGAAGAGGGAGGGTATTTCGATCTCATGACACCTACACCTGTTTTTGTTCTCATTGTAACCTTCAGAAGAAGATAGATATATTATTGTAGACATTTATACTAGAATGTATGCTTAAGACCATCCGTGGGTCTTGGTAGTAAACGCGTTTATGCAAGACTAAAAAATTTGTGCATCAGTTGAGTACTCTTTGAATGGTAATACAGTATGTTTGAAGATGAAAAATTCCCAACTTTGGGGCAAAAGAAGAAAAACAGAAAAAAACTGGTATATTAGAGTGTCCAATTCCTGTTCCATGTTCCATGTTCAGATCGATCTGTAACCAATATATGGAAGAATGTAAAACCAGATCATGAAGGGGCAGTTTGGTCTGCTTTGTAGTTTAAACAAAACTGATGTTAAATATCTTTACGGTTGATGCTCGTAATTAATGAACTACAAGATTGATTCAATACCAAGATTAACGTTTTAACACGTCGATGCAAACCCAGATGATGTCCATAAACATTGCATCAGGGTATGTTCCAAGTGTAGCAGTGGTATGCAATCTACGACAAACCTTTCCTAGCAGAATATTTTATGCTACACTCGTGTATAATATGCTCCGCTTAGCTCAATTGGCCACCTGAGGTCTCCTAAGGAGCTTTGGGGGAGGTTGTTTTCATGAGGTCTCAAGTTCGAGCCTCACTAGGTTTTCCTTCTAGGTAAGAATTTGTGTTGGGCTTCTGCCCACTCAGATGCGTCAAGTCTCTGACTCGCTAACCGATAGTATTGTACTAACTTGCCATTCAAAAAATATATATATATATGCTCAATCCAATGCAGACATAGTTTTGCTTATAAGAAGTTTATATGTACACAGTGTAGGGTTCCTCACTGGAATTGCTACTGATCTAGTATTGCAATGCTGAGAACTCTTCAATCTCTGTCTTTGTCTGTCATTTAAACTTTGTCAGATACTTTTACATCTTAGTATTTGATATCACAACTTAAAAAACAAGTCTAAACATTATTTTCTTATTCAATAGTATCATATAATCATTCTTAAAACACGAAACATTCACTAAAATAATACAAATCATTTCAATGTTTCACCTTTAACAACATACCTACAATGGATAAGTAAATCCATCACGTAACTAGCTCATACATCCCCAATACAAAACAAAAATTCAATCCCGGCGCTTCAAACTCGACAAAAACGGATAACAATCCAGCCCTCTTCACTATCAGGAATTTCGAAACCATCCGGAAAAGACATGATAGACAAAGAACCCCATGTACCACCCGCTACACCAGTATCTTAACTTTTAACTTATATAAAGATGTTGAACCAATTTGTATTTCTGCTTCTTTCGTCTACACTGATACGTCACAATTTTCTCTCTTTTAGTTCCATCTGATAATGGCAGAACCCCATGTAAGACCAGCCCCGAATCCTGCTGTTGCAATTGTTTGGCCCGACTTAATTTTCCCACTACGCACGGCTTCATCTAAAGCCAGTGGTATTGAAGCCGCACTTGTGTTTCCATAATTTGCTAAGTTTGATATGACTCTATCTGATGGGATTTCTAAACGTGTTGCTACTCCATCAAGAATCCTCTGGTTTGCCTGCATATTATGAAGACCATGATACGTCTCATCATAATAGATCGAGCTATTTAAAAAGGTGATGTAATTCCTTTGCAAAATATACAGGGTTTTATATTTTCATTTTTGAAACTATAATTGTCCGAAATTGGATAAGTGGTTGTAATGAGTATTGTGCTTCAACATAATAAATTTCATACCAACCGCAACTAATCTGATAATTTAAAGTAATTGAATTCGGCTATGAACCCCTTTTTCTAAACTTAAATTCAAAACTTCTACTTTCTATCCACAAAATGACTCTAAATATGACATTTTTTTTATCATCTAATTTATTTTAATTACTTTGATAATCAAAAAAATTAGAAGACTTAAATATCTGATTCTTTGATTCTTATTATTTAACATCACTTGATCAGTTTCAAAAGGCATACACAAACACTCTCTATTCTCGTACCTGATGAAGCAATAACCAATCAATGCTAGAACGAGTCATCCCAGCGTTTTCTAGTGCAAGCTCAATCGACTGCGGCACCACACGACAAGCAAACCTAAAAACCTCGTTACCATTCATCTGAATAAATGAATAAGAAGAACTCTTGGGAGGAAATTCAACAGCCGAACCATTAGTACCGTATGAACCATCATCCTCATTTTCTTTGATGGCCGCGTGTAAATGCCTGAAAAAAGAAACCAGTAGCTTTTATGTATCCATTACTAAATTCGCACACACCTGAAAAAAGGTGTCGTATTGAACACTTAAGCTTAGGAAAGTTTGGAATGTTTCTCAAACAGTTGTTTAAAAGATTAGGAAAAGTAATTAATTAGACTATTAGTAGATGTAAGATGACCAAAACTGATATTTTTTGTAAAGAAAAGAACAAAAACCTGTTTGTGAAACTAGGTTATTAGAAAAGTTAAATAGTTAATTAGTAGCTGTAGCTAGCATGAAACTGATTATTAGACCTCCAAATAATCAGAAAATCAAAACCAGGATCTATTTATCAGAGAATCGATAACTGATTACTGGGAATTGAAGTTGCATTAATCATATATTTGGACTCAAAACGCAAATCCAAACACACCCGAGAGAATCTTGTTGACACAAATCGATGTCATCATTATTTATTGATGATGAATAATAAAGTATGGGATATAACCTGTTGCCTTCACCATCACTGTGCAAATCAAAACCAAATAAACCATCTTCTTCACTTTCACAGGCCTGCAAAAAGTTGCAACAGCTAATATAACAACATATTATTATCTGATTATTGTTACATTAAGGAGCAGAAGCACATCCAGACAAGATCTTATACGTCTCATTTTTTAATTAATTGTTGATTATCTTATACGATTACTTAATGTCAGTTTATTAACTTTCACAATGCACATCCAATCACTATTTGACTAAGACATGTTTTGTTTATTTACAAACATATGTACCTGAACTAATACTGCACCAGCAGCATCCCCAAATAAAATACAAGTCCCTCTATCTGTCCAATCAACATAACGAGACAGAGCATCTGCTCCAATTACAAGAACATTTTTAAATCCACCACCTGCACAGAAAGCTCAAATTTCTATAAACTGTGAAAAAATTGAGGAAAAACCAATCCAAGTGCAAAAAAGAATGAAAATTTACCTCGAATATAACAAGAAGCTGAGACCAGACCCAATACAAATCCACTACAAGCAGCTGTAATATCAAAAGCTAACGGATTTCCCTTACAACCAAGCGCTGCTTGTATCTGACATATAAGAATAAGAGTAATGAACGTCTTATAAGACTTTTTGACTTTTGTCTGTTAGTAATAATGATTTGGTCTGTTTAACTTTCTAGTTATCTTTCGGATAGTTTGGAGGATCTATTCTAGCCAATTATAGTAACAAACTTTAGACACAGTCTCAAGAATTACTAAATACAGCCTTTCTTGCATTTTACGACTGCATGTCTAATCTATTTACATGTTGGATCCATAAGACGTAAAAGCATACTATCTAACTACTACAAATGCAGCTCTGACCAGCCCAATATGTAGCGCGATATCAGGCCAGACCGCCAGAAAAAGTAACTAATCATACATACGCGAAAAACGTATAGCGACCAGATTTTTTGTTAAAAAAAAATGCCCAAATGACTTACCATGCTAAGAAATGCAGCTCCCAGTAATACAAATAAGTTATTAATGTCAACTCAACGACTAGACCAATTAGATTGGATGGTATATCAAAAAACATCATACAACTACCAAGTGTAATTGGATTTGCACTTATTGGAGTTGCTGCAAAATCAACTGGAATTAGAGTAGAATACTATTTATCCAAAATACCATTTAATCTATATTGGATCATTCGCTAGAATCACCATGCTCAACTAATTCAACTTCCAGAGAGGTGTTTGCTAAGTGTGGTACATTTAGTGTTTTTATAGGCTTGGTCGCTAGATGAGTTTGTGTTGGCGTATGGGATAGTTATCTTGTTTGTTTTGATATTGCAACACAGAGTGGCTAGATAGTAGGGTGATTCGAAGCCTAAAAGTAAATAGATAGGAACGTTGTTTTAAGATGCAAAAAGTTATATTAAGTAGTTCTAAAAACTAAGCATAATGCTACAATGATATATGAATGGAAGGCATCTCGCTCCAACTCTATGTATAGATTAAAAGTTTAAATGACAAGGAGTCCTACAGTCAACATACAAAAAGTCAGCTCAAAACTGCATAACCCTCCTAAATTAGTCTATTCAGGAAATTAAAGTATTATTAAAATTGCTTAATTTGTGTAATCATCTTTGACATACTAACTCTTTATAAAAAGCTTTGGACACAAAGGGTTTGCAGCCTAAAAAAATTACAAAGTTTGACCCGTAAAGTAACCCGGCTGAGTTTTTTACCTCGAATGAACACGAACCTAAAGCTTTAGTAATAACTTGAGGAGTTTGTATCATAATCTAACCTTAGAAGACAAAAGCAGCTAAAACCTTATAAAAGTTATTGGAATTACTACACAAGTTTTTAGATATAACAAGAAGACTGTAAGCAATTGAAATTTATGATATCCCGTTGAAACTAAAGAATTTCTTCTTTGACAGGTTTTCAATCTAAAATCACTTGTCCGCTGTCAGAGGCAATACCTGAGGAGCACTACCAAATAGATCATCTGGGGTTGATGTGCATAATAGTACGAGATCCACGTCACTTGGATCAACCTCTGCCATTTCAAGGGCTTTCTGAGCTGCCTCAACAGCCAATCCTGTCATTCTATCCTTCCCTGCGGACAGATAATAGAAATTAAAGTCCTATCAGTATATAGAGTATAAACTATTTCTAGTTGTCATTTTTGGATCTTTTTTTGATGGTATAATTGCAAAGAGAAAAGATTCATCATTGTAATTAATGGCTAATCGAAATTTCTCGACAAGTGTTGCAAAGAATAAAAAGACCATCACTTCCCAAGAAAAGAGTTAGGATAACCCGTATTATAATTTTCTGACAATGTCATTTTCCAGAACAGATGAACAACATTCATTCTATTAGTCACCTAGATTCATTCTCATACGCTTATTTGTATTGTGATTAATGAAAAAAAACATGGACACAAGCAAATTACCAACATTTTAGAATATGTATGAATGAATACTCTCAAAAGTTTGCTTAATAAGTTTCCAAGTGTTGAGCAACAATATCTTAAGTGCAAAACAACCTGTTAGCACTCTTCGATTACGGATTCCAGTTCTAACAGATATCCATTCATCGTTTGTCTCAACAATCTTGGAAAGATCGTCATTAGAAATCTCAAGAGTGGGTACAGCAGAACCACATCCAACTAATTTGCAGCCCTTCCCAACTAACCTGAAAAATGGTAGAAAAACGGAAAAAAAAAAAGAAAAAAAAAAAAGAAAAAAAAGAGAGATGTTACAAACAGAATGAGAAAACCAGACAGAGTTAACTATATCATAGGAACAAAACATTAACTATGTATCAATGTCTAAACATCAATTATCCGCAACTTATTGAAAAGCATATAGATCATAGTCACTTAAAGGCGCAAGTTCGAATCCGACTTGCAGCATGGTGGTGGGTATCGCGATCAGGTAATTCACAGGCATCAAACCTTTGTTGGGTAGGGTTGATGGGTACCAAAAGGTACACGGGCTTGAAATGGTCTCGCCAAAAACCATTTTTTTTTTTCATAGTCACTTAAAGTCAAACCAATACCGCAGTTACCACCAACTTTTTTTTCTTTCAAAAAATATACCATTAACTTTTTATTAACTTTACAATGGGTACATAGGTCACTGTCATTTTAAATTTTCCAAAAATCAAAATGCTGTGATGTACATGCACATAGTGATTATATCTACTGCAACTAAGGGCTTTTTGAATATGCATATAAAGTATTTATCGTGGGTTCAAGCAATATGGCAAGAATGTAATAACCAATTATCACATTGAAAACGCGTATATAAATACTCCTAACTTTGATCTACTCTGTATCAATCAAACAATTACAACAAGAGATCCACAACTACTATTCGAATACTTAAAACTGACGCATCATTGCAGAAATCTAATGTAAAGGCTTTCTAATCTTAGGGTATGTTTGGCTATTAAAAAGAGATATTTTTATAAGCTACATAAAGCATTTGATCTACGAGATTATAAAAGATTAATTTTTATTTATTTATTTATGTATTTATTTTTATAATCTTTAATAAGTTTTGTCTGCCAAACAAAGGTAAGGTTGTTTTTTCAAAAAATAAGCATAATCTCTCAATAATTTCATGCACCAAACATACGACAGAAGCCACCGCATACTTATCGGTGTTTCGAGCTACTTTTATTACGGCTTATGTTTTCTGAAATAATCACATGAGCAGTATGGAATATAGTATACATAACCAACTCCCAACCTGATTATTCAAAACTGCTTATTTCACCCACAAATAACCAAATACACACTTTCCAGCTTCCATAAACAATCCTAACTCCTAAGCATCCTCAAAAGTCAAAACTGCTTATATTGTTGTACTCCATCAGAACACGATAAGCACTTCTAATGACCAACCCCAAACACCCCATTAAACTTCATGCAAACAAATACCCACAAAACATACAAAACAAAAAAAGCAAATCACCCAATCCAAGATACCAAAAACCATATATTTAATCAAATTTCAAAAAGCAGAAAAAAAGTAGAGCAAAAAATAGTAATAAGCTACCTTGAAGGCTTAAATTCAGATGATGACACCTTATCAGCACCTTGAACATTACTACTACTAACACATGAAACCCTGAAAGATCTAAACACATGTTTATTCACTTGAGAGAAATTAGGATTAAAAACCCATGATGCATTTGCCATTTAAACCACCAAATTAACAAACTTTATGTATTTAAATGATTAAAAAGAATCAATCTTCAAGGCTTATAAGTGTTTCTTGATGATATGTTTATATATTTGGGATATAAAAGCATGCAGAAATGAAGGTTTTGTCAAAGTGTTTAAGTTGTGTTTTTTTTTTCAGCAGTGTTTCGGAGTAGTCGAAGTAACAACAACCTTGAAAGTAAAAAACATGTTTTGCTTTGGTTTTTCCACATTTTGACTTTTGATGTCAAAATGACAATTTTGTGATTTAGTGACTTTGTTTTTCATGTGTTGTCATTTTGGGCACATCAACTTTCTTTCTTCTCATTTTGGGAAAACATTAAAACCTTTTTCTCGGGTTTTCTCGAACTATCTTTGCGAAATCACCCGATGAGTGTCACCTAACGACGCGATGTGACCGGTAGAGCTAGGCACAAATTAACTCACTACATGGACTGCATAAGCAATATCTAGACGAGTAACAATAAATTAGTAATATGTACCAGACCTTTATTTATCTTTGTGGAAGTCATATTTTAAGAAAGTGTTTGATTTAATTATACAATTTTTAACACATTTACGTTTTATTTGAAAGTTAAACTCACAACCTCTAATTAGTGAGTAAACCATATACCATCTTATATGTATGCTTATGGCATCCTACATTTTGTGTACACATGTGTAATTTGAGAGAATATACTTATTTAATATCGATTTATGCTATTTTCATCTTCAAGGAGGTTTTACCCGGAATGAAAGAAAAAAAAGAAACTGGTTCACGTAAGAATGGACGTCTTGGTTCACGCAAGAGTGCACGTAGAATACCAAAAGGACTTATTCATGTTCAAGCAAGCTTCAACAATACCATTGTGACTGTTACAGATGTAAGGGGTCGGGTGGTTTATTGGGCCTCCGCCGGTACCTGTGGATTCCGGGGTACAAGAAGAGGGACACCATTTGCTGCTTAAACTGCAGCGGGAAATGCTATTCGTACAGTAGTGGAGCAAGGTATGCAACGAGCGGAAGTTATGAAAAAGGGTCATGGTCTCGGAATCCCATCTTCCAAGGTCAGGAGCCACGGAGCCAGAAGACAACACTTTATTCTTTTATCGTTAGCTTACAAATTAAATTAAAATTTACATATTTGGTTCTTGCATCCTCACTCTCACTTCAAACTGCTTCATGTTTATATATAAACTTAGATATTAAACATCGTAACACTACATTTGGTATTATGCATATGTTCTTATACATCCTAGTTTTACCAATTTTTTGGTGTTAAATACTAACACTTCATAATAATAATAATAATAATAATAATAATAATAATAATAATAAAATTATTGTTATTTATAAGTTGTATAGTTGTACAAGTATTAACAAGAAGCATGTAACAATTTAGTTTTCTTGTCTCTTGTTTCTTTCCAAAATAGAAGGAACGTTTTGTCAATATTACTACTAGTGTGCATCGATTGTCATGACTAACTCTTGTGACTAATACTGTGTTTAATAAAGAGATAATTACATGTGACAATATCAAAAATAAATGTTTGAATTGGGAAAATGTATTATCTATTTGTTAAACATTGAATTAGCTTAGCACAAAAATTATATGGATTACATATCTCAAGCATTTTATCTTGCGCTTTTTTCTTTCTATGTTATGTGTTATCTTGCGGCGTTTGCTTTTTATGTTTTTGCCATTTTCTCTTTTGTTCTTGTGGTGTGGTTCATACCTTTCTACTTTGTTTGGTTGGTTTTGGTTTTATCTTTAGGACCTTTTTTTGTGCGTGCTTTTTGTGCTTTTGTGCCCTTGCCTGAATGTTTCTTGCTTTTTTGATCTTTGGTTTTGTTTATATTTGTTTATGCTTTTGCCCCCTTGTCTCTCATGCTCTCTCTTTAGCCTTTTGTCCTTGTGTTTGTGTTTCTACTGTCTCCTTTTTTGTCTGTCCCTTTCTCTACGTTTTTATGGTTTCTGGTTATAGCTTTTACTTGTTTTGTGTCGTATGTTTTGCATTGCCTTTGTTCTTGCCTTCTCTCGTTTATCTTTCTTGATCTTTTTCATATGTACTTTTTTGCACTTTCATTGGCCGGAGGTCTTTCTGGAAGCAGTCTCTCTACTGACGGGTTTATTCCTGGCGGTAGAGGTAGGATCTCTCTACATCTCACCTCTCTCTTATCCTGCTCCGACGGAATTGGTTTTGTTATTGTTGTTGTTGTTGTACATATCTCAATCATTTTCATACTAGTATTAACTTGTAACAAATATTGCTGTTAAATATTTATCGGGTTAAAACGGTTTATCCAATAATTGTTAAATTTAAGAAAGAATTTGATTTAGTGCAAGCACAAAGACATAATCGCGGGGACTTGAATACAACTTTCACCACTTCTAGCTAAATGAAAAAGTTTGCCATTATGGGTGTAGATTAGGTATATAGATTGGTAGGTTAGGGATAGTAGGAAATAAGATTGGAAAGTCTTATTAAATGAACACAAAAGCATGTTCCTTAAATAGCTATGTTTAGCAGCAACAAATTTAGTTAACTTATTAACTGCAGCATGAAAAAACAATTGTAATACGTACGTGTTATACTTCAATACTTCATGATGGACCATTTATTTACTTTCGATGTCATTTTCATCTTTTTTCTTTTTCTTTTTTTTTATTAATATTATTATTATTTTTTTTAATATCACACATATAGATCGATCTGTTTCTCGATCACCTAATTTTCTAAGGTAATAATACGTTTAGACTAGTCGTTTCTCGTTACAATATGTACTAATGGAAAACGCAGTGATGCATATATATAGCTAGCTATATGACATGTTTTAATCCGAGTGTAAAACTTTTTCATGCATGCTCCTTTTTAACTTAAAACAAATCAATCTAGGAAAAGTTGGACAAGCTCCTTTTTTGGCGTAGAAAACCGTATACTGTCGCTTACATCTTTACCGATACTAAGCTAAATATCGAGTCCTAACTAGGTAAAATCAACCTTTCTCTTAAAGTGTTTTGAGGCCTAAAGCACTAGTCTAACTCACTCTAGTTTGGTATATCATGGTGAATATGACTTGAAAGTATAATAGCGGAATGTGAGGATACAACAATGTTGCAAACACAAACTATAACAACACATAAGACCAACTTTTCTTATGTTCTTTCCTTGCTAAAAGTGGATCACTTACATGAATTCAAACAAGATAATGATCAAAGATTATTATGAATGAAAGCTTTTAATAATGCTTGAGATGTGTTTTCAAGGGGTGAATTGAAAGGTGGTAAATCAACTTATTTAAATAGGCAAAGAAGAAGCATTCACAGACTTGCACGGATCCACTTATCCTCGCAAGTCTGTGAACACTTCTTCTTTGAAGAATCCGTGAGTCTGTTGATCTCAAAATGCATAGTCATTTTGAAATGTCTTTCAACTTTTGTTTGCATGGTTTCCAATCTAAATTGCTTAGGGAAGAGTTGAGGCAAAGCGCGTCTGATGCTTTCCTAAATTATTAAACACTCAAAGGCTAAAAATTGTTAATGAGTGTTTTTATGAACGTTGCAAAAAAAAGCCTACAAGGCTGATTAATCGTCGCTTAGGCATCACTGGCCACCAACCTTTCCAATTTGTGCAATTGGGTGAAACAAATCGGTCAACCATGATCAATGGTGGTCAACGACTATCAACAATGGTCAAACTTGCCGCAAACTTGCAATTCTTACAGTAAATACCCAAAATTCGTCGTAAACTAGTTTTAATCACTTATAGTCACTGTTTATATCTATTACAAGATGTTTTTTAAGGAAAATTTTGTCAAAAATACCTAAAACTCGCTGGAAATACCCAAAACTTACCAAAAATGTCAATATAATTAATCACTGATTAATCCCGTCTAGACCGATTACAAGCTAAAAGAAGGTCGACCGCCTGACTACCGATTCGTGATTTTTGCCACCTTGATTTTTATGCAAAAACACATATTATGCTTTCCTCAAGTGTTTTAATGCATTATGTATGATAAAAACATCTTTGATTATTAAGCTAGTTTCATATTCATATCTTAAGTGATTTGCGGCAAATGATAACTTTGTCTAAAACAAATTTACGTAAATTTTTATTTAATATGATTTTATATTTGTCAAAAGCCAAATGTCAAAAAGTCGTTAACTAGAAATAATGTTTTTATTCCATTATTTGTATTAACATATCTGTCTCCCTACTTAAAAACATGACATGTGAAATCTAAGGTTTTTTTTTTTTTTTTTTTTTTTTTTTTTTTTTTTTTTTTTTTTTGTATCATCTTATTCAATCATTTTAACGCATTCAACAAATATATGATAGAAACATAAATAAGAGGAAATATCATTCTTCTTAACATCTATATGCCGGAAACATATTTTCTTAAAATCTAAAAGTTTAAGAGATGAGGAATGTTACGGGGCTAAAATACACCTACTTATAAAAAGGCAATGCAATTTATTTAACAATTTAAACTACTAATTTTTTTACTCACACTTAAAGCATTGGGTGCAGTGACGAGGCACCTCACCAAGCCAACGTGTACCTTGCCAAAACACTCACAATTGCATCGGGTTGTGCATTCGCCAATACTTTGGCTTGTGCCAAATAACATAATTTGTGTTTTTTTAATTGGTTTTTATGTTTTAATTAAGTATGGTGGGTTCAAAAAGTGGGGAATTAGCTTAAATTAACAGAGATGGTGTTTTGGGGTGTGTGAATGAAAAAGAAGGAAAAAGAGGAAAAAACTGATGTGACACTAAGTTGACATTTTGACTTAAGTCATTGTACCTGATGCTCTTACTCCACACCCATATATATTATATATTAGGGGGATTTACATACATCCCCATATCCCAACCAATATTTACATATTTCCTCAAAACACAAGTTTGTAATGCATGATGTACAATGCTCTTAAAGCAAGGTTTGGGAAAATATGTAAATATTGGTTGAAATATGGGGATGTATGTAAATGCCCCTATATATTATAAAATGGTTAAAGGTATCTAATATTAATTAACTTTCTCAAATGTTCATTTAAGAGTCATGGACTCAATAAAATACCACAATACCCATCAAAGATATTTACAAAAACTCGTTTTTTACCTCCAAAATCCACGTCATCTACCAAATATACATGTCAAGTCATAAATTGTACTGTTATTTTCCACATCAGATTCTTTATATTATATATGTGTTCTTCCCCAAATTGAAAGTTATTTTACCAAGAACCCTAACACTTAAACCTCTAAATTGCAAAAGGTAAAATTCAAATTGCACAAGGTAAAACCGACAAAGTTTGATGGATGTTGTAGTGTTTTATTGGGTCCATGACTGATAAATGAACATTTGATAAAGTTTCATACTATTAGATGTCTTTAACTCTACACATAATTAGGAAAATAAAATATAAAAAAAAAAATCCACGTAGATAATTTAACTTGTGTAGCCGGTTGCCTATCACGACACTTAAGCAAAAGTATGAAATTGAATTAAAATTTGAAAGTTTGATGAATATTATGGTAATCCATGACTTATAAATGAACATTTGAGAAAATTCACTGCTATTAAATGGCTTTAACCTTTAAAAAAACACGCACACATATTGAAAATACCATACATTATCGCCGCTATTCGCGGTTAACCATATAAATATTTAGTGAAAAGGACATGTTAAGAGGGTTTAAATTGTTCTACGATATATCTATATCTTACCATTTATAGGATTTACACTATTTTTTTAAATCCTTAATCTTTAAACTTGAAAACATAATTTCAATTACTAAAATACCTTTAAATAAAAATGGTAACAACATCTATTATTAGATTAATATTTTAAATACTATTTAAGCTCTTAACTTTTATCATTTTTTGTTTATAACCTATAAAAAAAAATTCTCGTAATTACTACATATTAAACTCGTAAGTTGCATAAGGGTCACCTAAAAACACATATTCGCAAATATAATTATTTGCCACTATACACTGTCGATTTGAGCGAGTATTCGTCTAGTATAACCTAAACCGTACAAAAAGCATATAAATACTAATTACTCGTAATATTATTGTTTTCCTTTGGGCTTTTACTTGTTAAATTTCCCGTTAATCAATTAATCTTCTAACTAACAAGTACATAAGTAAATGAACTTGATTAATTTTGCAATGTCGTGAATGCTAAAGCCGGGAAGGTTCTTAACATACAGGAGAGTGTAAAGTGTATGAAAAATTAACAGTTGACAAACAAATGAGGTGTTTTTGTTACCATTAATTTGATGTACAAAGTCATAAAAGATAAACTCGTAACTCAGTAATAGTTAAAGTGAAGCTAATGGTTTTCTAGGCATGACTAGGTGTGTATCCGTGCCAAGTGACGAGATTTAATAGCGACAAATAATTTCAGTTAAGAGATTGTGGTAAAGTTTTTCGTGTAACATTAATTGACGTTAGCAAGTCTTCATTATCATCCGAGATGACAACAATATCATAACATGTGGAAAACTAGAAGGGGGGGGGGGGATAGTTGAATAGTTTTACCGATTAAAACTTTGTTTTCAAATATTTAGATCGACTTATGTCAATCTATTTATATGTGTATGTTGGACATTGATAGATAGATATGTAAATATGTAATGGAAAGGTAAAGAGTAAGAAACACAAAACCACGACACGAGTGTTTATAGTGGTTCGGCTACAAGGACACCTTCCTTGCCCTACTCCACTTCCCGAGTCACCTACTCGAGAGTTCATTGGCACTACACAACACAACTTCTTATGGCGGAGAAGCCTTCACAACGTCGCCTACTCTTTTTCCGGTACAAGGCTAGATACCGAGTTCTCCCACAAGGTAGACCACACCTATCACAACGTCGCCTACACTTTATTCGGTACAAGGCTAGATACCGAGTTCCATTACAAAGGAGGAACTACTACCCAACACTACACAACACCTATTCCAAAGGAGACCCACTCCTTATTGCACCATCATCAAGGATATCAATATCCTTGGATACAACCTATCTCTATTTGTACATCGATACACCATATCGATTGTATACCCTTGGCATCTTTCACTAATGCCTTAGACTTGACCCTTTTGGCATCCTTCACTAATGCCTATGACACGGACGTTCGGCACCTTTCACTAATGCCTTCGTCTTGACTCCTTTGGCATCCTTCACTAATGCTTTTGACACGGACGTTAAGCACCTTTCACTAATGCCTTCGTTTAGACTCTTTTGGCATTCTTCGCTAATGCCTTTGACACAACACTTCTAATGAGGAAGAAAGAACTATCAACAAGAGAACCTCAGTAGTCTTGATGATGACGAAGCATGGCAACTCATGGACTTGAGCTTGCTCGGCTTCAAGAGGTGGTGATCTCGCCTTTAAGAGGAACCTAGAGAATCACACAAAAACAAACACAAACTACATAGAGAGATCCTTTGGATATGAGGTTAGAAGGTTTACAATACTAGGAGAAAGTATGTGTGAAAATGGCTCTTTACAATGAAGAAATGACTCACTATTTATAGAAGAAAGAATGCTACTGTTCCACGGATCCCACGGATCCCTTACTTGAGGGATCCGTCCAGTGTAAACTGGGGGAACCGTGGGACGCTCCTCTTTGCCCATGGGTTTTGGGTCATGGGTCATGGGTCATAGACTTTGGACCATGGGTATCCAAGTAGATACAATGTATCTAGAAGATGCAATGCATCTAGTCCATGGGTTATGGGTTAGCTCCATGGGTCATGGGTAAAACCCATTATGACTTATGCATGATGTCATGCAATGGGTTATGGGTTATGCTCCATGGGTATGGGTTATGGTCTTTGCGTTTTACCCAACTACATTTAATGTATTTAGTCAATGGGCCAAATACTTAAACTTCTACCCATTATAATACATACTAAGTATGTATATATCTACCTAATATGTAAACACTAGTTGTTGTACATATGTATTAATAAATCATGAAAGCACTATTACTTGTTTAGTGTTTTATGTGAAAACATAAGTGTGTTAGTAAACTATTGGCTCAAACCATTTACGTATTTTATTTGTTTCGTTAAAATGATTTTACGTTTGTTATCGACAAAACATTAGAAGATCGTAAAATATAAATAAACATTTTTACGGCTTATTTGTATTAACAATCTCCCCCTTTTTGTTGATGACAAAACATAAGATAATTTTAAAGAAAAACTAAAATTCGTAAAAGTTTGAATTGGAGTTTTTACTCTCTTCTCCCTCTTTTTGTCGAAACAAAAAGAGCGTCGAAAAGAAACTAACACCTTATTTTAAGAAAAACATGTGAAAGGAAAAATTGTGAAAAATAAAGAGTAGGTGAGGAGAAGTATTCTCGACTTAGCTCCCCTTTGACGAGTCCATCCCTTTGTGAGGGCGTCAAGTAAGAAGAAATATTAAACTAGTGTATTGCAACTATGTTTGCAAATGGTTCCGTCTTTGTGACGAATATGCTCCCCTTTGATGATTGCAACTTTTCAAGGAGGACGTCATGTAATGTAATCCTAATGTGAATTTGCAAATGATTTTGCAATGTATCGCTTTGACACGAAACTCTCCTAGCTTAGGGTGTCAAAGTCTTCATGTGTATATTGAAAATCTACAAGACAAAGGTTAGAAAACAAGTATATAATGCATAATTTCCTGCAAATAAGACTCAAGTTAGTAGTAAACAAGTCTTCTGTTGCACGGATCCCACGGTTCCCTCTTTGGAGGGATCCGTCTAGGCAAAACTGAGGGATCCATCTGTCTGAAAGTTTAAGACAACAATGGTGATGTGAACAAATGATGTCAACATCAAAATGAGATATGTATTGAGGCACCAAACATATACGCAAGACAATATGACATAAAACATGTAATTTCATTCAATAAAAATATGAGAAATGATCTATAAATCTCTAAAATTAAGAGAATGATTTAAACATGTAATACATTTTCTACTAATTCTAATAAGTGACAAAAAACTTAAAAAGCATCAATATGCTTGAATCTAAGGATGAGTAGACTTGTTGATTTGGTCCAATCGTTCAAGAAGATGATTAAACATGAAATGCAACTCATTTCGTACTTCTTGAACAAGTCCTTGGGTGATTTGACAATTAGAGCAATTATTGTCATGACTAGGAACCCGAGGAGATTGGTTGTTTTGAGGAGGCTCCACACATGATGGTGGAGGTACATTGAGCAATGTAGGATGAGGTTCTACTAAGAATGAAGGTGATGATGCATGAATTGGTGGTGGTAATGGAAAGTTCTCTATATGGTTAGATCTTTGGTGATTCCTTGTCTCCAAAGGTGGACTATTTGGTGATGTAGGTGGTTCCCTATTTAACGAGAAGGTTAGTGAGTGAGAAGTCCTTGGTGGTGAGTGCTCTAATTAGTAGAGATTTGGATGGGAAAGAGGTTCGGTAAAGGAATGTAGTCTAGGTTCTAGAAATGAAGGCTTAAGTGTTTTACTAGAACTAGGTGCGTTTGGTTTAGAGCTTGATGAAGCCTTTTCTAACTCGAAAGGTCTAATACTAATTCTCGCTGTTCTTTTGGCTATTGTTGATTGAGATTGTTGAGGTGGGATTCTAGCATTTGGACTTCTTATGGGTGATGACTCGGTGGATGATATCTCATGGACCATATGAGTATTCCTTTTGGATGAACCTTTGGTTGAAGAGTTCTTGCTAGACGCTTTACTCATAGTGGAGGTGAGGATATATAGAAGTCTTTAACTACTGATTTTTAGGATTGTGGTAAGAATGGTGACTTAAGCTCTCAAGAGTGTTTGGTTTATAAAGGATGAATTTGAGTTAATGAATTAAATTCATGACCACTTAAGAAGATTTGGCATGCACCAAGGTTAACTATTGTGTTTAGATTACCAAAGAGGGTTTGACTTTCCTTAGATGTCTTAAGTGATAGGTGACTTAAATGTCCAACCATAAGGAGTGAGGATACTTAATGATGGTATTGGGTAGGAAAGTGGACTTTTTGAGAGTATAACTAAGTGTTTGAGGATGATACTCACTGATTTGAGAATGAAAAATGATGGCAATTGATCCTAGAGATCAGATGATGACTTAAGAGAAATTTGAAAAATTCCTAAAAAATAAGAAGAAATGAAAAACTAGTTTTAAGCCTATTTTAAGGTAAGGATGACTAAAATCAATTTGCGAAAATTGATTGAAATATCAAGCTAAGTGTTTTGAGATGTGAGAAACAATGTGTGAGCATTGGAGCAATTATGGCGAGTTTTGGTGAACTGATAAATCAAAAGCACTTTGCATTTGATCCTAAGTTAGCTATGGGTGAGTGTGAGACCTACTGAGCTTGATGAAGACTTAAGTAGTCTTAAAGAATCATGTTTAGCTAGTATGATGTGATCTAGGGAAATGGTTTGATGTAAAAGAGTCTGTATCTTATATCTGTTTGCCCGGATCCCACGGTTCCCTCATCTGAGGGATCTGGCTAGTTATAGCCCAGGGATCCGGCTACTGCTGACCAGTAGCTTCTCAGCAATTGTGCAGTTTTTGCATTCTTATCAAATGCTTATCCTAATCATTTCTACATTCAGTAAACACATGCAAACAACAAATATAACGCATAGCAAGTGGGGATGACTAAAAAGTAATCAAAAATGAGTGACATCGACTACTTGAATGAGATCAAGTTGTCGTAAAATCTCATTTTCCTAGCTCCTAAGTTAAAAGTGTCTAAGTCCAAATCATGGCAACTCCTACAAGCTACATCCTAATCTACATAAATATTGTTTAGATGTTTATAGACCATTGTTTCAAAAATTGTTTAACAAATTAAGGCCCTATGACCTTACCTTCCATCCACACATCCTTCCATTTCACCTCCCTCTTCATCTTCATCTCTATCCCCTTCACTCTTCATCCCACCATCTCTACTTCTTTTTCTTCATCAAGAAGTTAGCAAAACACTTGAATATGCCATTAGTTTTTTGCCACTGTTGTGAAGGGCTTGGAATATCCGGTAGTTGATTGATGTATGCTAAAGGGTCGAGATCGGTGTTGCCAAGGGGTTGCTACTTCCTTCTCCTTCTCTTTGTCTTTCTCTTTCATCTGATGAGTCCGTTGGTGGGTGAGGTCTCTTGCCATCCACCATGATCCTTTTAGTCTTTCCATCGGATAGAGGCACCATGACCTTGTTGCAAAAACTGTGGTCAAAGGAATAAGGAGAAGGATCTAGAGCAAAGATGAAGTTTGCTAGACGGGTCATGAGCATTGCATAAGGGAGTACCATCTTGTCCATGCTTTTCACACTCGCCATTCTTTTTACCATGTAATAGGCGAGGTTGAAGTGAGTGCCGGTCACAAGGCAATAAATCATGAAGCTCAAGCAAGCATTGGGATGATCTTTGTTTCCTCCCAAGCAAAGCACGTTCTCCCTTACCACGAATTCCCATTTCTTATACAATGGGAACATTTCTGAAAGCTCCATTTGAAATGGATCCCTATAGATCACCTTGGAGTTTCTCGTGACTCTTGATGGAGATGCTCTTTCCATGAAGACGGTATCCCTTACCGTGGTTGTTTCCGGTATGGCCATGAAGTATACTTCATGATGATCTACCATGTCATGTAGCTCCGCCAACGACCATTCGTTAGAGTACATACACACTCCTTGACATGGGACACGAAGTATCCTTCCAAATTCTACAAGAGTGGGGTTGTACTCATGCTCATTGATGATGAAGGCTATTGAAATGGTCCCGTTTTCATTCCGAACAATTCTCATTGTTTTGTAAAACTCAAGCACGAAAACCGGACAAGTTTGCTCATTAATGTCCAAGAGGCAATCAAAGTTAATTCCTCCAAAGACTTGTCGAATGTTGGTGTTATTGAGGAATGATGGTTCAACCACTCGGCCTTCATGGAAGAGCCCCTTTTCTAACATCTTAAAGGCTTTCCTATCCTCCGGGCTTAGGCCTTCCTTACAGTGATACATTGGAATGTAGTGAGCGGTGTCATGGTAATCTTGTTGGCGGTTGCTAGGCATGATTGTTCCTATACATCAAAACCACAATGTGGTGTTAATTGTAAATAGTAACCTAATGGGATTGATCACAATTTTGCTCAAAACATCTTCATTGAATTCAAGGAATGAGTTTAATTTGTATTAACAATGTTAATTCTTTGATTTAGATTATCTTAGAAAACAATGTGATAAAAAATTGTGACAAACCCATTTGAGCTCAACTTCTAAAGATGAAAATTGTAATCCTAGGAATCAAGGAATGGAAATAACAATGTAGTGAAGATTATACTTACACAAGAGATTGTTTCCTTGAAGAAGATGATCAATTTGCACCTGTGAACAGTAAATAGGTTTTATGTTCGTGAGTTTTGATAGAGTAAAGTGGGTAGTGGAACTTCCACAATGATCATTTCTTTCTTATTCTATCTTCTGTTGCACGGATCCCTTGTATGAGGGATCCGGCTAGTTCAAGCACAGGGATCCGGCATATCAGCAATTTGACAGCTTAAGTGATCCTTGAAAATTTTGTTTTAGGAGTTCTAATTTTTGCCTAGGGTCGATGTTTATGCTCTATAACTTATGGTTTGGGGTTTTGACGTGTTATACTAGTCCTATTTGACGAGGTTCCCTTTTTATGAATAAATCATAATTCTTTGGGAAGTTTTCAAAGATTATGATAAAATCCCATTTTATCACAGTATGAGAAATCTCACATAGATACTTATTGACATAGATGAAATGTCAATAATCTTTATGTAAGGGTTGATGATCAAGGCTCTCGAATAGCCGAGATATCATTATCTCTAGTTTGTAGTTTTGTCTATAGAAATCAACGAAGAATACCATTTTTGATGATGAGTTCAATATAGATAACTACTTTAGTGATTATTAAGAGAGCGTAAAGATACTACTAAAACTTAATCATGATTAAACAAAAAAAAGATGACATTATTGATTCATCTAGAAAAAAATATAAGAGAGAAATTAAAAAAAAAATCATACATTTGCTAAATATTATTTGTTAATACAAATAAGCCGTAAAAACGTTTATTTATATTTTACGATCTTCTAATGTTTTGTTGTTAGATCGATATACTTTAATCAAACTAACTTAACTAGCTTGTTAAGGTTTAATAACCTCGGATAAATCCTAAGTTATTAACAAAGAAACACTGAGAAATCTTTATCAAGTACGCGGAATTTACTTAACAAAGCTAAGAAGAATAACTTTTATTATAAACTCTAAATCTGCTTATTATGCAGATACTCTAAACAACTCTAAGATTATCGAACTTCTCTCTAAAACACTAAATAACTTGTGAATTCGTAAACTGTAAAACTCATAGACTCGTACCTCTAATGCCAATCTAGGAGTCCTTTTATAGGCTCAAGGATATCCTAGTCGGTTTACAATTTGTATCCTTGTACGACAAGTAATCTAAACATAGAATTACAATACTTTCCATAAACGAATATAACAGTTCTTTGTTCTTGCAGTACTTTGACTTCGTAGTGCAGTACTTTGACTTTGTCTTTAGCAGTACTTTGACTCTTTGACTCTTTCCAGTACTTTGCAGCTTACAGTACTTTCATATCTGCAGTACTTTCATATCCCAACAATCCTCCCCTAACTTGAATTCTACTTGCTTGACTTCAAGTTCCTTTTGTGAATATATCTTTAACAGCTTCATCTTTAAGAACAGATTGTTTCTTAGTCTTTGGATTGTATCTTTGTAGTGTCTGTGCTTGTCAAAGTATCTCTAGAATTATTCTTTTATAGTAGCATCCAACAAGCTCCATCTTTTCAGCAACACAGCAACATATGACAATTTTGTACATTAATTCAGTTTAAGTTGCATACTATTCTCATCACTTCCAGGTGTGTTAACTCCTGTGAGAGGTGAATCATTGAAAATTAATGGATTTTAGTCTATTTACCAAAGCCATTAACTCTGGAGTAGCCGAATGTTTTGGTATGTAAGACCATGGTACATTGATGACCATATGATTTTTAGCAAACCACCAGCTATCAACAGATTTGATTTGTCTTTACAAAAAGTTGTACCCTTATGGACTAGTTAGTTCTTCTATCTAATGGTGAACTAATTACCAATAATGGTTTTTCCACAGCCTTTACCACAAGCCATTTTCTTGTGGGCTAGCCAACTCTTCACATTACTGATATGGTGAGTTGATTACCATCCAACTTATTAGCAAGTTGTCAACTAAAAACGGATTTGAGATATCTTTACCAGAGCCGTTTGCTCATGGATTAGCCAATCATTTTGTAACCATGGTGGATTGATAACCTATTGATGTTACCATCTCAAAAACCATTTATTCAACCTTTATTTCAAAATATTTATTACTTAGCAAAAGGTTTCTTCTAAAATTCATTTAACTGGTTTATTTCTGCAAACAGTACTTTGATGAAAGTACTGTCTGATCAGCAGTACTTTGAATAAAAGTACTGATATATCAAAAAGTATTTATTCAAATAAAATTCATACCAGTTATTGATCATTCTCAGCAATAGTAGTCCAGTTGATAAACAAGTTGATTACCATGCAAGCAGTTTCATTATCCTCTTCTACTTCCATTCCATGCTCTAGCATTCTTCTCATGAGCTCGACTGTGAGAGGATATCTTCTTTCTGCAAACATGTGTATCATTGTTCCATTTTCCAGCTCTAAAACATGAACTCCAGACTCTTCAAAGAATCCCCAACAAACAATTTCCCAGCTTTCTTGATTCTTCCAAACATCATCAGTGCTCTCTTCTTCAGTTTCCCATGCAGTTATGAGATCACCACTTAAAACTAAACCAATCCCTTCTAATGGATTATGCTCAAAGTAAGCTTTCACCACATGATATAAATAGAATAGGTCTACTCTATCTATAATGTGCAGTAAGTCCCATAGCCTTTTGAAAACTTTGAAGCTTTCATCTTCTTTATGAAAAATCATATAATCTCCATCTTTGGATTTCACAACTTCAAAAACACTAATCTGTGATCTGTTCATCTTCATGTCAGCATCTTCTTTTGAATAATCAAAATCTACCACTCTGAGATAATTTCTTAATTCATCACTAGTCTCAGATCTTAATTCAACTTTTTCTTTCTTTGAAACCTGAACATCTTTTCCTTTATCCTTAGGATCAATTGCAGGTTGAGAAGTTCTTTGTTGTTCTTCTTCTTGTACTTCTCGAATAGTAACTCCACCTCTTGGTTGTGATAAATCTTCAAAAATTGTAGCAATGAACTCATCATCACTTGCAGAATGAATAGGTTTGAGAATAGCCTCCTCTTCTTGTATAACTGTTGTAGAAGGACCAGCTTCCTCTTCAAAATTTAAAACTCTTGGAGTTATTACCTCTTGTCTAAAGGTACTTTGAAAAGCAGTACTTTGTTGTTCAGTACCTTGATCATCAGCAGTACTTTGAACTTGAACTTGCTCCTCAGTATCTTGAATGATCTTTTCTTCAGACTTTTCAGAACTTTCAGGTTCATTCTCTTTAACCAAATCTTCTTTCAAATTCTGTTCTTCTAAATTCCTCCCCAAATTGACAGAAGATGGTTTAGAAACCTGTTTAACTTTTGAAGTCTTCTTAAATTTCCTTCTGCGCTTGTTTTCTTTCTTAACCCATAAGTTATATCGTTTAATAAAAGGCGCAACAAAATTCTTCAACCTTTTATACTTAAGCATCAACTTCTTAATCTGTTTTGCCTGAGCCTCAGAAGTTTTTGTCAACTTGATTATCTCCTTTGTCAAAGCATAATTATCCAAAGTTAAACCTTCACGAGGTATAGTATAAGGATCATCTCCTGGAATTTGTGAATGTGCCTCAGTTGAAGGAACAGAAACAGATCTTGGTGGAGATGGAGAAGGTGAACCTATAACTTCTTCTTGAACTTCTTTTTGAACTTTAGGACTTGATGAAACAGTACCCTGTGGAGATGCAGTACCTTCAGGAGAAGCAGTACTTGCAGAAGCAGTACTTGCAGGTGCAGTACTTTGAGATGCAGTACCTTCAGTGGCTGCATTATCTTCAACATCAGCTCGAACAGCCTCAACAACTTCCATCATAGAAGTAGTTAATGGTGTATCTGGACCTCTGAATAAATCACTTCTTCTTGCCATAAAAGTAAAAATCTTTGATTGTTGAACAATAACAGGCAATAAGTCTGTAGGCTTAGGTACATCAGCAAGTTGGTTATTCAGAAAAACTTGTACAAACCTGGGATACATTAACCATTTGGATCCATGATTGATGTGAGAAAGCATGCCATCAAGAATCAGCCTTGAAAAATTAAAAACACGATCTGTAGCCAATCCCACCATAGCAGATGCTATATTTGACCCAAACTGCTCCCAAGAAGTACTTTTAGCACTAATACAATGTAGCAACACATGGACTAAAAACTTCCATTGAGGACAAAATAGTTGTTTCCTGAATGTTTGTTCTGTTAAAGAACCTTCATAACCAAGATGCCCAAAAGTTTCCCAAATCAACTCCTTAGGAAAACGAATAGCACCATCATCATCATTAAACAACAAATCCTCTCTAATAGATGCTTCAGTAATCTTAATAGTTCTTCCAACAACTGTAGCCCGAATATAAAATTCTTCATTCTCCATATTATCCCTTGCAGTAGCCCAAAATTCTTGAATCCAAGGTTCAATAATATCCGGCTCCACTAAAAGAGCATAACTGATAGGCGACCCAGTGAGATAATCAATAATATCATGAAACGCCTCATTATCTTCAGTCTTGTCTAAATTGGCTACCATATTGTGCTTTGAAACAGTAAGTCGATTCGCCATTGGTGATTATGTAAGCACAATAAGAATTGAAATCGAATAAGAATGAGAGAAATAGGGAAACGATGCTAAGGTATGAATATAAGAGGGAAAATCGGAAAGTAGTTATTTATAGGTGAGATTTGAAAAATCACTACCCAAAATAAAATTACCGTTAGCATTAATTACCCCTCAATATAACCGTTGGAACAGTACTTTAATAAGACAAACAGTACTTTCCACATATGCAGTACTTTCCTAAGCAGTACTTTCAGGAAAAACAGTACTTTATCAAATTCTTTTGTATAAACTAAGTATACACAAATATCCTCCCCTCAAACAATGCATAGGACTATACTAACACCTGATAGTCCTCCCCTTAAATGTAGCTTAGTAGTTAATCATGCCAATATTCACCACCAAGTGATTGAATCTTGAAACATCAAAGCCTTTGGTGAGTAAGTCAGCTACATTGTCATCTGTGTGAACCTTAACAACATTAATGAGCCTGTGCTCATAGAAATCTATGATAAAGTGATGCCTAATCTGAATGTGCTTGGTCTTGGAATGATAAACAGGATTCTTCACAATACAAATGGTACTCTCCTTATCAATATTGATAGGAGTATTTTTGAAATTGAACCCATAGTCCAAGAGTTGATTCTGCATCCACAAAACTTGTCCACAACAGCTTGCAGCAGCTACATATTCAGCTTCAGTAGATGATGTTGGTGCAATTGTCTGCTTCTTGCATTGCCAGGAGACTAACCTTCTTCCAAGATATTGGCATCCACCAGTTGTTGATCTTCTATCATAGTTATCACCTGCATAATCACTATCTGAAAAAGCTTCTAAGTGAAAAGGTGACTCTTTTGGATACCACAACCCCAACTTTGGTTGTTGTTTTAAATAACAGAAGATTCTCTTTACTGCATTCATATGAGAAATCTTTGGTGAGACTTGATATCTTGCACATAAACAAACTGCAAACATGATATCAGGCCTTGATGCAGTAAGATACATAAGAGAGCCAATCATTGATCTGTATAACTTGACTTCAACAGGCTGTCCATCTTCATCTTTGCCCAATGAATTGATAGATTTAATAGGTGTAGTAACAACCTTCATATCATCAAAATTAAACTTCTTAAGTATGTCAGTAACATACTTGTCTTGACTGATAAAAATTCCTTCCTTTGACTGCTTAACCTGAAGTCCCAAAAAGAAAGTTAACTCTCCCATTGAACTCATTTGAAATTCCTTCTGCATCAGCTGCTCAAACTCCTTAACCATGGACTGTTTGGTAGCCCCAAAGATGATATCATCAACATAGACTTGAACTAACATGATATCCTTCTTGTCTCTCTTGATAAACAAAGTCTTGTCAATAGCTCCCCTCCTGTATCCATGTTGCAATAAGAATGTAGAGAGCCTCTCATACCAAGCTCTAGGTGCCTGATGAAGGCCATAAAGAGCCTTAACCACCTTGTAGACTTTGTTTGGGTGTTTAGGATCTTCAAAACCTGGAGGTTGTTTCACATACACCTCTTCTGTAATAGTGCCATAGAGAAAGGCACTCTTGACATCCATTTGGTAAACCTGAAAACCCATGTATGAAGCAAAAGCAAGAAATATTCTAATAGCCTCAATCCTTGCAACAGGAGCAAATACTTCATCATAATCTAAACCTTCTTCTTGTCTGTAGCCTTGAGCTACTAACCTTGCCTTGTTTTTGATAACATTGCCTCTTTCATCTTTTTTCACTCTGAAGACCCATCTGGTTCCAATAACTCTCTTCCCATCTGGAAGATCACATAAAACCCAAACTTCTTGAAGTTTAAATTGAAGAAGTTCTTCCTGCATAGCTTCAACCCAACTTTCTTTAGTCAAAGCTTGAGCAATATTCTTGGGTTCCTCTTGAGAGATGAAACAAGTAAATAAGCAGGTTTGATGGTCCTTATGATTCAGTCTATTTTGTTTGTAGACAAAGCTAAGTAAAGCATTATGAGGTTTAGAAAAACTCTTAGCTTTGTGTCTAGTCATCACTCCAGAAGTAGAAGGACCAATGATTTGATCAGTAGGATGATTCTTATGAATCCTTAAGATTGGAGACTGTGGAACTCCATATGCATCATCCAAGTTAGTTAAATCAGCACCTTCATTGGAATCTGAGAAAATACCTTCATCTTCAAGCTCATCATCAGTTTCCTCTAATCCAGGCATGGTAGGATCATCCAAATCATCTAAAGTACTGTCAACTGGTGTAGCAGTACTTTGGTCTAAAGTACTGTCAAAAGTACTGTGAGAGTACTCAGCAGTCTTGTTCTTCTTCTTTGCCTCTTCATAAGCTCTCCTTTGTTCATCAGTGTAAGAGTGAGCTAATACATCTTGAAGAAGCATCTGATTAAGTTCCTCTTGAATAGATTGATCCTCAACAGATAATGAGGATTTGGAGACAATAAAACGAAACAATAGCAATGGTGCAACAGTACTTTGATTTGGAGAATCAGTACTTTGCTTGGGAACATCAGTACTTTGTTTTGGATTAACAGGATCTTTATCAGGAACATCATTCGGTCTAATATGAACTCCATGAACAACATATTGTAAATCTTCTCCATTGTGCACAGGTTGATTTTCTTCTCTAACAGGTACATAATTCATTGAAGGAGTTAAAACCTCAAGATCAAACATCCAATCAGGTCCTTTACCTTTCTCATTCTCTTGATCTTCTAAAAACTCAACATGAAGACAATCTTGAACCTTCTTAGTAACTCTGTTGTATACTCTAAAGCCTTTACTGTTAGTGCAATAACCCAATAAGTATCCTTCTTCAGACTTGCCATCAAACTTCCCCAGATTATCAATTGTAACACCCCAACCCGACAAGGGTAGAAGTGTCACATTCTGGTGTCATATCAGAACATACAAATAAAATTTTAGAAGCGAAAGCATTATAAAATAAATTACCAAGTCATATAACGGATGACTTACAAAGAAAATACAAAATCCAATATGTCCAAAATGGAAATAAAATCTGAAAACAATAACTCTTCAAATCAAATCCAAAATGATAAAGTAGCTAAGGTCGGTCTACTCGACTAATCTAACTCTCAGCCCAACAAGCCCATCTTCAAACCTAAAAACCTGCCGCAGGAAAAGAAATGCGGCTGAGCTTAAAAAGCCCAGTGAACAGATATAACAAAACGAAAGCTACATAAAATCAGAAATGCGAAATGAAATAAGGAACTGATAACAAGGTCGCAACGAAAAGGAATCAATAAGTCAATGAGGATCCTGCGGAACACAATTATACCGATATCCAGAATGAATAGATAACAAGGAGAACGAAGCAGGGTAAGGCATCCACGACATATACATAAATCACATATAAGCAGACCGACATATAGGTACCGAAAACAAAATCAAACATAGCAAACGCTATATTCACTCAACAAGAATAACGTACAATCAATTCAGGAAGTCATAATATAATTAAGCCAAATGGAAAACTAAACGCAAGCGGAAGCAATTAAATTAGAAAGTGAGCATGGCAATCATACAAGTCAAGTAACTACAGTTAATAACATCGCAAGTATCACTACAGCAGAAATACTATCAGTAGCCAGACATGGTAACCACACGTATCAAACATGAACTCAGCATGAACACTACAATTGAATGACTTAAGGACATAGCAGAGAAAATTGACAAGTTAACAAGCCAGACCACATAAGTCGAACCATTTATCCAATCATACAGTAACATAAACAGCAATGTACACATGCCAGATCAACAATAAGCGGGAAAAGATACTAACAGATATTCATAGACCACGAGGTTAACAAAACAGAGTTTACATGATAAGCCGTCAAAAGAATCATTTATACACTAACATGGACCAGACGAATCAAAGAGTCACATAACAGTATGGTAAACCATTTGTCAGTTATTAGCATGTCAATAGATGAGTCAGACAATCACATATTAATCATATAGTAGCAGGGCAAACGATTGTCACCTAAAACATGTAAAAGCATAATCAAATTCAATAACCATAATAACAATAACCCGGTACGTGAATGGAATGGTAGAAGAATAAGTCACATAAGGGTACAGGGTAACGGGCAGTCAATACAGAATATGGTGCGTTGGGGTAAACAGATGGTACAATATAAGTATATCAACAGTGTAAGGGTTGTCAGAAATCTATCCCGAGCCAACAGTACAGTACAGTAATATCAGTAGTGGCAATAGCAGCCCAGTAATCAATAGTAACCATCGTATTCGGAGGGGTGACCTCGGAATACCAGACAATAGGAGGGGAGACCTTAGTAACCAGTGGAGTAGCTAGCTCCCAGACTGTGAGGGGGTGTATTGCACACACGCACCACATCACCAGAACAGTATATATATCAGTAACAGTACAGTACAGATCTAGGATGCATCCATACGCCCCTGCAGACAAATAGTGGCCATACAATATATATCGAGCTCATAATCAGATAACAGAAAGGGACGGTGTGTAACATCACTCGTACACACTGGAGTCATGCCATTGGTGCATCAATGACACGGTCATGGTACCTCCATGACTAGTTAACAGTATTTGGCTCGGGTATAAATCTGAAGGGTCAAACAAAGGTCCACAGTGTAGCAATATACATCAGTCATCATAATCAGAGGTTCAATATCAGTAGGTCACAATTCAGAGGTTCATAACAATAGTCCATTATCAAAGTCTAATATCAAAGGTTCAGTAACAGAGGTTCAATATCAGAGGTTCAGTAACAGTAGTTCAATAACAGAGGTTCAGTAACAGAGGGGTAAATAGCAATGGTTCAATATCAGAGGGTCAATAGTAAGGAATCATGGCAACGAAATATCATAAGCGAATAAAGTCAAAGGACCAGAAAGTCATGAGAAATCCCTACTGAAAAGGGATATAATATCTGTACCTCAGTCGAAGCAAGCAGAATAGGAAAGTAAGGTCACACGAAGAATCAATCCCGCCGTCCAGAACCTATGAATTAGATAACGCTTATTAAGATCGAATTACTCATTTTATACGGCTTTCCATTTTTAGCAGGTTTCCACTTTTAGTATCTTTCCATTTTAGGTAACTTTCCAAAAATAGCAGATTTCCGTATTTAGCGGATTTAGTCATAAAGGATATAATCACGTCAATTTAGGTTAAAATGATTAAAACAAGTATTATCGTAGTTTAAGGGTCACTTATGACAAGTTTTACCGGTTTAGTGTAAATATTGCATGCTTACCCATTTTACTTATTTAGTCCATGTCTTTACCATATCAACAACTAAACCTTTAAGTTTTATTAATTACAAGCCTAACCTTTTTAACTTTTATTAAATTGTATAACACATGAAAACTCTAGTTTTATATCTCGATTACCCATTACGTTTTTAGACCATTTAAACCCGATCATAACAAGATTATACAACTCTTTGTGTAATTTCATTATAGGTCGAGACACCCTCATTCCATAACAATTTTATACGCTCCATATTCAAACCATACGAAACCCTTAAATCATTTTCCTAGGCGACTTACCTTAGATTAAACGTACATGTTCTTATTACCTTTGTTTTAACTCAATATCTTAAAATTGGTATATGTATATGTCGTATATAACATGGGTCAAAACAGATTCATGCCAAGACTCATAAGTCCATATCTTATTCAATATATATATTACCAAGGTTATGATTTCATGTAGTTAATTTTTATCATCTCATGTGACCAAAGAGCCATTATTTCATGTGCCATATTAACCTCCAACGAGACCCCTTTATCCAAGTTCTAGTCTACACCATAACCAAGATTCATACACATCTTTTCATTTCCATTTAACGTGATATAACCAATCCATAATAAGTATGTCGTGTGTTTTAAAGATCAGATTCTAATGCTAAGCATATGGGTCGAATATATAGAAGTCCAACATCAGATTCGTGAAGGTTTTTAATGGTCATTTATTCATACTTAGACCTCAGGTGATATACGTATGTAGTTATATATTTTGGTTGCATGTTCAGGAATTAAACGAAGAAAATATCGACATACCTTATGTCGGATGTACGAATGAAATAAGAACAAAAGAGATAGTCGCGATCGGACCAAGCCACAAGTACTCTTTAAACCAAAAGTCTCACGATCAAAACCCTTCGAATAAAAAACCCACGATAACTTGGAACCAAAACAGTCCCGTACTTTGACTCAGAACCACGATCACCACTGCCTTTGATTTTTGCTTTGCAGGTCGAAGGGAAAGATGGGGAAAAGGGATGTCTTGCCGTCATTTTTTTTGTAGTAGGGTTTTAAAATGTGAGATTGCATGTGCAAAGTGGGTCACTAAATTATGGAATATATGAGAATAATTAGGATATATGGTTGCCGAGAATTGAGGAGATAAATATTAAAGAGATTTTACTTCCCAAGTTAACAATATATGGGCTTCCATTTTCTTTTCTTTTTTTTTCTTTTTTTTGGTTATAAAGTGTATGAAGTCTTTGAATAATTTGGCTTATACAACCTTACAAACGTGATATGTATTTAGACGTAAAGTGTGTCGATTCTATTTTTGTACAAGTTAAATATTCATGAGTTAGGTTAGAAACGTAGTCAATGAGATTGACGTATTTTATGTATTTTATAAGTTTTAAATTAGAGGGGCAAGATAGTCTTTTTACACGTTTTAGATTTTTAGGGTTTTACATCAATGGTGTTTAAAATAGTGAGAGGGCATCCAAAAGGCTTCATAAAACGAATGTTGGGTTTATTGCCCATCAGCAATTCATAGGGTGTCTTCATATGTGGTTCGGTGACAGAGACTCTGTTAAGTACATAGCATGCAGTACTTACAGCTTCTGCCCAAAATTGAATAGGAAGATGGGAATCTGCTAGCATTGTCCTTGCTGCTTCAATCAAAGTCCTATTCTTCCTCTCTGCAACACCATTTTGCTGTGGTGTTCTAGCAATACTAAACTCCCTCTTTATGCCTTTATTTGCACAAAAGTCATCCATAAGCTTGTTCTTGAACTCAGTTCCATTATCACATCTAATACCTCTAACCTTGAGTCTCAATTGATTT
>BPTQ01000008.1:262726868-262863000 GCA_019973895.1 Chrysanthemum seticuspe | reverse complement strand
CCTACGTAAACAATCGGCTTTCTCTTAGAGATTGCTGGTATTGAAGAAGGAGACCCTCTCCCTAGTCTCCGCTCAGGAAAACCAAAGCGCACTATTGAGTCTAGAGCCACGAGATTCATCAAAAGATCTCTTAGGTACACTTGACATTTCATCACTTGTCGTTCAACATTAAGGACGCAAGTGATACATTATCGAGTCCTATACAGACCTTAGCAATCTGTCGAGAACATTTATGAGAGGTTCACACATGTGATCCTCAGTGATTGAATGGAAACTCCTGCCAGGGTCAACATCAAACAGCCCTGACAGCAGGTCACTTTGGTAACTCCTTGTGGGTTACGCTTAGTGTGTCTCAAACGGTCTACAGTCGTGGGGTGATGCTTCGGTGTACCTCAGCGACTCATCTGAACTGTAGGTGTACTTCGGTACATCGTGTTATCTCACTTGTGGGACTCCAGTTCAGGAACAGCCTTTGTGAGAATTAGAGACGTGTTTTCACACTATGCTGTTAACACACTCGAAGTTCAAACTTGTAAGCGCTGGATTATTTCTAACCCATGTTTTATGTTTTCTTCTTATGGATGCTCGCGGGAGGAAAAGATCGTGCAGATTCTTCACATGCTCATACCAACAACAACACTCAAAAGGCAACACAAAGTCAGAATGATTCTTCGTCAAGTCAAAGAATCTACAAAGTTTAAAGACTAAGAGAACTACATCAGTACAGAAATTCAACGTTAAAGAGCGTGTGAGCATGTTGGAGAAAGACGTGGAGACACTGGAGCAACGAAGCGGACCTGATGCAGATAACCACAACATACTATCACTACCACCATAAAGAACAAAGATCAAACAACAAAGAAAATGAAGACGTCAAAGCTGAAAAACTTCAAAGTAACCAAGATCCCTACACTGGGGAGATTGTTAGAATCAAGACACTTTTTCTCACAAGAAAGAAGAATGTCAGAAGACGTCAAAGCTACTATTACATCAGCACCTACAACGTTTTTCACTCTAATCATTAATCACCAACACTTAGGGGGAGATTGTTGGAATCACTCCTAAACTAGATTACAAGTGTTAGTAATTAATATGTAATAGTTAGCTTAATTAGGCTTTTATGCTAGTAATTATGGCAAGGCTTATGTAGAAAGCCCATAAGCCTTGGCCCAAGCCCAATAAGGAAAGGAAGGGAACTTGTGTGTTGCCCTAGTTCCTTCCTATAAATAGTCTTGTAAACCTTCACTTGAAGGTTGGTTGTTCATTTCTATACAAAACCTACGCCTAAACTCTTATCATATTCGTGTGTGTTTGTGTGATTTGTTCAACCGATCTTTCTCTTCTATATTTCTTCATATTGATGCTTGTGTTACATAAATGGGAACCTAACAATTATGATCAAACCCTTAACAAACCATTAAACATGTTTAGTTAAATAGTTTATAAAACACTTAACATAAGTAAATGTGTTGGCTAAAACCCATGACCCATGACCCAAGACCCATACTCAATGTCTAGATACATTGTACCTTAGTGGGCACTCAAAACCATGACCCATAGCCCATGGTTTCAACCCATAAACTATGGGTAAAGGGAGCGTGCACGGATCCCTCAAATGACCCACGGATCCCTTGGAATTACAAGGGTCGGATCCCTCCAGGAGGGATCCTTGGGGCAGAACATGGTTTTGGTCTTTTTTCCTATAAATAGCAAGCCACTTCTTACCATTTCTTCATACCTTCACACATAGTTTCTCTCCACCATTTCTAGGATATTTAGATCATTAGGAAACATGTAAACCACCCTCATCTCATATGATCATAATGCTTCTAACTTTCATTTGTTGTAAGCATACTCCCGAAGTGATCCTCCAAAGCAAGCTTAGAGATCTTGCATCCTTACCTACTGAAGTGATCACCCATCACAAGCATACAAGCACATGAAGATCTTCTACAACAAGCTTGGGAAACTTGTCATCTTCTGATGAGTGTGTAAATACTCATCATTTTTGTACAAAATAAACTGCAAATTCATCTGAAAACACTCAGAAACACATCAAAATGATCAAAATATCACAAATCAGTGTTTTATGTGTTTTAAATGCAAAAATATCAAAATCAGATGAAAAACATATCAAATTTGCAAAAATTGCAGTTTCAGTCCCCCAAGTTTCAAAAGTTGTCAAAAACAGTCCCTGAGCACTTAATTTCAAAAGTAAAGTCACCAAAGGTCCTTTTAAAATCAAAACTTGTCAAATTTAGTCCTTTGGTGAAAAATATGAAAAGTTTGAGAAAATTACAAAAATGGTCCTCCAAGTTTGAAAATTGGCAGAAATGGCCCCTGGAAAATTGCAAAATGGCAATTTTAGTCCTTATACTTTTAGAACTTGTCACTTTTAGCCCTTGGAGCATCTTTGTGAAAATGGCAGCTTAGGTCCCTACATTTTCAGGATTTACACATCTAGTCCTTGTTTATTATTACCTTAAAACCCCTTTTTGGACTAGTCAATAACCAAGTGACCCCCTGTCATTAGCCTTTTGAACCCCCAATTTTGGACCCCCCTTGATTAACTAATATCTGGTCAACCCAAGCCAGTCAAACAGAAACCACTTGGCGCCCATTTTTCTCCTCCCTCCCAACCACTGCCTGCAACTCCACTCAACATCCATCCCCCCTCCTCATATCACTCTTCTTGTCTCCTCCACCTCACCTAAACTACAAGAAACATTAAATGATCCTCTTCTCATTCACTCAACCCCAACAGTTAAATAAAACCTTTTTGGCGCCAAATCCAATCAATGGCCAATATCACTTCTAGCTTATCCAAGGGTTGTGAAAGAAAGTGGGAATCATTCAGAAGTCTAGTGAGAAGCACTGTGGAGCTATAAAAGAGAAAATGGAGAGAAGAAAAGGGAGTAGCTAGTTTCATTTTTTTTTCTTTAATGTCGTTTTTATTTAAAATGTCTTAGTTTTAGTTTAAATGTTATAATTTCAGTTTCCTTGTATCACATTCAAGTAAAAGAACCATTGTATTAAGCTTTTGAGTATTAATCTTAGTTTTCTTATAAAATATCAAGTTTATGGTTCACTGTCTAATTTGCAGTTTCAAAACTTTATGTTCAATCTTCTAAACAGCTCATGTTGTAGTCAAATAAGCTCATTTAAGCTTTTTATAGCTTTTAATAAGCTTTGGAATCATTTTCAAGCAAGGTTGTGAAAAAGTCAACAAAAGTCAACTGGTGATGATTCTTGGGTCAGAAATGGAAAATGGTGATGCTAAGGTTGCTTTGGGTTGTATTAGAGTAGGTTAGAGTAGTATTTGGATCTGGTTTAGCCTGTGGCACCAACTGGATAGTGGTTAGTACCTGTTTCACTTTTCAATTTTTAAGTCTTATTGCAGTTTTAACTTATCTTGTAACTGTGGTCATCATAGTGTAAAACTTGCTCACATAGTTGTATTTAGGTATTGTAGATACAGTTTGATCACTTAAACAAGTTTGCTCTGTTGTTATCTTATTTTAAGTTGTATAACAGATTTTTAAAGGGGTGTTTGGTTTGCTGCACAAACTGTGCTTGAGGATAGCTCATTGCTTAGTTCCTGTTGTATCATGTTTGGGTAGTCATTTGATACTCATTTGAGCCTTAGTCTAGGTCTGAAACATCACCAAAGTCAAAAATCCCATCTCCACTGTCTTAGCAGCCCACTGTTGGGGTTTTTACAAGTCAAAATCTTATTTTGTGTTTCAAATTCATAAATCTTGCTTTCTTTAGTTTCATTTTATCATACTTTATCATTTCCAGTCCACAAATCAAGATCAAAAGTCAGAATAGTCAACTTTCCAGTTTAGCTTTAAAAGTCAAATTGCACAAAAGCAGTTTTGAGCCCATCTAGAGAGAATTTTCTTGAGCTCATCTTTGGTCCAAATTCTATGATTCTTGTTGTTTTCAAAAGTCTTCCTGGTCTAGTTGCTTATCTCCAATTTTTTATATTTTTGTGATTTTTCTACAAGCTTCAAAAGAGCTTGTCTTTTAGGTCCATGTTGCCCTGTTCTGAAACTCAGCATAAGCTGAGTTTTCTCAGCTTATGCAAGCCCTTGCACAGAGCTTAGTTTAGCTCCCCTAGGTCTCAAATTTGGTTTACAAGATCTCACCTAGGTCTAGTATAGGTTCCAAGTTATTATTTCTAGTTTGCAGCTTATTTAGGTGCTTAATTTTCTGCTTAAAGTTGATGCTCAGCCACTGTTTTTAGCTTATAGCTTATCACATGAAATCTGTTCTAGCTTGTGATCAGTGGTTAGAACTTGTTAATTCTCATTGCATGTTGGTTGTTTTAGCCTATTAGAGCTTCATTATCAGTTTGGTAGCTTTTGAACTCCATTTGCTTATTAAAGTGCTTATTTCAATAAGCACTTTCTCTTCAGTTGCTTATTCTTCCACACATGCACTTTTTTTTCTATTTTTCCTTTATTCCTTATATTATTTTAAGCTTTTCCTGAAATTTTCAGATTTTTCTAAGGTGTTTAGCTATTTTTCTTTATTTAAATTAGTTTTTAATCCTTTTTAATTAGCTTTAAATACAAATAATTAAGAAAAAGTTCCAAAAAAATAATTTTTCATTTTTCTTAAGTTTAGATAAATGTAAAAAGCTTAAAAAGTATTTTTCCCTATTTTTCTCCTTTTATTTGGTATTTTTAATAATTTAAATTAGTTTTAAATAGTTTTTAATTAATAATAAATACATAAAAAGTCTAAAAAATATATTTTCAGTTTTAAAATTAGTTTTATCATATTTTAGATTTTTCTAAGTCTTAACTTTATTTTTCTAGTCTTATTTCATATTTTCTTTTATTTTAGAGTATTATTAAATAGTTTAAAATAGTTTTTAATTAGTACTAATTAATTAAATAGTTATAAAAATAATTTTCTTTTTCTATAAATTTTCTCATATCATTAGGTTTGTAAAAATGTATTTTTCATATTTTTAGGATTTATATTGTATAAGTTTCACTTTTTATTTTGTACGTTTACGTAATTTTAATTTAAACGTAAGTTTTAAGTTTTAAGTTTTAAACGTTCATCACTTTAAAAATAGTGATAGCGTTTATTTAATATCTTTTATCTTTTTAATTTTCTTAATTTGCATTTAAGTCGCTTTTAATTTATAATCTTTTTCAGTAGTGTAATTATCCTATCCAAATCCTTTCTGATCGCTATCATTAGTGATCATTCTATCGTCTGAATCAGTGTTTGCACACCATTGAGTCTCCGTGGGACATAACGACCCGGGAATCCCCTGTATTCCCTGATCTTCATTGTATTTGCGTCTGAACTATTTTAAGTCTGTTTAGACTTGACGGTTTTGCGCAGATAATCTTCATTCATAGAAGACTAACTACATCATGCTTTGTGTTCTTGATGTTTAGTTTAGTACTTCATATCCATTAGACACATTGTCTTGGATATTGTCTAGTATCATATTCTTGTATCTATGACTAGACTAGATGGTTTATGTGTTAGTGCCATAAAACACAAGGTTTGTTATGTTGGGCCACAAAACATAACGTGTATCATGGATGTGTCGTACATCTATGACTAGACTAGATGGTTTATGTGTTTGTGCCATAAAACACAAGTTTGTTATGTTGGGCCACAAAACATAACGGGTGCCTAGAAGTCAAGTCACAAGGCATTAGTGAAGGGTGCCTAGAGATCGAGTCAAAGGCATTAGTGAAAGGTGCCTAAGGTGTACATTTGATATGGTGTGATTCGATGTACAAGATAGATTAGTATTGAGTCACAAGGATATTGTCATCATTGTTGATATTGTCATAAGGAGTAGATCTCCTTTGGGGTTAGTTGTTGGTGTAGTGTTGGGTAGTAGTTCCTCCTTTGTAATGGAACTCGGTATCTAGCCTAGTACCGGATAAAGGGTAGGCGACGTTGTGATAGGTTTGGTTCTACCTCGTGGAAGAACTCGGTATTTAGCTTAGTACCGGAAAAAAGTGTAAGCGACGTTGTGAAGGTTTCTCCGCCATAAGGAGTTGGTGTCGTGTAGTGAAGCAACTCTCGAGTAGGTGACTCGGGGAGTGGAGTAGGACAAGGAAGGTGTCCTTGTAGCCGAACCACTATAAATATTCGTGTTGGTTTGTCTATCCTTTTATTTATCGCTTTACATTTATTCTTGCATTACATTGTTTATTTTCTATGTGGTTGATGTCTATGTTTGTGATACATACTTGGTCTTTCATATAGTCATAAACTATATTTAACACTTTCATATTATGACACGCTTGATCAAGAAAAAGCAACCGGACTAATAATGGTGAAACTTGATTTATAATGAACCATTAATCTTGCGAAATCTTATGTGATATTAAGGGGTTGACCTTACATGCCGTAATGCGTTAAATGCATCCTCGCGTCGAGATTAGCAAATGCAATGGTTTATACTATATTTGATATAAAAGTTTTAAGTTTGAAACGGAAACGTATTCACCCCCTCTATGTTTTCACACCTTTAAACTGCAAGTTTAAAGTTGTCTTCTTCTTCAACAAGAACCCTACGTCCCCTGTATATAGGAATTTTTAATATGACTTAAACCAATTAATTTTCCTCTCAAAACGCATTCCTAACAATTTTGTGTTAAGAATCGATTTAAACAACAATTTTGGCAACAATCATGGTGCCCCATAAAAATGAAGGCCATGTACCGTCGAACATCCCGCACATGCTCAAATCCGGCTATGAAAGAACTATAGATTCATTTTTCGAGAGATACTTATATTGCTATAATTTATACGTTAATTTCGGCCACCCTTAACTTCAAATCCTGACTCCGCCCCTAAACACAAAGGAAAACCTAAATAAAAATAAGGTTAAACTGCAAATTTTGTACTTATGGTTTGCCATTTTTGAGAAAAATGCCCTTGAAAAAAAACATGCGCGAGGTTTGTACATAATGTTTGCTCTTTTTGCGAACAATGCCCCTGTGTGTGGTATTTTGTTGTAATTCATGTATTTTGGCTAACGAGCGTTACAAAATCTCGTTAGTTAAAGTCAAGGGCCATGTGAAATGACAATTTTACCCTCGTCTACTACATGGACATTTTTTTGCAATTTACTCTTGATTCTATTTTGAGTTCCTAATTATACGACCACCCTCTACTACCACCCTATACCACCACACGACCACTACCACCACCACCACCCTCTACCACCACTTATTTTTGGAGAACATCATTGATAACACACAATTAAAAGCACAAGATTCCACAATTACAAATGTAACATTACACTTATGGTACTATGGTCTCTTGCACACTGTATATGTTGAAGTCATCTGAAGCTGCAACCATGCTTGTTGCCTAAAAAAATGGTATTTTTGTAGACACCGGGAGCTAGTGGAACAAAATCATTAATATTAGACATTTATGACGTTACAAAGATGACCTGAGTAACAAAATATATTTAACAATACAAGAGTGAGTCGTTTTTTAGAATCTTCAGCGACCCAATTAAACTACATGAAAAATGAAATTCTAAGCCTTAGCAGTCAAACATGGATGAAAAGGCGTCCCACAAGCAATCCATTGTCGTTTCTTAAGATATGATAAGTAACCAACATGTTCATCATTTTAGATCGAAGAGATAACATACGCAATCCTCTGTTATCCAAACGTGACATCTTAATGTGCTTTCCATAGAATTCTAAGCACCATATATTTGGCATTCTGTCAACCTCCTTCCACAAGAGAGTCATCTTTTGAAGCTGCCATAGCCATATACTATTAGATGACAAATAAGGCACAAGCCCGGTATGTGGGGTTGGGTTCATTAGGGTTTAATTACGTATTGCCTCTATATATATCGTATCAATAAAAGGTATTACCCACGGGGTTTTCATTGTCAAACATGTTATCGGAGCGGGTGATCCTCAGACCTAGGTGGTTATGTCGAGCCGCCTCCCCTAAGTCACCCGTCAAACCCTAATCACAAAAACACAAAAAATAAATAAATAAATAAATAAAAATAAACGCCCAATTACAGTTTACTTGAATCCTAAAGATGTCACATATTTACTTCGTGTGTGTCCTACAGTTATGACTTATGAGTGGTACGTAATCTTTGAGCATGGAATGACATGATGGGTGCTATTAGTGCTGTTAGGAACATGTTTTATTATGAAGTGTAGGTCATTTAATTTGTAATAGGTTGTTAATAATTATGGTTTATAAATGTTTGTATTTAGATTTACAGCTCATGTAGTAAACCCATGAGCTGTGATAAGAGGTTCTTCTAGAACCAAAGGGAAACACCCCTATCCATGTAAACACTATAAATACCCCCTCCCTTAAAGGGAGAGGGTGTTGGTTCTAATTGAAATAAACCTTTCATTAATCCTTCATTAGTTCCTTCCACTTTCTATCTCTAGAGTACATGTTGTGATGTGATAGAATGGTGACCTAACTAGTGGTATCAAGAGCCAAGGGATTTTTTTGGTTGTGATAAAGATCAAATTTCATGTTTTTAGATTTATGAATTTTAGTGAGTTAGAAAATTTTAATTTTTTTTCAAAATAGTTTTTATCTAAAAAGTGAGATACTTTATCATAGTTTAGGTTAATACTGATTAGATCTAGTAGAAATCCGTGCTTAAAAACGTGTTTTAGATAAATTTATGAATTTTTAGGACTAAAATACGTATTTTTGTGAGTTAGAAAAATTTCATATATGAAGATTTGCAAGTTAGGATTTCTGGTTTGAATATTTGCGAGTTAGCAAATTACAGATTTCTGCGAGTTAGGATCCTGCGAGTTAGGATTTCTGATTCCTGCGAGTTTGGTTTTCAGAATCATGCGAGTTTGGTTTTCAGATTTCTGCGAGTTTGGTTTTCAGAATTCTGAGAGTTTGGTTTTCAGATTTCGGCGAGTTTGGTTTTCAGATTCCTGCGAGTTTGGTTTTCAGATTCCTGCGAGTTTGTTTTCTGCAAGTTTGGATTTTTGCTACTTTGGATTTATGTGACTTATGATTTCTGCGACTTTGGATTTCTGTGAGTTAGGATTTCTGCTACTCTGTGACAACTGGCAATTTAGGGAGTCTATTTTAGGTAACCGCATTACGTTAAACTAAAACGAACTTTTGCCTTTATCACTATTTTCATCGACCATGACTTGATTTGATATCGTTTATTGGTTTTTATGATTTATTTTATGATTTGATGAGTTATCGTGTGAGTTTTAACTCTTTTTGATAGGCACTATTCGATTCGGCACTCTAAAAGCCTAAAATGAGAAATAACGTAACTTTTAGACCGTAACTCAAAACTTGGCAAATAAATAGTCAAAACTCGTGGAAAAACTTAAATAAACATAATAGAAAGTCGAATGAACGTCGTGGGACACTCGTAGGACAATATATGAGCTCGGGAATGGGTAAACGGGATAGTTTACGAAAAATGAAGCTTCAGCCCCTCCCTTTTTGCTTGAGCCGGCCACCCCTCCCCTCCCTCTCATTTTCATTTTAGTCCCCAGCCAAAAATATATAAACCCCCACTCCACCCTCATTCCACCCATTTGTTTCTCTCACTAAAAACACACACATCTCATCTCTTTCTCTCTCTACTCTCTCTCTCTCTTCCACCAAATAAACCCTAACCCTAAAACATCCACCATAGCCACCCCACTTCTGGCCATTTTCCGGCGAGTGAAATTACACCTCCACCACCATTAGATAGATCTCTCTTTCCTCTTTCCATCCATATATAAAACTCTCACAAAAGCCTACGTTAACACCTCTAAATCTTGAAAATAAGATTCGTGATTCTAGGGTTTTCATTAAATCTTGTAGATCGGGCTGTAAAAAGGTAAATTGAACATGGGTCAAGCTTGTTTTGGCCATGGAAAGCCACGTATTGCTTATTCAGGATTTGTACATGGGACGAATTTTAGGGCTTTTGGTTTAAACTTGGGATTAAAACTAATTTACACTTAAATAAACATGTAGCTAGTGATTTGGTATCATGTGATGTATCATATTGTTGGGTTTTTGCATTTTAGGTCATGTTTCATGTTTTTGATTAGGAATAGCTGATGGGTTTGATGTTTGGTTAATGATTGGAGGTTGATTGATTGTGTTTGGTTGTAGTGGAAGTGATTTGGGGAGTGTTTGGATGTGAATATAGGGCGTACAAGCCACCATGACCCACGATGGTCATGGCTTGGTGGCGTACGAGAAACACATGGACCAAGGGTCCGGGTCGGGTCGTTGTGGTAGCTTGTGGGTTGATGTTGTTGGTGTTTGGATGAGACGCGTGGAGCCGAAAAGCTTCTAGAGCTTGTTTGGTTCACGTGGTCTTAACCGTAACCATGTCATGACCATTAGGGTTATAACATTGGTTTCGGGTATATTTGGTTGGTTGATTGGTTGGCGAGATTGTATTGGGTTGATTTGAGATTGAATTGCGCTATTATGACTTTTATTTGGACTTAATATATAAATTGTCAACTTTAAGCAACGTCGGTGTTACTTTGACTTTTAGTCAATAGTTGACCCTGACAACGCCGTAACATGGACTTTAGTATAGTTTGGACTATTGATTGATTAAAAGCAGAGAAGTCATGACTCGCGCTTGCGGACTCGAAACGAATAACGATATGAAACTAATATTGAAATTGACGAAATATATATCTATGAAAATGTTAATAAACTATGAAACATAAATAATAAAAAGGCTTTTATACCAAAAATATCGATAACAAGACTTGTCTTGTTATTTACTATTTTAAATGGAAACTAACGACTAAAATGGAAAGGTTTTCTAATAAGTAAGTAATTAATGTTTCGAGTGCACGTTTATCGAAATATGCCAATTATGGGCATTTAATACTATTTTTAAGTATTTATTTACTTACGTTGTGTGCATGGGATACGGATGACCTAACATTAATAGCGTCAATCCACGTGGGTAACGAACTTATTAGGTTGGCGAATCTAATAAGAGACCGCTAGGTACGTAGGATAACGTTATTAATGGGTGAATTATCCTTATGACTCATTAGGATGCGACCGGTTTATGGGATAATAAGCGACACAATAAATAATTGAGTTTATCGAGTTGACGAATTCGATAAGGTCTACTATTTATTCCGAAACTTATTGGACTATGGAGCTTATCACTTAGATGTCTCATTGAGTCACATGTTGGTTGTTTGAGTGCATTAATGGTATCATATTGAGTCGATACACCCACATGAGGATACCAAACGCTAGGATTAAACGGTGAAACAAGACAATTTTTGGAGATAAAGAAACGGAATACATTGGGGTAGATAACGTTGATTTTGGAAAATATATATTAAAATTGGTTTACATTAATAGGTTGTGCCGAGTCGATAGTTGTTGTGCCGTGATTAGCTGTTATCTTCTGCTAGTGTTTATTTGTGCGTTGCTTGCTTGAGGTGAGTTTCATAACCCCACTTTTATCTACGTTTTTAACTAAATTAGGCTGAGAATCATGCTACTGTTTTTGGACCTTTAAAACTATTTTGATTTGCTTATGTGCTTGACTATTTAGATAGATATGTGGTAGCTGTTTCCTTAGTCTAGGGTAGCAATCCTAATTGCTATAATACGTTGCCTAGCTAAGAGTAGACTTCTACCTCGACCTAGTCCAGGGTTAGCAATCGTTCTAGACTTTGCTACGACAGTGCTGGCTAGAGTCGCTGGGGCCCGTTGTGATATCGGATATGATATGGTTTGTGATTTATGTGTATCTATCTTAGGTCTCGCATAGCAAATTAACTCCTACAGGTCCACTACTGTTTACTTGAATTTAAACCTATGAAATCACCAGCGTTAGCTGACCTTTTAGCATGTTTTCTCAGGTATTTAAGTGATGTTTGGAGTGCGTGTTCGGTGGAAGCTTGGCAAGGAGGCATGGTCAAGGATCATAATCAAACTCTGATAATTTATTGGGACCTATTTTATTAAATCATGTTTGGGCCTAATATTTACATTTTGGGATTAATGTTTTAAATATTTAAATTTGGGATTGGTTTTGAATGTTAAATGACTGTCTTGTTTGCTATACTTGTGTGAGATACCAATCCAATTGTAACGCCCCAAAAACTTGATTAAGTCTTCTGTTGTTCCGAGATTTGGGGGTGTTACAGATTGGTATCAGAGCTCAAGGTTATAGAGAACTTCGTATTTAATAAAACCTAAACTATAACCACTTTTTAAGAAAATTGATCCTCGACCGACGCATGCCCGCCTGCCAAGCCGAAGCTTCTTATTTGATTATGGTGTGAACTGCGATTTGATTTATGAGATATTATGAATAGTGAATTGTTTATTGAGATGTTTTGGGATATGATTATTGATGTTGGGTAAATGTGATTCGATTGTCGAGATATTATGGATTTGATTTGGATTATCGATATGTTATACTTTTGGGATTTTGAGCTTGATTATATGATTGATTTGATCTGGGATTATGTGATAGAACAGAACTTATGTGTTTTATTTAAAGGCATATTTTGAGTAATGTGGTACCTCTATTTTAAAGATTTCATTATGTGATATATGTTTTGGTTGAGTTGATACGCTTATTAGAACCAGTTGTTTTCGAACACTTATACCTACCCTATGCCATTGTCACAGACTATGCCTTCACTAGCTTATGATGTTTCTGAGGATGTCCTTGCTGTTGCTAGTTCCCTAACATTGAATCTCATGACTTTTGTGCAGGGTGATCCCTATGTAATTGCCCATCACTCTATTTAATCATCATCATCAGATCGCCCTAGCTCATCTAGGCAGCTTACTTTGCATCAGGTCTTAGCACGAGCCCAAACTCCTAGACTTACTCGTAGTACTGCCCGCATGTCCGTACGACCACCATCATCACCTATTCACCTAGCATCTCACTCTCTTCTGTCATCACCACCAGCATCACCATGTCTTAGAAGAACTAGATCCCCTACTGTACCACCTCAGGATTCACCCGCACAGAGACTCCGACTCATGGACTCTCCCTCTGAAGATGAGGGCGTGGAGGAGCATGAGATCGAGGAGGAGCATGAGATTGAGGATCAGTATGTAGATGAGGATGAGGATCCTCAGGAGGAGGAGGATGAGGATATCCCAGATGTGGGTACTCCTCCATTGCAGAGTCCTGCACATTCTCCAGGACCAGGCTCTCCTTTACTATTGCTTGAGCCTGATTCTCCTGGTCAGCCTTTTGATTTCGATTCACCTCCACATTCACCTGAGATAGTTAGCCCATTAGGTTCAGATATACCATCGGAGATTGCTTCAGAGCCCGAGAATTATGGGGAGACGGGTCTGATGTGGGAGAGGATTATATCCCAGAATATTAGCCTTAGTCGGTTGTGAGATTAATTAGACGGAGTGACGAGGACTGGTGTAGAGGATTTGAGGATAGATTTGACTAAGATGGAGAAGAAATCGATGGCCTTGAGAGAGGGTCTGTCGAAACTCTATGAGCAGGTAGGAAACCGGCAAGCAGAGTGTTCGATAGCCCAGCAGGTAGACCAAGCGCTTCGGCGAAAGGTCGACGAGTTGGAGGAGGAGGTCGTGAATCTTAAGAAAGATCGCGACTCTCAGCATCGAGGGATTTTGTCACTATGGAGAGTGATGGACGATATTTGGAGATCATTTAGGAGTGGTCGTAGTCGTAGCTAGATTGTGTTAGATTCATAGCTTTGTACCATCTTGAAATTGAGTTGTCTCTAGTTCGAGATGTAGATATATCCTAGTTATCCTATTAGTATCGTCGTTAGGATCATTTTTGATTTCTCCGTATCCTTTCATGTATTTCACTTTGGAACCTATGAGTTTTGGTTATTGAAACGTGCATCCGTTAGTTATGATTCGGTCTCTAGTTGTTTTGTTATGGTATAACGTTATCCTTGCTGACCTTGATTATGTATTCGAGCGTTATTTGGTGATCCTTGGAACCCAACTCTATTTTTAGAGCGTGAATTGTGAACTTATGAAACTGTTATTCTTTCCTTCAAAATGATGGCACCAAGACGAAACATGCCTAGGAACAACCGAGCAACCCCTGCTGTTGTGGTTGCCCATGTCCATCGAGGTCGTCGTCCGACCCTGGCCACTCCACCTGTTGAGAACTTGAAAACTGATAACCCAGCTGTAGAGAACCCGAATGTGAACGACCGTGCTGAGAATGGTCCTGTTCCACAAAACCCTCCACCTTTGAACCCAGCCCACATTGACCAGCTTGTTACGAATCGTGTAGCTGAACTGCTAGCTGAGTCTAATCTCTCTAACACCTCTGGTGGAACCCCACTGCTTAATCGAACTACAAGTTGTACCTACAAAGAGTTCCGATTCTGTGGTCCCATCGAGTTCGGAGGAACCGAGGGAGTGGTTTACCTAACTAGGTGGATGGAGAAAACTAAGTCTGTGTTTACCGTTAGCAACTGTGAAGAGGATTGTAAGGTTAAGTATGCAACAATTACCTTGAAGGACGAAGCGTTGACCTGGTGGAACAACTATCACATATTCGTAGGAAGTGAAGTAGCTTATAGCATGACTTGGACCTAGTTTAAAGCTCTCTTGATCAAGACTTACTGTCCTAGGAATGAAGTTAAGAAGCTAGAGATTGAGTTCTGGAACCATAAGGTTAAGGGTACCGACATGACGACTTACAATCGTCGTTTCCAAGAGTTGTCGCTGCTTTGCCCTGATATGGTTCGCACTGAAGCCCTTAGCTACCAGGAATGATGTCATCGCTGCTTTGCCCTGATATGGTTCGCACTGATTGAGAGGTATACCGATGGATTGCCTTTAGCTACCAGGAATGATGTCATCGCTACGAAACTGGTTAACTTGCATGAGGCAATTACCGTGGCTCAGCGTTTGATGGAATCTTATGTATTGGGAGTAGGAGACAAGGGTAAGAGTGATAGGAGTGATAAGAGAAAGAGAAATTAAGTTGTTAAAGGAAATGGCAACAAACGGCAAGAGACAGCCAGGGTGTTCGCCATAAGAAATGGAGAGAATAAGGGTTATGAAGGTAGCAAGCCCATGTGTGGTCGTTGCAATCGACACCACCATGGACCGTGCCCGATTGTATGTAGGAAGTGCTCTAAGATAGGACACGTGGCCAAGGACTGTAGGTCCCGACCTCTTGCTGCAGCTCAAACTGCACAAGGAGCGGACTGGAAGGCCACTGTCACCTGTTTTGGATGTGGAAAGAAAGGGTACTACAAGAATGAGTGCCGAGAGCCGTGGATGAGAGGAAACCCCGGTAATAAAGGAGGATTTGTTAACTGAGGTGTAGGAAGTAATGGCTTAAACCCTGTGAAGCGTGAGGTTGTATGTTATTAGGAAGGAAGCTGGTGAGGACCCTAACGTAGTTACGGGTACGTTCCTTCTCAATAATCGCTATGCTTCCATACTGTTTGATACTGGTGCCGATATGAGTTTCGTATCCACCAACTTTATGCCATTACTAGGAATCTCCCAAACACCTCTAAGGTTCAGTTATGATGTGGGAATTAACTAATGGAAATAGGGAGAAGATAGGCACCGTAGTCCGAGGTTGTACCTTAAGTTTCCTAGACCACCCGTTTAGCATAGACCTATTGCCAGTTACCTTGGGAAGTTTTGACGTCATTATCGGAATGGATTGGTTGTCGAAGAACGCTGCACACATCATCTGCGATGAGAAGATCGTGCATGTACCGTATGGCGAAAAAGTTCTGAGCATACAAGGAGATCGGAGCGACTGTGGAAGTCCTTCCCGGTTGAGCATCATCTCTTGTATTAAGGCCCAGAAGTACATTGATAGAGGAGGTTGTATTTTCTTGGCTCGAATTTCTGAAAAGAAAAGCGAGGAGAAGAGTGAAAGACACCTTAATGATGTACCCGTCATTAGAGAGTTTCCAGATGTGTTTCCCGACGATCTGCCAGGGATTCCACCTGTCCGAAAAGTGGAATTCCAAATCGAGTTAATACCAGGTGTTGCACCCATAGCCCGGGCATCCTATCGACTTGCTCCAAGAGAATTGGAGGAACTGTCTAAACAGTTGGCAGAATTGTCAGAGAAGGGATTCATTCGACCAAGTTCGTCACCGTGGGGAGCACCGGTGTTGTTTGTGAAGAATAAGGATGGATCGTTTCGGATGTGTATCTACCATAGGGAGTTGAATAAGTTGACGGTGAAGAATCGATACCCGCTACCTAGAATAGATTATCTGTTTGACCAACTCCAAGGAGCTAGTGTCTTTTCCAAGATCGATTTACGGTCTGGTTATCACCAGCTGAGAGTTCGAGAGGAGGATATCCCTAAGATGGCGTTTAGGACTCGTTATGGGCACTATGAATTCCAAGTGATGTCATTTGGTTTGACCAACGCGCCAGCGGTTTGTGATAGAAAAGACGACATCTTGATATACTCCAGGAGTAGAGAGGAGCACGAAGAGCATTTGAGGCTCATTTTAGAATTGTTGCGAGAAGAGAAGCTGTATGCCAAATTCTCTAAGTGTGAATTTTGGATTCCGTCCGTGCAATTCTTAGGTCATGTGATAGATAGTCGAGGAGTTCATGTTGACCCAGCTAAGATTGAGGCCATTAAGGAATGGGCAGCCCCTAAGAACCCATCAGAAGTCCGCCAGTTTCTAGGTTTAGCAGGCTATTACCGGAGGTTCTTTGAGGGATTCTCCAAAATAGCTGACACAGAAGGACGTTAAGTATGAATGGGGAGAAAAGGAAGAAGAAGCGTTCCAACTTCTGAAGGAGAAGTTGTGTAGTGTGCCCATCCTAGCTTTGCATGAAGGAAGCGAAGACTTTGTCATGTACTACGACGTTTCGCATAAAGGCTTAGGTGTTGTTTTGATGCAACGGGAGAAGGTGATTGCTTATGCATCCCGACAACTTAAGAAGCATGAGAAAAACTACACCACCCATGATCTTGAGTTAGGTGCTGTAGTGTTTGCTCTTAGAATCTAGAGACATTATCTGTATGGAACCAAGTGTGTAGTGTTTACCGACCATAAGAGCTTGAAGCATATCTTAGATCAGAAGGAGCTGAATATGAGACAACCTCGTTGGTTAGAGTTGCTCAGTGATATGACTGTGAGATTCTTTATCATCCTGGTAAGGCAAATGTTGTTGCTGATGCACTTAGTCATAAGGAGAACATTCCACCATTACTTGTTCGATCCATAGGAATGACCATTGTTTTGCCTCTACCATCTCAAATCTTAGCCGCCCAAGCTGCGGCATTGACGAAAGAGAACCGTCCTTATGAGAATCTGCATGGAATGGTAGAAAGTGAAAACGGCTTCTTGAAGCGTTCCGACGGAACCTTATGCTTCAAAAACAGAAGCTGGATACCATTTCATGGTGGAATCCGTGAGTTGATTATGCATGAGTCGCATAATTCAAAATACTCTATTAATACCGGAGCCGATAAGATGTATCAGGATTTGAAGAAACTCTACTGGTGGCCTAACATGAAAGCCGACACAGCTCAGTATGTCAGTTGGTGCTTGAATTGTTCTAAGGTAAAGGCCGAACACCAGAAACCCTCAGGACTCTTAGTCAGCCCGAACTCCCAGAATGGAAATGGGAGCGAATCACCATGGACTTTATCACCAAATTACCAAGAACAGCTAGTGGCAATGACGCTATCTGGGTAATCGTAGATCGTTTGACTAAGTCTACTCACTTCTTAGCCATTAGTGAGGTCGATAGTCTTGACAAGCTCGCTCGGCTGTACATTAAGGAGATAGTATCGCGTCATGGAGTACCGGTATCTATCATTTCCGATCGAGATAGCCATTTTACATCCCACTTTTAGAGATCCTTACAGTTAGCTTTAGGAACAAACCTGGATATGAGCACTGCATATCATCCTCAAACCGATGGTCAGAGCGAGAGAACCATTCAGACCTTAGAGGATATGCTTAAAGCCTGTGTCATTGATTTCGGCAAAGGCTGGGAGAGACATCTCCCTTTGGCCGAATTCTCCTACAACAATAGTTATCATGCTAGCAGTAAGGCCGCTCCATTTGAAGCATTGTATGGCCGAAAATGTCGTTCTCCTGTTTGTTGGGCTGAAGTTGGCGAGAGTCAACTTACCGGTCCTGAACTTGTCCTAGAAACCACTGAGAAGATAGTTCAGATTCATAACCGTTTGCAAACTGCTCGAGATAGACAAAAGAGTTATGCCGATAGAAGGCGTAAACCTTTAGAATTTCAGGTTGGAGATCGTGTTATGTTAAAGGTTTCTCCTTGGAAAGGAGTGATTCGTTTTGGAAAGCGTGGAAAACTCAATCCCCAATATATTGGTCCCTTTCCAATCCTGGAAAGAATCGGACCAGTAGCTTACCGCCTTGAGCTACCATCGGAATTGAGCAGTGTACACAATGTCTTTCATGTTAGCAATCTTAAGAAATGTCTTTCGGAGGAAAAAATAGTTGTGCCATTAAGAGATATCCGTATTGATGAGAAATTGAATTTCGTTGAGGAACCGATTGAGATCATGGATCGTGAGATTAAACGGCTGAAGCATAGCCGTATTCCGATTATCAAAGTTCGTTGGAACTCCCGACATGGACCGGAGTTCACTTGGGAACGTGAGGACGTATTCTGTAAGAAGTATCCTAAACTCTTCATGACATCAAGCGACTCGGAGTGAAACCCGGTACGGGTTTCTTCTGAGGCTGGGAGGCTGTGACAACTGGCAATTTAGGGAGTCTATTTTAGGTAACCGCATTACGTTAAACTAAACCGAGCTTTTGCCTTTATCACTATTTTCATCAACCATGACTTGATTTGATATCGTTTATCGGTTTTTATGATTTATTTTATGATTGGATGAGTTATCGTGTGAGTTTTAACTCTTTTTGATAGGCACTATTCGATTCGGCACTATAAAAGCCTAAAACGAGAAATAACGTAACTTTTAGACCGTAACTCGAAACTTGGCAAATAAATAGTCAAAACTCGTGGAAAAACTTAAATAAATGTAATAGAAAGTTGAATGAACGTCGTGGGACACTCGTAGGACAATATATGAGCTCGGGAATGGGTAAACGGGATAGTTTACGAAAAATGACGGCTTCGGCCCCTCCATTTTTGCTCGAGCCAACCACCCCTCCCCTCCCTTTTTGCTTGAATTTTAGGTCATGTTTCATGTTTTTGATTAGGAATAGCAGATGGGTTTGATGTTTGGTTAATGATTGGAGGTTGATTGATTGTGTTTGGTTGTAGTGGAAGTGATTTGGGGAGTGTTTGGATGTGAATATGGGGCGTACAAGCCACCATGACCTACGATGGTCATTTCTTGGTGGCGTACGAGACCCACATGGACCAAGGTTCCGGGTCGGGTCGTTGTGGTAGCTTGTGGGTTGATGTTTTTGGTGTTTGGATGAGACACGTGGAGCCGAAAAGCTTCTAGAGCTTGTTTGGTTCACGTGGTCTTAACCGTGACCGTGTCATGACCATTAGGGTTATAACATTGGTTTAGGGTATATTTGGTTGGTTGATTGGTTGGCGAGATTGTATTGGGTTGATTTGAGATTGAATTACGCTATTATGACATTTATTTGGACTTAATATATAAATTGTCAACTTTGAGCAACGTCGGTGTTACTTTGACTTTTAGTCAGTAGTTGACCCCGACAACGCCGTAACATGGACTTTAGTATAGTTTTGACTATTGATTGATTAAAGGCCGAGAAGTCATGACTCGTGCTTGTGGACTCGAAACGAATAACGATATGAAACTAATATTGAAATTGACGAAATATATATATATATATATATATATATATATATATATATATATATATATATATATATATACTAGATTTCAAAGCCCGCCCAGTGGGCGGGCATGACTTATAATTATTGTTAACATATTTTTCTTTTTTGTAAGAAGGTTGTTATCACCAGTTAGAGAAACCTTCTACCCAATCCTTTTGAAAAACAAAATTACCTGTAATGTTGGTATTAGGAATTTCATCACAGTTTAGAGCATAAATGAGTCAAAAACTATTGAAATAAATTAGATAAAGGAAGTAAATGTCGAGTTTTTCATAGTAACTCAAAGTCTATCTTAATGATTAACACCTCCGTAACCGTAACATTCATAGTCTATCTTACAGTCATAATTTATAACTGAAGCATCATTGGATTTAAGAAGATTTGAAAAGTTATAGAAAGTGCCAGGGACAAATTTAATTTCTGTTTGGACCCGTTTTGACCCATACTTAATTCAACCCTAATCACCCATCTTGCCTATTGTAATAATACAAACTCATAGTTAGGATCAAATAATAAGATTACTTAAAATAAGAAGGAATAAGAAGAACTATAACCGCAAATCCGAGATGCACCGACCTAAATTAGATGCATCCCTATAATCTTATATGCATTATAACGCACCATAGTGTGTTTTCTAGCTTTTAATCAGATGCATATACATATATTAGATGCATTTCATGATTTCTCTTGTTTTTTGTTCCTCTGCACGTGCCAAAATCATGAAAATCAATTTGCACCATCTATACATCATATTAACTTTCGAAACTCAATATGTTGCATCTATATGAATTGAAATGCATCTAATGCAAGTCGTTGCATCTCAAATGCGTGTTTTTGGTTACTTCTCACCACTTCTTATTTTAATTTACTTCTCACTGGATCCCTACTCTACAAACTCAAATGGTTCATTAGAGATATTGCATCACATGGTTTGATTATTAGCCATTTTAGTTTGATATAAAAAATTCTAAAAATAAAAATAGCAATTTCATTAGCTTGTGAAACTTTTCTCAAAAGGAAAAAAATCAAAAAAATCCTTAGCTAGGGCTGATAGTAGCTTAAAGTTGGTGGTTTTGTCCCAAATAGTGGTTTTCCTCAGTTTAAGCCTAGCATTTTAATTCATTTTTAGTTGTTATAAAAAGTTTTAAAAAATAAAAATAACAATTTCAATAGCTTGTTTAACTTCCCTCAAAAGGAAAAAAATTTAAAAAAATTTTGATTAGGCTGCTGTAGGTCTAAAGTTGCCCAGTCTTGACCATTTGCTTCAAATGGGTCAGAACAATTAGTCTTAACCCAGTACTTTTAGCACAGATTTTTAGCCATTTTAGTTTGATATAATTTTTTTTTAAAATAAATAGCTTAACATTCGTTTTTTGTTCTAATTATGATTCTTAATTTTGATTTATAATTATATTTGGTGTATGTGGTAAAAGTTCATATATAGTATTTTCATAGACATAGGTCATCTCTATTTACAAAGTTTAATTACCGACTGTTGAAACCATTTAAATCTGTTTTTAAATTGAAGATCTTTATTCACATTTAAAATACAATTATATCGTTTGATAGTTCATTTTACCCAAACATATCATCCAGTTAATGTGAGGAGCAACTTATCATACTATTTTATAATGCATGATGGACTCTCTCTCTCTAATTAAATTTTAAGATTTCCTTAAATAAATTTTGAGTTAATTACATAAATCGTCCTTGTGGTTTGCTCAAAATAACGAATTTTGTCCCTATACTTTTTTTTCAGTGCGTTTCGTCCCTGTGGCTTGCAAATCTTACGAACTTTGTCCCTCGTCCAAAAATGTCCGTTAAGTGTTTTGCACCGTTAGTCCTTCGTTAGTGCAGTCCGTTAAGTGTTTTGCACCGTTAGTCCTTATTTTTTAAAATGTAGTTTTTCCCAATTAGTCCCTCCGTTAATAATAGTTATCGCCCGGTTTTTTACGTTTTTGTCCGTTTTCATTCGTTTTTATCCGTTTTCCCCCCGTTTTTTTCGTTTTTATCCGTTTTCCTCCCGTTTTTTTGGTTTTTCGTCCGTTTTCGTCTGTGATTATATGCTTTCGTCTGTTTTTTTACGCTTTTGTCCGTTTTTATCCGTTTTTTTTTTTTTTTTTATCCAATTTCGACTGTTTTTTTACATTTTCAATCGTATTCGCCAGTTTCTTTTTACATTTTTGTCAGTTTTTTTACATTTTTTCCGTTTTCGCCGTTGTTTTACGTTTTTGTCTGTTTTTCTTACATTTTGTCCGTTTTTTTTATCCGTTTTGTCCGTTTCAAAAAAAAATTTTCAAAAACAAAAAATTGAATAAAAAAAATATTTTTTAAATATGTTTTTTTTTATAAATATGTCCGTTCTTTTCAAAATATTTGAAAAAAAATATTTTTGTTCAAATTTTTTTTTTGAAATTTTTTATTAAATTTTTTTTTTAAAATTTGATATTTTTTTTTTCGGAAAAGTTTTTTTTCCAATTTTTTTTTTGGAAATTTTTTTTCCAATTTTGTTTTTGGAAAAAATTTTAAATATATTGAAATAGTACAAAAACGAAAGAAAAAGGGACAAAATGTAAGAAAAACAGACCAAAACGTAAAACAACGGGCGAAAACGAAAAAAACTGACAAAAACGTAAAAAAACTGACGAAAACGAATGAAAATGTGAAATAACGGTCGAAATGGGATAAAAAACAGAAAAAAATTGGATAAAAACGGACAAAAGCGTAAAAAACAGATGAAAGCATATAATCACAGACGAAAAGGGATAAAAACGTAAAAAACGGACGAAAAATGAAAAAAACGGGGGGAAAACGGATAAAAACGAATGAAAACGGATAAAAACGGACAAAAACGTAAAAAAACCGGGTGATAACTATTATTAACGGAGGGACTAATTGGGAAAAACTACATTTTAAAAAATAAGGACTAACGGTGCAAAACACTTAACGGACTGCACTAACGAATGACTAACGGTGCAAAACACCTAACGGATATTTTTGGACGAGGGACAAAATTCGTAAGATTTGCAAACCACAGGGACGAAACGCACTGAAAAAAAAGTATAGGGACAAAATTCGTTATTTTGACCAAACCACAAGGACGATTTATGTAATTAACTCATAAATTTTTAAGCATTTACACATTTTATTGCTTATTGTACCTATTTATAATACACAATAATATTATGAGTTACATTTTAGTCTAAGACATTTAATTCAAGAGTAACTATATCTCACTATTAAAATTTAACATATGTAGCTTCGATATGAACAATAAACATGAACTATATTCGAACGAATTTGTACATTAAACCATTATTTTTCAAAGTATACCTCACAGGTCATTGACTTATTCTATGACTTAAGGGTTGTTTACTTTCCCTTAGCGGGGAGGAGTGTGAGCCAAAAATCCTTGCTTCTTTTAAAGTTATACGAAATTGTTTTATACTATTACGTAAAGTTATACAACTTAAATTATCACTATCCTCTTTGCTCCCTCTTAAAGTTACACGAAATTGTTTTCTACTTTTATGTAAAGTTATACAACTTAAATTATCACTATCCTTAAAGTTATGGTTACGAAAAACGTATAATTTGAAAACATTGTTTTTTCAAAATTTAAGTTAAATGGTACTAACCGCTGCAACGCGCGTGTACCTGCTAGTTAAGTTAACTATGGAGAAAGGTGGTACCTAATAGAAAATGAAGAGATTGACTTTAATAACTTTTTTTACTTTCAAGTTATTAATAAATTTAATCTCATTTTCTCTTTGGTTGCCAAAAATGTTGATAATCGATCTTTTTTACTGCCAAGAACTTTGGTAATTAGAACATGTTGGCTTCAAGTAAGCAAATACCACATGAACTGCATTTTTTTTAAGGGTGAAAGCTAAAAACACGCAACGTGATTTTTCAGAACTACCGATGTACGCAACGAATTTTGAAAATTACCATTGTACGTAATATATTTTCAAATTTGGAACAATGTACGCAATATGACCGGTAACTAACAAGTTAATAGGTCACAAACTTTCAAAAATGACAGAAATGGTCCCTGTGATTTGCGTTGACTTTCACAGGTCATCCCACGGACTACATCTGAAAGTTAGTGACCATAAGTTAGTGACCATAAGGTTGAAAACGAAAAAAACGGACTACATCTGAAAGTTAGTGACCATAAGGACCATTACTGAAACTTTTTTAACCGAAAATAAAGTCATGGGATGACCTGTGAAAGTCAACGCAAGTCACAGGGACCATTTCTGTCATTTTTGAAAGTTTGTGACTTGGTAACTTGTTAGTTACCGGTCATATTGCGTACATTGTTCCAAATTTGAAAATATATTGCGTACAATGGTAATTTTCAAAATTCGTTGCGTACATCGGTAGTTCTGAAAAATCACGTTGCGTGTTTTTAGCTTTCACCCTTTTTTTAATTATATTAATGTGAGCATTAGGTTCTTTTCATAATTATATGTTCTTATAATTTATTAGTGTGTCACCTAAACAAAATGTGTTCAGTTAAGGCAAATACCTTTATGATACGCCCTTTAATAATTATTTGTCTAAAAAACGCTTCAAAAGTTAGTAACTTCAGTAGCTTCTATTGAGTGTCTTGTAGCAAGACATAATAATATAAGCCTTGCACTTCTTTGATCAATTTGTATAATAAGCCTATTTATAACAATAATCAATACACAAATAAACACATCCCAAAGTACTACTGTACTACCTAAACATTACATAAGCATCATGAGGGATTTTTTTGTATTTCAAGTACAACAGGAGTCTCAGTGTACCTCCTGCGAAATTGGATCATAACATGATGATCTAAAAATCTTGAATAAATTTGTCTTTAACTTTGTCTTGTAGAAGGAGGTCATGGTAAACAGGTTGATTTCAGCGAAAGGGGTTTGAAGTACGGAATCATTGTTTTCTGAATAAGATTCATATTGCTTAGCAGCAGGCTGTAAGTATTAACACGTGGTTCCCAAAAATGTTCAACATTACTAAACATGGAGATAAATATGAAAAATAATGCACATGGAACCAACCAATGTACCATCTCTTGTTGCTGTGTTGTAGACATTGAATAAGAAACTAAATGGTAAGTAGTAAATGTAGTGTTAGCGGATTTACATGTAGACACAAAATATGTTGGTATAATGTCCTCTTATAATGCGAGTATCACTTTTTTGGGTTCCGTAATTATCTTCATTTATCTCATGTCTTCTGTCAAATTAAAGCTTTTCGGGAAAAAAATGGTCCAAACAAATCCACCTAGTTATTTATGTATGGCTCAATTCTGGCATGTTTTTTCTCAAACTCGTAACTTCATTTTTAAAAAGCTATCACTAACATAGTTTAATATATTTAAATGATTAAAAAGTAGGATAGTTAACCTTGTTTTCAAGATTGTAGTCCAAGCATCATCATCACCTTGGTATTGTTCCAAGTAATATTTTGCATCAAGTTGAGGTAAGCTTGCATACCATGGGACATCAAGTGCCTATCCAACCTACTCACCAATTTCATAAGATACAAATTAATGATAACAAACTTACATCCAAACAACTACTTATGTGTTAGTGTACCTACCTCGATCTTAAGCAGTCAAGCTAAAAACTTAGGAATCGCTAAATGTACATATGAGCAGAAAATCGGACACCTTAGCATCGGTATCATCATATAGTACCAAATAAATAAATCAGCTGTTGCGGAGCCTATTGCAAAAAGAATTGTGTTTTTATGAGCCAACATCAAAGTTGCCACAACTGTAATCATCCAAAAACAAAAAGCCATCATCAAATTTCTCAAAACAAACACTAAAAGTTAAAGCATAAATGAACCATGCATTTATAAAATCTAAACAATTATTAACTGAAAAAGAATTATGAAACATGATCACAAGTGATGAAGAAGAAGCCATGTCAAGATATTATAGTTGCAATAACCTTCGGAATTAATAGAAAAATATCACGCAATCATTAGTATACAAATTCATGAACGACAAACAAATAATAACAAACTTACGCATTGAATGTATTATGTCCGCCCTTAATATGCCACTGAAATTGATTGTGAACACCAATTTAAGGTTTAAATTGGAATTGGAACTCGAACCACCTCTACAATGGAATTTTAGGAAATTCATACATGATATAAACTATAAAAGGGTGTTTGGGATTGTATTCTTTCAGGTGTGTGGACTTTGAATGTAAAAACTTAAACTGCTTATTTGCTTACTTTGTGCTGAAATAAGCACCGATGGAGATGTTTATTATAAAAGTGCTTAAAAATAAGTATAAGCTAAACATATGCAATCCGAAATGCCCTATTTAGATGTGTGTCACAAGTATGCAATGATCAATTTAAAGTGTTAAATAGCTTCGCGTAAAACAAAAAAAAACTAAAAAAACAAAAAGTCTTGTGTTAAGGTTTCCTAAGCAAAATCGATATCAAAACACTCAATGCTTCAGCAACCATAGATGGTACGTGCTTATTGTCATCATCTGTAAATTAACCATAATCATAGAACACAATCGCACATTTGACTAAAAAAATTATAGACATGGCATATAACAGTTCATATTACTATACCCATGACCCTTTCAAGAACACATGCCGTAGCAATAAACACATTCAATGTTAACAAAGAACATCTCAAAATAATCATTTACTCATTTGAGTATATAGTTTTTCATCAAAAGTTTATCATTTTAGCTAACCTGAGATGAAAAAGGTCATGAGTATCTAAAACAGGGAAAATATAACGATGAATCATTTGGTTATGTGTGTGAAGGCACATTGTTGGTGGTACCTTCAGCAGAAGATGGATGTCGGTTTTTGTGTGTATGACCATTGACTGAATGTGCAGGCGCGCGTTGGTCACGGGGTGCTCTTGTGTTAAATTTTGGGTTGGTAATCTGTGGTAAACATATCATTCTATCAATTACTAATGACTTTCAAGGTGTGGCTTATTGCATGATTAATTACAGGGGTTTAACCTGGACAAAGGATAAAAGATTTAAAGTTCCAAGAAGCTCATTTCTGCTGAAGCCTTTCTTCGTTTCTGCTGATGAGTCTTTGCTAGCCGTTAGAGGGGTCTTAGTGTAACTTAATCTCCTATTTAATAAGTCCCTTTATCTAGGGTTACACACACTTGAGTGTGCAGTCTTTTGTATCACTCTTTTCTCTTCTCTTAGATCATTTCACTGATCTTGTCTTGTCTTTACACTCATATGATTATTGTCTCATTGACATTAATCTAATCTTGTAACATTTGGATACTATTAATCTAAGCTGACTATTGCAGCTTAGATCTGAATAAAGGTTCCGTTGTTTATCTACTGTTGCCTATACTTTCGTACATGGTATCAGAGCCTCAGGCTCATTGATTCTCTTTGGCAACAAAGGTGTGGTTTGGGGTTATTGCTATTGGCGTAATCACTGGTTATCTTCTGTTTACAATTTACCCTAGACTAAGTGAATCTAGGGTGATTGTGATTTGTTCTTCCGCTGCATATTTCTTTGTAAGTCTAAGTCTTATCTTCTCTTTAAACATACAGTACTTAAGTCTCTGTGGGTGCAAACGGGTAGACTAACATCTTGATCTACCACCTTGAGTGGTACGAATACCTGCTCTGGTTTGCCCTAGTCCACAGGCTTGGTGCTTGTTGGTTCTTATTGCCAAGTCTTATTTACTTGTCTATTTACTCTTATTATTATATCTGTCTGGGTTCTCTGTCTGTCTTATTATCTCTGTCTTATTGTTTTTATTATGGCTATTGGTGATGATAATGTTGGTGGTGGTGGTTCCACTGAGAAAAGCTTATCTTTTGGTGATGCTTTGTATTTACACCCCAATAACACCAATGGTACTCCCATTATTTCTATTAAACTCACTGGAACTGAAATGTTAGATATTAACTTTTCACATACACATCAAACCATAACACAAAGTAGCATATAGATGGAATTCTAGAGAGAGAAAGTTAGAGGTTTAGGGAACTTAGTGAGAGAAAGTGAAAGATATTATTATGAGCTCCAACTCTCTACCTTGGAAGGTAGAGAGTATTTATAGTCTTACACAAATCGCCACACTTTGGGCTGTGGATCAGGCATACAGTGGGTAAAGACCCGTCCGTCCTCCACGGTGTTACTTAACTAAATAACTACTTAACTTAAAAGAACTACGACTACGAGCTTTCTAACGATTACATATACTTGAGGTGACCGACTCTTTAATACTGGGAATTTCTAATTCCTAACAATCTCCCCCTAAGGGAGGTCACCTCAATAATGTACCAAAATTACATAGAATACAAATAAATATAAAATTTAACAATTGATCTTGCATTCTTGATGTAGTCCTTTGCTCCTAGGCTCGTAGTCATTGATTCTTCACAATGCATGTTTGATTATTCCAAGTGGAGGTCTTTTACTGATCCACGTGATGATACATTTGAGCCATCTTTGGAGATCATCAGCTATCAAAAATCTCTGAGACATCCATTGTGGTGTTGTGACTTTGGGACCGACATGCTCACATTCTTGATCATGATATCTTCTCATCAGAGTAGCGGAAGCATTTGTTGAATCACGATATTGGCAGCAGCGTAGCAGAAGCTTGGTGTGAAAATATCAGAGTCATTGATGCACTAATCATGATTTCTTTTGAGATGAATGTGTTAAGTGAGCATGCGGCTATGGATTGACCGTTTCATTCTGATCAGCTGCAAACGTCGGGCGTACCTGCATACAACAGTTAGCAACAAATCGCACGAAAGTGTCTTTGATCACTTTCGATGAATTGAGGTACACGGCCCACGGTTCCCCGTTGATCAGTACAAGTACTGCCTGTGATCAGGTAGGATTCCTAAGAATCTCCTTGACAGGGTTTCGCAGTTGTTCTAGCTGTTCTCAAACCGGAACATCTCAAAGAAGACAACACGGAGTGAGTGAACCAGCGAATTTTAAGTCCACTGATTGAAGAAAAGAGATTTGAAAAACAATCGTGTATTGCTCAATAGAAATTGTTTTTTCAATACAACGAAGGTTTTATTGAAAATCAATTATCAATCATAAAAATACCTTTTGGTTTGAAAAATGAGTACACAGTCGATGTGCTAAAGAAAAGAGTTTTTAAGCACAAAGACTGGTTTTTCAAAGGTATCCGTCAATCCCTAACCTGAACCAGGATTGATTCAAGAAATTGAATCGCCCCATTGTTTCTGTTCAGTTGTCACATGGTTGATCTATATGATAGATCTCACATGCCACCTACCAGGAGCTTGTTTGATGTTGGCTCCAGAAGGCTTTCCATCTTCATTGTGAATGTGTAAACACATCACTCAGATGTTCTGGCAATACCACAAGGATAATGCGTAGGACTCAAGATATAATCTCTCTTTCCACATTGTGTGAAACAGAGAGTCTTCATTGAAAGTGTCCTAGTGAGATTAATTGATGATCTCGTGGCTCTAGACTCAATTTGTGCATATTTGGATCCTATAACGGAGACTAGGGAGAGGATCTCCTTCTTCAATATTAACCATCTCTAAGAGAAAGTCGATAGATAATGTCGGTTCCCCGTGAGAATGAAACAAGCCCTTTTAAGAGGAACTTGAGTGGTTTGGAAAGTTGAAGTGCAGTGCGTCACTGGGTCCATGACGTCTTGTCTTCAATACCGATGTTACCATCAGTAGCATATGAAGTGAACCCGGTTTCTGCCCTAAGGTTGAATAAATGGAGGGCTATTTGTTTTCACCCTATTTTCATTCAATTCTTTTTAATTCTTCAACCCCTTCAGTGCTTACCAAGACTTCATAGCTATTACCTTGTTGGGTTTATTCCAGTACTAGCTCAGTCTTAGTCTGCACTCTTCCCATATCTCACTTTTCTCCTTTTATCATCATACCTAAGGACTTCTACACTAACTAGTGGATTGTCCCTGGGTAGATCCCTCCGGTTCTGGCGGATCATGGGAACCAATACCTAACCTTATCATCCTTATATCACCGTACATAAAGTAAAGTTGGTCGGTCAATTTGGTATTGTTCATCTGCCATTGGATCCAATTGAAAACCATTTGAAAATCAATTCAGATACTTGTGATATATTATCAAAGCTTTTTGTACCTGAATTGTTTTTGATAATTTTAGAACGAGAACTCCCCCTCAACATGTGCATCAAGTATTTGAAAATGTTTTGCACACGGAGGCAAGAGAAAGAATTAACTTCTTTTGATTACCATTTTCTAAAAGATATCAACATCACTTCCCTCAACAGATCAAGTAGGTATAGCATTTCCGGGAAGGATGAGGTTTCCATGAATTCGCTCCCCCTCAATATGTGCCTCGAGGTTTGAAAAGAGTTTTGCACATACTAGAGGGAACCTACACATTAGGATGAATGATCACGTTTCAAATCATAGGTTTAAGATAGGTGCTCCCCCTCAACATGTGCATTGAAAAATTGAAATCGTTTGTCACATGTGGGAGGGACAGCATGTTCATTCATGTGAAACCATTTACCTTAATATCAGTTTAAATCTAATTTAAATCACACATTCTCCCCCGATCACAATTATCAAATCATTTGAGATTTGTGATCTCGTATAGATTTAAATTGATTTTGAAAGTTTTTAGGGAGAATTGTGACTTGATTGTGAAAGCGTTTGAACTGATAAGGATCGGATTTTAAGACTTTAAACTCCATTTATAAAACCATGCATGTATATCTTTTGAAAACAATTTAATGCCAAATAACTTTTTAATTTAATTGAAATCATTCTCCCCCTCAATCAATGACGTAGGTTGTTGATTGAGAGATAGAGATTTTAACAAATAAGTCCTGATGATTATCAAAAATAGAGATTGAGTTATTTTTCAAAGCATTTAGTTTTCAGCAGATAGGAGTTTATAGAATCAGAGCATAGGATTTGAAAACATGGTAAAACATGGCTCTGTTCTTTCTTTAAAACCGGGTTATTGCCTGAAGATGACAATAAACCATTTCTCTTTCTCCCAAAAATATTTTTTTGATTTTTTGATTTTTTTTAATTTTTTTTTTTTTATTTATTTATTTTATTTTATTTTATTTTTTTTTTTAAGAATTCGAACAACATCTAAAGTCCCGTGTCATTCTTTGAATGACAACACAAAGACCGTAGATATTATCGAACCGAGAGAAACATGACAAAATGACAATATTTTTTGAAGATTTTTCGAATTTTTCAAATTTTTATGGATTTTGAAGGTTTTATATTTTTCTATTTGATTTTTGGAGTTTTATAATTTTGTATTTTGTTTTTCGAAAAAATATTTACAAGAGATAAATTAGTTTAAGAGAATGATGAAATGTGCGAGATAAAGATATCGTTCAGCACGTTGTAGAAGAAAGGAACCAACATCTCTTAAACTTTCGCCACCAAAGCATCCGAGGCTTCTAAGAAAATCGACTGGACATGAGCCTTCTCAATTTGAATCTTTGGTAGCTTCCCCCCAAACCGACAAACATCGAATAAAGACCATTTCCCTAAGAAGTAGAGTTGAATACAAAGCGGTCTCATTGATTGAAGCTCAGCACCCTGAAGAACACGAGAACACCGAAGTAACAAGTTGAAACATTGATCGTTTCAGTGGTTATCAAATCCGGATTAACTGATTACAACCGATCACATGAACCTGTTGTGCATCCCCGATGTACACCTTACTCTTCGAGATTGACCAGTTGTCTAGTTAGGGGAACAATATATCAACATCTTCATTTTACCAAGTGCATTCCAGTTATATAACATATAACCAATCAGCACATAATGTACACATGTACCCAACAAGAGTAGAGACGATGACATCCATGTAACATGTTGAGTCACTAATCATCTCTGTGGATGTCAACTCTGAAATAACTGAATTAGCTCGATCAAGTGAACATGTTGTGCATATAACCGGAAGCACTTTATCATAAACCGTATATGAAATGTCGATAGGCAGTGTCATCTCACGTTCCAAATATTCTTCTCACATTTCTTCCAACTGAACACTGAAGTAACAAAAAAACCAAAGGTCTCCAGAGACCACTTCCCCCAAATAGTTGGAATAATATATCCTTCCCCCAAATAGTTTTGATACCTCAGAATCAGCAAAACATAATCAATCCATAAACTTGAAATCTTGTGAGAAGAACTCAAATAGCCCAAGTGAATCCTGTGAGAATCAACTGCTACATAAACTCTCTCTGACTATCTTTATCAACCCATATGTAGACAATTTAAAGTGACCACTGTTGAAGAAAAACCCGATATACCAAACTTGAAACTGAAGTCGAATTCCCCGCATTTGTGACACAAGTAATCAACTTGTGTCAAATGTCCAAGCAAATCTCTAAGTACTCACTACTCAAACAAAGTATGAGACATTAACACCTCTTGATATTATCCACATCGTCATCTGCATGTGACACTGAGTAAAACAACGTAACTCCTAATAGTGATAGTTAACCAGGTCTTCAACCATCCCCTCCGACTGCTGGTAACTAGATAAGTCAAGCCTTCAACTCAAATTCTTAAGCCCGAGCAAGTTATCAAATAAGAACACGCCTTTGTGAAGGACAACTTCAATCTCAAATAAGTGATAAATGATTAACTCTGAAGTAATCAACTTGTGTCAAATGTCCAACACGTGAACAAACATACAATCGGATGTACATTGTCCCACTGAATGAACCGGAGCAAATGATTCCTCAACATCAATGCATTCTTCCTTAGGGTATACATGTAGAAACTGATCTGGAAGATTCACCAATAATGTTTTCGAGCGGATGAGGTAGTCATTTTCCATAATGTTCATGTGGTTGATTTATAACGTGCACCATGAGAGGAACAATAATCCGTGAAGATTTGGCAAAAGAATACCAAAGAGCGGATCACTATTCATGAGTGCAACTGCAATGATAGTCATTAACAACGCCTTGTGAAGTAACTGGAGATAAGGTTTCTTGAGAATTCCAAGAAGTACTTCTTAGATGGTGAACCAGTTGAGTCAATAGAAACCAGAGCATGAGCTTCAGAAGCTGGATGATCAACATTCGTTAGAGGTTGGAAGTACTCATCAAACATATCTTTGAAAAACAGTGAATCCCAAACAATGAATCCCAATTATCCTTAGTAATTGAAGCATTAGGCGTTGGAGGAGTGTCATCAAAAATCAAGCAATGAATCATTGCTAAAGAATCTGAGCAAGTCTAATTGGGGATAAAATTTTGGCTTTTCAATCTCCCCCAATTAGTGCTCTCCCCTAAACTGACAAAGATTTTCAAGTGTTCTTCTCAGCCCGGAATAAGAAGAAGTCTTTAGATCATCAGATGCAATTCGTCTTTAGTCTTCTAATCATGTAGCTTTCAAATGTAGATTAGACTGTAGACTCGACCTTCTTCAAGATTATCCGAATGGGGAAATAGACAGTTAACATCTTCTTCACACCAAAGGCATTCCCGTTAACTTGTAAATAGCAAATCCCCTTAATTAAAATCCCTCCCAATCAAACAAGAACAGAAAGATGTTCATCAAAGAAATCAGCCCAGCAACTAGAAGCACTTTGTCATTTAATCATATCAGCCCGTGTGAAGATGTCAACCAACGGATCTTAGAAGAAACTACATGTGAAGATGATCCGATAAGAAGAATCTTGGTTCTTACATGGGTTAGGAGCCGTTTGACCATATATTCTCAAATATCAGTCAACCATGCAAAAAATTCACACTTCTTCTCCCCCTCAAGAATTGCATACAGAGATGCCATTCTTGATTAACCAAGTGATTATCATCCAAATGTATTATATTCACACTTCTCCCCCACAAAATTAGCACATGATGTCGCCATCTTCATTATATTGAGCAAGAGGAATAAGAGTAATTATCAGTAGTCCGGTTCACTTGATGACTGAAGCGCATGGAAAAAGCATGAAGCATGTTGATGAAGAATGTCGATGAGAATGGTCATAAACATGAAGATTTCTCTTCTTAAGAAGATAAAGCGCACTGAAGCGTACACCTTTCTTTTCTTTGAGGAGCGGGGCCTGAAGTGTTATCTGCAGACGCCATTATGATGAAGTACGAGGCCTGAACTGATTTGAACAGACGTCATTGTTAAGAGCCCAGTCATATGTTTAGAGCCGCCCGAATCCAAATGCCAAGGGACGATTTGTACGACCTGCTTTGGACAACAGACGAAGACAGAGAATTGGAAACATTGGATCCCCATGTGCTGATGGGTTCCTTTTGGTTAGCACAAACAGTCTTTGAATCAGCAGAAACCCTAGATGCAATGTCATTATCCCTAGGAGCTGAACTAGTAGAGGCATCAGACTTAGTCAAATGACATTTTGTGCTTAATGGGATTATTCTACCAGTTGGCTTCCAAACCTTAACAGGCACTATTCTCGGCATAGTGGATCTAGTTAAAGAGCAAGGTTTTCCATTCGTGAACATTCGACCTGTAGGCTTCCACTGAAATCCTACCTTGGTAAAAACCTTCCCTGTAGGTTTCCAGGATTGCTTAATCTGTTTTGCTTTCCAAACTTTCTTAACTGGGGTATGATTCTTAGATCTCAGAAATAACACATCACATTTATCATGATTACCCGAAAATAAACATTTTTTACATGTTTTGCAGACAGCATGAGGCCTCGAATTAATTTCAGTAAGCTTAGAGCTAATACTAGAACTAACACGATTCTTTTTGTTCAAATCAAACTTCTTGTCCCTATGGTGTTCTTCCACTTCCTTATCATGAACACTTTTAGTTTGCGTAATTCTATCCTTCTTTGCATTGCTTCTAGGTTTTGATCCGCTAACTTTAGTGTCAATCTTAACATCTGTAGAAGTAACGATGGGAACATTACATGGCTTCACTACTTTCTGCATTTCTTGTCTAGAAGTGCTGGGATCTGAAGTTCTAGGAGGCACATCAAAGGTTGCTTGCTTGAATTTTGACATGGAACAAGGCATATCAAGGGTCACATGCTTGGCTTTAGGCATAGAACAAGGCACAACTATTCTATCTCGCCTATTGCTAGATTTCGGACTTGTGACAATTACATACTCTAAGAGTTCCTGAGATCGTTTGGCATCCATGCAGGCATAGGCTATAGTACTATCAAAAGGTTTTTCTAATCTTTCATCTTCAACAATCTCACGGAGACCCTTCAAACTTTCCTTAAGGTATGAGAGATATGCTTTATGTGCAAGTTCATTATTCCTAATGGGCGGGGGAATATATAACATATCGATAGCATATTTATCACAAGCAGAAACCTTAGGAACAGAGTATTTGCAATTTGGGATTGGCAACTTTCCTTTCACCTCACGCTTCAGATTCTCAATATCGTTAAGTAAAGAAGTTATCTTTTCAATTTGTTTGTCATGGTTAACTTTAAATGAATCACATAACTCTTTGTTTTGATCATTAACCTTTGAAATTTCAGCTTTAAAACAATCATTTTCCTTTTGCAAGTTATCAATTATGTTTTGAAGTTGGAAATTCTGAGAATCTAAAGGTGGAGGCATATGGGAACCAGTCACATCCTTCTTTTCACCTTTCAGTTGTGAAATTTGGGCTTTCAATCTTTTGATCGTGTTATTATGAGCTCGAATTTGTTCATCACGTTTGCTAATTTCAAAGACTGCATCAAACTCAGGAGCATCAGAGGATGTCTTGATATTTGAGGTTTTAACATTTTCTTTGAGATGTTGATGTTTTAATTGCAAAGCAAGATGTTCAACTTCTAATTTAGAATAATGTTTGACCAAGTTATCATGATCATCCTGTTCTATTTTCTCATGCAATTTTGAATTTGTTGTTTCAAGCTCAATGACACGATCATGGGAGACTTTCAGAGCAACAGATAATTCATGAAATTGAGAAGCATTAATGGAACAATTTGTAGCAGTGAAAAACACATCTTGAGCAATACATTCATAAATCAGATTCTCATTCAGTGTATGCAAGTTCTTCCTTTCAATCTCACTATATTTTAATTCTCTCTCATAGTCACTAACCTCAACAATCATTGCATCAAATACCTTTTCCATTTCTTTAATATCAGAATGCGTCCCCTTTTTAAGACACTCAAATTGATCTTTTAGTTGTTTAAAGAAAGGCATGACCTCAGTTAAATAGCATTCTTTAGTTTGCTCAAAACCCCTTTCCCCTTCAGTTATACCGGTGGGTGTGATCCTTTTCTTACAAGTTTTCTCAAAATCAACAAATAGTTGAAAGATAACATATTCACTGATTAAGGTCTTGCTTTTAGTGGCAAGAGATCTAGGAACTAAGTGCATTGGTGTATTAGGAGGATACACAGTTGATTTAGGCAGTTTCCTACAAGGGGGATTCTTTTCAACAAGATTTTCAGCTTTTTGCATTTCCATATCCTTTTTCCAGAACACTTGTTCAGGGGTTAATAGATTCTGAGGCTTAAACTTGTTCAGGGAGATCCAATTTTCTTTAGTGTAATTATGGGGTTTGATCGTTATGTTATTCTTTTTACACTTAGGATCATTTAGCTTCTTATCCATTTTCTCCCTAGATGCAATATCTAGTTTTCTATCTTCCTCAGTGCACTCAATGCAACTAGGTGTCTGTCTAGGTTTAAGAATCTCATTTCCATCATAGATTACATTTTGAGCTGCTTTTGCTTTCTTACCATACTCAGGATTGGGTTTATCTATAATGGGAACACTGTGCTTATCGCTTAAGACTCTGTGTTTAGTGATCATGTGAGCAGTCTGAATGGTATTCCCTTGTACGTACAACTTATTTTCAAGCTTGTTTTTCAAAGTTTTTAGATTGGAAAAATCATTCAAAAGTTTTGATTCCTTAGCCTTGAATTCTTGCTTAAGCATTTTAACATTTTCTTGAAGTTCGTGTTTTTGCTTAGCAGTTTTAGAAAGCTTTTCTTGTAAGGAGTTTAACTCTTGTTTTAATACTTCTTCTTTAAAATTACTTTTTCTAATGATTGTACGTATTTGGACATCCATTTCCTGCTCACGGGTTGTCAACTCAAACTTAGCACGCTGCTCATAAATAGCAACTTGATCCTTATATATGTTAAGCTCAGTGGTAAGGGAATCATCAGGCACAAATGCAGCGTACTCATGCAGTTCATAATCATCATTTTGAGTAGAAGATGCACAACTAGGTACAGCAGAAACTTCCATGCAACTTACCTCAGCATTGACATGCACAGGCTGTGATGGGTGCATCTCTATCTTGGGTACATCCGAAGCTTCCATGGAGCGTTCTTTTGCATTAACTTGCACAGGTTGTGTCTGGTGAACCTCTCTCTCTTGTGAATTTGAGCACGAAGATTCCATTTTTGCATTATCCGAATCATCAATTTTTGTTGTCACTGACATTCTGCATTCAGCAACACCCGATTCTTCACCAGATACATTACCCAACTTATCACAACAATCTTTCAACTGCACCTGACACTCATTCACGTCTTCATTCTTTTGTGCAGATTCTTCAATGAACTTTTTCATATTATCCATGAGTTGGATAAATGTCACAATGAATTCCTGAATTTCCATTCCAGTATGTTTTTTGAAGGAAATTCCAGTCAAGTGTTGATTGTAATCTGCTGAATATTCCCCACTGATGAATGGCTGAAATTGTTTGTAGATTACTTGAAGAGCTGCACTGGAACCATCCTTTTGAACTTCTTCATTGGTAAGCTGCAGCTTTAAATGCTCTAAGTTCAACAGCAAGCTTCTTGTCAATGTAGGTAAGTCCTGGCGGAAAAGAGCACTACATGTTCGATCCCCAGCTATGGATAACAACTGTATGAGGTGCAGATGAAGTAGTTGATAGGGCTCAATGCAGCATTCCATTTGCATGGCATTCTGTAGCAGGTGCAATTCATTCTCATTGTACTCAGAACATGAAGATCTCACATCCTCGTTGTTTAATTCAAACATCTTTAATCGTTCAGAGTAGCATCCATTATCATTATTATCCACAGCATCATATAATTTAAGCACTTCTGAAATCACTGGGTCAGTAGAGTAAGACATGATGTGGTAGAATGCACGGGATTTTACAAGTTTATGATTTAAACCGAGAAATAGAATCTTTCGCAGGATTTTACTAAAATCAAGACTAAACCGTTAAGCAATGACCAATGGAATGTGTTAAGACGACTAATGGATCGACACAATGATAGACAATTGTGTGTTAGGTCTTATGATTGTTTGTGGGATAAGCAGAGGTGTTGTTTGGTTGTGATTCGGATTGGTTTATGCCCGTTTTTCCTGAGAAATTTAGGTCTAACAACTTAAAAACCTCAATAACTTCTGTTCGGAGCGGATTTAGACCTCGAAGATTGACCTAGTTCATTCGGCGTGCCATTCTCCTCGTTCTCACGGTCGTTTTGATGGGTAGAACGCTGAAAACGGAGTTACGGTTCAAAAGTTATGGCCGTTTGAAGTTTTTACGGGAAAAATCAACCAAGTCGCTACGAATTCTTGAACCAAGTCGCTAACAACTAATTCGCTACACCACTAAGTCGCTAGAGTCCCAAGTCGCTAGAAAAATGCAAGTCGCTAAGTAGTAACTCGCTAAGCCTCAAGTCGCTAGCAAAATTTTGGCAGTAATTCGCTACTCAAGTCGCTAAAGATACAAGTCGCTAAAGAGCAACTCGCTACAGACCAAGTCGCTACCACCAAGTCGCTACCCGTAGTGGAGTGTCCACTACTTGTACTGTAACTCGCTAGATCTAAGTCGCTAGGTTTAAAACTGTAACTCGCTACAATTTTGTGAAGCAAGTCGCTATGAAGAATATAAACCGTGAGCTAAGTCGCTAGCAAGAAAAACCTTATAAACATCACTTTTCAATCCAAAAACAACCCAACCAAGATGATTCAAGCTTACCAAATGAAAACCTAAACACTTTTGATGATTCTAAACACAAAAGTACCAACAAAATTCAACCTTTAACACACGAAATCAACCAAATGATGCAAAAACCACTAAACCTTTTCAAACTCAAAAACCACCTAAAAACCACTATAAATCCAAAGATGTGCAAGATATGATCAAACCTTGGCTCTGATACCAATTGTTAGATATTAACTTTTCACATACACATCAAACCATAACACAAAGTAGCATATAGATGGAATTCTAGAGAGAGAAAGTTAGAGGTTTAGGGAACTTAGTGAGAGAAAGTGAAAGATATTATTATGAGCTCCAACTCTCTACCTTGGAAGGTAGAGAGTATTTATAGTCTTACACAAATCGCCACACTTTAGGCTGTGGATCAGGCATACAGTGGGTAAAGACCCGTCCGTCCTCCACGGTGTTACTTAACTAAATAACTACTTAACTTAAAAGAACTACGACTACGAGCTTTCTAACGATTACATATACTTGAGGTGACCGACTCTTTAATACTGGGAATTTCTAATTCCTAACATGAAAATTATAAAATATGGAATATGGCCATGACATTTGCCTTAAGGAACCATAACAAGTTGGGGTTTATTGATGGTACTTGCATAAGAAATGATTCTAACCCCAGTCTTGCTAATCAGTGGGATACTTGTAACTCTGTTGTGGTCACTTGGATCCTCAACTCTCTCAGCCCTGAATTATTTGCTGGTGCTATTTATTCTAAAACTGCTTATGAAATGTGGAATGATCTTAAAGATACCTATGATAAAGTTGATGGTTCAGCTATTTTTAATTTGCACAAAAACATAAATTCTCTTAGTCAAAATGGGTCCTCTCTTGCTGATTACTATAACAATCTTAACTCTTTATGGAAACAATTTGATTGTATGATTAGCTTGCCTCCCTGCACTTGTGAGGCTGCAAAACACTTTGAAAGACACAATCAGCTAATCAAGTTAATGCAATTTCTTATGGGTCTTGATGACTCCTATGTTCCCATCAGAAGCAATATTTTAACCAGAGATCCTTTACCTAATGTCAAAACTGCTTTCTCTGTTGTCTCTGGAGAAGAATCTCACAGAAACGTCTCATCTGGGAATAGCTCTGCTAAACCAAATGCTACAACTTTTGCTGCAAAAACTTCTGATGGTGGAAAATTCTTTGATAACAAAAGAGGTTTTAATAACAAAGTGTCTGGTTTTAATAATGGTAACAGCTCTAATAGCAGAGGACCAAACATGAACCTCAAATGTACTAATTGCAAAAAACCTGGTCATACTGTTGATAGATGTTATGACCTTGTTGGGTATCCTGCTGGATATGTTAAAAGAAATTTTAATGGTAAACCTTTCAGCAGTAACAATGTTTCTGCTGAAACCAATTGTGTCACTGATAATAGTGCTAGCAACTCTCCTGTCTCCTTGTCTAATGAACAGCTCTCGAGACTTATGAGTCTCCTCAATGACAACAATGTGTCATCTGCAAATGCCAACTTGGCAGGTAAAAAATTTTCAGGAACCTTCTTTAATGGCAGTGTCAATTTTAATGTAAACTTCAACAAGTTTTTTAACAACAACACTAAAACCTTATCTGGAAACATCAGTCTGGGTTGGATTGTTGATTCTGGTGCAAATCAGCACATGACTGTGTCTGAAAATTTTTTAATCAATGTTGTTAACATTTCAAATCTTGGCTTAACTGTTGGACATCCCAATGGTACTCAGGCCTTAATTACTAAAATTGGTGATTTAAAGGTCAATAATGACCTAACTCTTTTTGATGTTCTTGATGTTCCTGAATACAATGTTAGTTTACTATCTGTTCATAAGATTGCTAGAGACAATAAGATGTTTGTTGGGTTTAATGAATCTAATTGCTATATACAGGATTTACATCAAAAAAGGATTGTGGGGATTGGTAAACAATACAATGGATTATATATATTTGATATAGATTCTACATGTAAGATTACTTCTAACAACTGCATATCTGTTTGTCATGTCTCTAAGAATCTCTGGCATCAAAGACTTGGTCATCCCTCTGACCAAGTCCTACACATACTTAAACCCACTCTTAAATTTGATAGTTCATCTGAAACTGATCATCTGTGTGATACTTGTAATAAAGCTAAACAAACCAGAGAACCATTTCCTTTAAGTGAACATAAATCCACTAAAATTGGTCAACTTGTTCACCTTGATGTTTGGGGACCATATAAAATCACTAGCAGAGATGGTTATAAATATTTTTTAACCATAGTTGATGACTATTCCAGGGCAGTGTGGGTCTATATGCTTAAGGGGAAGGATGATGTTTATGTTTCCATTGTTAACTTTACTCATATGCTATCAAATCAATTTGAACACAATGTCAAAGTTTTTAGAAGTGATAATGGGACAGAATTTGTCAATAATAAACTTCAACAATTCTTTCATGAAAAAGGAATTCTACATCAAACCTCTTGTGTTTATACACCACAACAAAATGGCATTGCAGAAAGGAAACATAGGCATCTCCTTAATGTTGCTAGATCCCTTATGTTTCAGGGGGAATTACCTCTATATCTTTGGCCTGAATGTGTTCTAACTGCTGCTTATGTCATAAACAGGTTGCCCTCTTCAGTTCTGTCTGGCAAGTCCCCCTTCTTCTTTGTGTATGGGCATGACCCTTCACTCTCTCTCCTTAGAGTCTTTGGCTGCTTATGCTATGCGACTATTCTCAACATCTCTGACAAATTTGGTAGTAGGTCTGAAAAAAGTGTTCTTATTGGTTACTCAAATGAAAAAAAGGGTTATAAACTCTTGAGCCTAGAAACAAAAAATATCTTTTATTCCAGAGATGTCAAATTTTATGAAACTGTGTTTCCATTCAAAATGAAAAACTCTGTGTCAAAACCTTTTGTTGAAACTTATGTGCCTAAAGATTTAAACCACAAAAATTTCTTTGACTCACAAACAAGTCCCAATGATGAAGGGAGAGTGACATCCTATGATGATAGCACAGTGGTAAGTCATCCTACTAGGATTGATGAACCAGTTGCAACATCTATAGATGATAATACACACCCTGAGGGCAACATATCACATGAATCACATCCTGCTGATGCATCTTCTGATTCTGCTGATACTTCATCCGATTCTGCTGAACAAGAAAGAGGGTTGCCAGCCACTACTGCTAGAAGGTCAACTAGAGTTTCTAAGTTGCCCAGTAATCTAAATGACTTTATTGTTGAAGGAAAAGTCAAATATGGGGTTGAAAAAGTTGTTAATTACTCTAATCTTAACAAGGATAACTATTGCTTTGCTTCTAGTCTTAATAAAAGTATTGAACCTACCTGTTATGAAGAAGCTATCCTTGATAGCAATTGGGTAGATGCTATGAATTCTGAAATTGAGGCCCTAAATGAAAACCATGCTTGGGATATAACTGATCTACCTCCTAATAGAACTCCCATTGGTTACAAATGGATTTTTAAAATCAAATACAAAGCCAATGGTGAAGTTGATAGATACAAGGCTAGATTAGTTGTTAAAGGCTACAACCAAAGGGAAGGAATAGACTATGATGAAACTTTTTCCCCTGTTGTGAAAATGTCTACTGTTAGATGTCTTATTGCCTTAGCTGTAAAAAACAAATGGCCTCTTTTTCAACTTGATGTTAACAATGCTTTCTTGTATGGAGATCTTGATGAGGATATCTATATGACCATTCCCAAGGGGTTCTGTAATGAGAACAATAAAAATAAAGTCTGTAAACTTGTCAAGTCTCTATATGGCCTAAAACAAGCTCCCAGGAAATGGAATGAAAAACTTGTCAGTGTTTTAAAAGAAAATAACTTTGTTCAATCTGTTAATGATCACTCCCTGTTCACCAAAACAGAGAATAACAAGTTTATTGCTCTGCTTGTCTATGTGGATGATATTGTTCTTACTGGAAACTGTATTGATGAAATAAATAATTTTAAAGAGTTTCTAAAATCCAAATTTCATATCAAAGACTTGGGAAATCTAAAATATTTTCTTGGCATTGAGGTTTTAAAAACTGGGAATGACATTTGCCTTTCTCAAAGAAAATACTGTCTTGAACTCCTCAAAGAATTTGGTCTTCTTGGGTGCAAACCTGTGTCCACTCCTATGGAACCCAACTCTGTGCTTCCATACATTCCCACAGCTGATGACCCCTTGCTTGTCAACATCACTGGTTATCAGAAGTTACTTGGGAAACTTATCTATCTCACCCATACAAGACATGACATCTCATACTCAGTTCACTGTCTGGCACAATATATGCATTCTCCTTTAAAGTCTCATCTGGAATGTGCCCTCAATGTTCTGAGATATCTAAAAGGAGCTCCAGGAAAAGGTCTAAGGTACAATTTCAGCAACTCTGAAAATCATCTTGAAGGATATAGTGATGCTGATTGGGCCAAATGCAAGAAAACCAGAAAATCTGTCACAGGTTATTGTGTTTTCTTTAATAATTGTTTAATCTCATGGAAAAGTAAAAAACAAAATACTCTTTCAAAATATTCCACAGAAGCAGAATATAGATCTATGTCTACTGCTGCCTGTGAAATCATTTGGATTCAAAAAATCCTAAAAGACCTAAAAGTTGATATCAATCTTCCTGTCGATCTTTTTTGTGATAACAAATCTGCTTTACAACTTGCAGTCAACCCTGTTTTTCATGAAAGATCAAAACACTTTGAAATTGATGTTCACTTCATCAGGGAAAAAATTGATAGAGGTGTTATAAATGCAAAAAAGATTGGCTCTTCAAACCAAACTGCAGACATACTCACAAAGAACCTCCCTGTCTATCAGCATAAATTTTTGTGTGAAAAATTGATATTGTTTGATATGTTTGCTCATCAGATTAAGGGGGAATGTTAAATTTTGGGTTGGTAATCTGTGGCAAACATATCATTCTATCAATTACTAATGACTTTCAAGGTGTGGCTTATTGCAGGATTAATTACAGGGGTTTAACCTGGACAAAGGATAAAAGATTTAAAGTTCCAAGAAGCTCATTTCTGCTGAAGCCTTTCTTCGTTTCTGCTGATGAGTCTTTGCTAGCCGTTAGAGGGGTCTTAGTGTAACTTAATCTCCTATTTAATAAGTCCCTTTATCTAGGGTTACACACACTTGAGTGTGCAGTCTTTTGTATCACTCTCTTCTCTTCTCTTAGATCATTTCACTGATCTTGTCTTGTCTTTACACTCATATGATTATTGTCTCATTGACATTAATCTAATCTTGTAACATTTGGATAATATTAATCTAAGCTGACTATTGCAGCTTAGATCTGAATAAAGGTTCCGTTGTTTATCTACTGTTGCCTATACTTTCGTACATCTTGTATTACGATATCGAAACTGTTGGCTAGTAACAGCAGCAAGTGCTGACATACATAAGCAAAGAAATGGGAATGAGTAGACATAAGAACTGGTAAATGGTTATTTACTTATTTAAAAAAAACTAAATATTATTTGATGATATTACACTCAAATGAAGGAGTTTTTTCAATACTTACAATAAAACAGGTGTATATGTTATACCTAGAACTTGAGGGGCAACCTGGCCGTCAGAAATGCGTCTCTGGTTCAAAGACGCACATGGACGATTGTCAGGAGTAACCGAACGTGTTACATGTATGGGAACAATCACCAACGGTGAATAGCAATATGAGGTTGCAGCACGCGCTGGAGCAGCGAATCCTGACATATAACGATGAACTCAGAATATGTCGCTACCATATATAGGTACAATACAGTTAATACATAGATAGAAAAAAGTGAGCCGGTTATATATATACTGTACCAGCAGCCTCCGGCACGGGGCAAGAATTGAAACCGGAATGTTGATTAGAGAGTGCATGTGGATACCCGATAAGACTACATGAACTGTCTAAGTTCGTAACACTGTTGTCCCATGGTGAACAGCCACCCGAGGAAGCAGCAGGTACATCACGAAGTGTCTGCGTACTAAAATCCAGTATTTTCGGACCTGAGTAGTTACAGCCTGTAAATAACAACGAAACATACAAACAGAAGTATTAGCAAACAACATATGTTACAAAACTCGGAACATAGTAGAGAGAAACACAACTAACCATAAACAGTTTCGGCAGTGGAAAGCGGACGTAGGAACAGAGCAGTGGAAATGGATGAAGAACCACCATAAATTGGGTCGGTAACTGAAAATCCAGTAGTAGACGACCGTAAACTGGATAAACGTCCACCGGCCCAGGTACCCAAATTTACCGAATCGACAGCCGTAACGAAAGGCATCGGAAACTGAGAATGTGAGTCAAAACCAATTTTGCCTTTTCCTTTTTCATTCGCAGAAAGATTGTTACAGGGAGACATAGTTGACATATTACATTGTTGCGTTGACGTAGGTTCACGAATAATCTCTAATGGGTCCATAGAAACAATTGTGGGACTGGTCACCGTAAATGTTTTGTAAATGCTTACAACCTCCAAAATCATTTTATTAAAAAAAAACATTTGATTGTTAGTGTAAGATTATAGTTGGTATGCTTACATTTAACACATAGTTTCACGCACTAAAATTGTATTTGTTTGTAGGTTAACCTCAACCGACTCATAGTAAGACGTACTAAAAACAACCCATTTCAACCAAAACATGTTTTGACCCACAACCCGACATCCACTTGTTAACCTCTATTGTAAACCCTATGCCCCAAATATCAAATTTAAGACCATTACTTTGGACTACTTTTGTTAGATTATACAATATCTTAGAATTAATATATTGAAATAGCAATATACCTTATTCATTAGCATCATCATTTTATGGATATTCGTCTGATTCTTATCAGAAGCCCAACGACCTTTACCATCATCAAAGTCAGACCGAGTGTTAATCTGTATTGGCAAGTATTAACTGGTAGTTCTTGATTCAAGGTTAGAGGAAAACTTACATTAGTTGGAGAGAGTCCACTATGAATGTTATTGGAGTGAGTTTCCTCATAATGCCTCATATTCCCGAGCACACGTCCAATCTTTGCCTACTGGCTATCATCAATTTGGGTAAGGAATATGCTTTTTTACCTCTTCATACTGAGAAGGAAATGGTGCCTCTATGGGTACCTCAAACTCTTGAGTATTAATTCCATGACTGATATGATTTCACGCCTCATTGAACATATGAATTCGTAGTCTGGATTCCCATTCTTAAACTGAACTTTCAGTTCTGAAATTTTGCACTTAATGATACACAATATTAGATTTCATGCTTCAACTTTGCTAAGATTCTTTCTAAATCTGAATGCTACTAATAAAAAAATGTTGTGTAGGAGTATTAACTTTTACCAATTAACACTATGATGAGTAATTATCTTAAACCTAGGAATATCATGTGACATTTGCTCCCAATATGTATCCCATAGGATTTGCGGGTCTGCAACTTCACAGAAGATGAGTATGAACTGCTGGTGGTTGTTCAGCAGAAATTGGTGGCGCGATAATAGACTATTTAAAAGTTCAAAGAACGTACATGGGACAGAGTTGAAGAGGCATTTTATGTGTACAAATTAAACTGTTACTCTGCATAACTTATGTGGTGTGTGCTTAGAACTGATTATTGGGATTCAAGTCGCAACAATCCTATTGATAAACTTTGGCTAAACAAACTCTAAATGATCAGCTTCAGATAATCATTTTCATACTATTGCAACTAAACTGATTATTGGCACTATCCCTTTTGAAGTTGAACAAATATGATGTTATCTTATACTTACTTGAAGTTATTATTCAACATTTGGAAGAGTTAGGAACACATCAGTGGCTTGTCTTACCTGGAAATCAATCATTGAGGTGCACTGGAGTGGCACTGAGTGTTGCAGCAGGTTTGCTTGCAGCTTGTGTCTCTGGTACTGGTAGTATTGTAGCATTGGTTGGTGGCCCGTGGACCGAGGCCATGGTTCAGTAAGTACTATTACTTTACCTTTTAGAGTAGTTATGATATTAGTCAAACCGATAACTTAAACCATTAGTTCAACCTAGTGATCATTAAATACATATAGCTGGTTTGAATAGGTAGGTACCTTGCAAAGCCCGTCCATCTAAATAAACAATAACAACATTGTTACGTTACAATCTAAATAAACAATTTCTTAATTACCACATGGTGATTGTTTGGCACATCAATCAAATTACACGTACCGGTCTTTTTTGCCTTTGTGCTTCATTCTTCTCGATAGAATCCTCCTCGCCCCCTAGATCAAATGATGACTGTTAACATCAAATACATTGTGGTATTATCCAGATCCATTAGAGACATGAAATACCCAAATAATTCATCCCAAAATATGCAACAACATATCTCAAAATATCAAAATCAAGAAAGTTCAGATTTCTCGTTTTACCTGATCCTGGGATTGTTCCCACTCTAGCCTGTGCAAGCGCCGCTCAAGTACAAAAATCAGTACCGTTTAAGAGTAAACACTAATGCGAACCACACTCATATTTAGAAAAAACACAAATGGGAAAAATATCAAGTTGGAAACACACCTCACACCGGGTCGAAGTATCCATCATCACAGATGGTCTAACTAGAGGTGGTGGTACCAAGATTCTTCAGCAACGAACGTTCTTCTGAACTGGACTTTATAAGTTCAGATCCTAGAAGAATGACCTGAATCGAGCATGCATAAGATGTACCAAGTCTAAAGAGAACCATTCAGCTAATTACACACAAAAAAAGGAAACATATAAAACCACCAGATTCCTACACACCTTAGGAGTTTTACAGAATTTGGCTCTATATTCTCAGGATCCAGTGAGTGTGCTGCAACATTGATACCAGAGCTTCCATGGCTAGATGAGAAAATTGCAGGGTTCAGTTGCGCTGAACCAGAAATATATCCTCGGTGTAAAGCAACACTTCTTGGAAGAGTCGAAGAAGCAAGGGGCAAAGCATTCACATTTTGGTTGGATTGGTTTTGCCAAGGTAAGCGAACAAAATCCTGAAAAAAGAACAAAAAACATAACATTACATTTTAGACAGAGCAATAATTAAAGGTAGATCTAGGTTGATACCTCATAAACTCGTTGTTGGGAATGGGATAAGCGACCAGGTTTAGGACGCAAAGCTTCTGGAAATACACCTACATGACCTTGTGTATACAGGCTTGCATCAAAAAAGGCAGGACCCAGCCCTTCTCTGTGCTTCTATCTTATCGCAAGTTGAGGTGCAAGTTCATTATCTATTGTTTGCATAGCCTGCATGCAAGAAATTATAGATGACCCAAGTAAACCATATATGGCAAAAACAGCAAGGCAAAACAACTTTACCTTTTCAGTTGCAACTTGTAATATCCACATTCAGAGACTGAAGATGGTTTCTTAGCTGACTTGATATTGAACCACGAAGAGGTTCCTAATAACAGGGTAGGTAAAGATCAGTCATTTACGAAGTGAAACGTGACTTAAAAAGTATGAAAAAAGGGTTCATAAAAAACCTTTCATGTCACATGAGCTAGGCTTCCAGCGAGACTGGCAACCATCAAGTGAGCTGCACTGTGTATACGGCTCTCATCCGACTCCATAGCATAGTAAGAATTATGAAAATACCTCAATTCAAAATCTTCATAATATTTATAAGATCTTGAACAAAAGGTGCCCTTAGGAATAACAAAGTTTAATGTAGTGGATAGAATAAAACTGAGCTATAAAGAAAATGGGTCAAATAGGATTAAGTGTATTTTGTTTTAAAAAAATTGTCATCACAATATGGTTGATGCGTTGATTAAATGGGTTGTCTACTTATAAGATCAAGGATTCATATGTGCATGGAAGCAACTCCAAAAGTACTTAGTGAGTACTTTCTCTTCAACATCGTGTGATACCATATGCCTTGTAATTCTAGAAGTCGATGAAAAGACCCTGTAAACAAAACAAATGATGAAAAACATGACATTAGCAAATCGAGCAAAACCATGCTAACAGAAAAGGAGACACATCAGTACTTGAATCAATTTTAAAGGCACTTTCGAACCGTTTAGATACAAATGCGTCAATTTAAGTTATTTTCAATATCTTATGCTAAAAGGGAGGCATGTCAAATACCTATAGTGCCTTTCAAAAAGGAGTATTACTTACAATATAGTTTTCAACAGTAAAATAAATTAGCGTATGTCAAGTATAAAGGTTAGAGATGTTCATCAAACAAAAAGAAAAAAATGAAAAAGAATGGCCCTTGAACTATATAATCTATAAATCAGCTGACAAATTGACGAAAGTAGCACTTACATGGGCAAATGCTTGTTTTCAGCAAGAATAGCGTTGTTTGGTTTGACATCGTACCTATATTTCACACAACCATTGATTAGCAGACAATAAACATTAGCCTGCAAATGATGACAACATGGACCGTTTTCACCGTTTTCAAACTCTAAGACATGAATGCATAATACACATGGACCGAATCGAAATATGTCAACAAAACACATAATCACCTTGAATCATATACTTTTAAATAATAAAAGTAAATTTTAATATGTTTAGATTATTAAAAAAACCTGAAGAGTTGTTCTTCATGCTCCTACTTGAAAGCTTTGGATTGATTAACATGGACCGAATCGAAACATGTCAACAAAACACATAATCACCTTGAATCATATACTTTTAAATATTAAAAGTAAATTTTAATATGTTTAGATAATTAAAAAAACCTGAAGAGTTGTTCTTCATGCTCCTACTTGAAAGCTTTGGATTGATTAACATGTAAAAAAATGTGTAAAAACAAATGTTAATGACAAAACAATATTAGCATTTATCATCTCTTTCTTTGCTAACATCACCAACAATCTTATCAATTAACAATTAATAAAAAAGTATGAACTTTAATGCTGATTCGTAATTAAAATTAAAAGATGTTAGATTAGGAATGAATTAAAAGATCAACTTTGATTAAAAGTTGCGCAGAAACTGACCTAACAATGTTGGCAACTTCATGGTCGTAGTCCTTCTCGTTAACACTAACATATGCTGGAATATCAGCACCTTTTGCTGAAACATGCGTAAATACTAAAAAACAAAAGTTATACATAAAAAAACTGCATGAATACGATTTAAATACAAAAGTTATATAACAATTATGAACATGATAAATCACAAAAGAAGCCAAATAAAAATTATGGATCATTATGCAGGATGATGAATGAATGGTATTAGGGTTTTGAGAAAAAAGTAGGGTATTAATTATATTACGATGAATGAATATAAAAGGTGGGATAATATTTACCTAAATCCCAACTAATTATAGAATGAAAGGTTATCCTTTATAGATTATAATATGCAACATAATTATCAAAATAACTTGTTGCCTAAGTGATAAACACAAAAGTTATTTATCAAAACAACCAAGGTTCAATCCTTGCAAGACATCTTTTTTATAAACAATTTTCCAAATGTTTAATAAAAATCCGAAAATTACAAAAAAAATAATAAAAATCCAAAATTTAACAATTAATGCTTAGGTGGATAAAAATATTGCTTAGTTGGACAACAAATGCTTATGTGGCATGAAATTTGATTATTTGGCATTGAGGTGGCATTGAGGTGTCATTAATGCCAAATGCCTCATGTTATATATTATATATATATATATATATATATATATATATGAAAATGTTCATAAACTATGAAACATAAATAATAAAAATGCTTTTATACCAAAAATATCGATAACAAGACTTGTCTTGTTATTTACTATTTTAAATGGAAACTAACGACTAAAATGGAAAGGTTTTCTAATAAGTAAGTAATTAATGTTTCGAGTGCACGTTTATCAAAATATGCGAATTATGGGCATTTAATACTATTTTCAAGTATTTATTTACTTACGTTGTGTGCATGGGTTACGAATGACCTAACATTAATAGCGTCAATCCACGTGGGTAGCGGACTTATTAGGTTGACGAATCTAATAAGAGACCGCTAGGTACGTAGGATAACGTTATTAATAGGTGAATTATCCTTATGACTCGTTAGGATGCGACCGGTTTATGGGATAATAAGCGACAAGAATAAATAATTGAGTTTATCGAGTTGACGAATTCGATAAGGTCTACTATTTATTCCGAAACTTATTGGACTATGGAGCTTGTTGCTTAGATGTCTCATTGTGTTGCATTGAGTCACATGTTGGTTGTTTGAGTGCATTCATGGTATCATATTGAGTCGATACACCCACATGAGGATACCAAATGCTAGGATTAAACGGTGAAACAAGACAATTATTGGAGATAAAGAAACGGAATACATTGGGGTAGATAACGTTGATTTTGGAAAATATATATTAAAATTGGTTTACATTAATAGGTTGTGCCGAGTCGATAGTTGCTATGCCGTGATTAGCTGTTATCTTCTGCTAGTGTTTATTTGTGCGTTGCTTGCTTGAGGTGAGTTTCATAGCCCCACTTTTATCTACGTTTTTTAACTAAATTGGAGTGAGAATCATGCTACTATTTTTGGACCTTTAAAACTATTTTGATTTGCTTATGTGCTTGACTGTTTAGATAGATATGTGGTAGTTGTTGCCTTAGTCTAGGGTAGCAATCCTAATTGCTATAACACGTTTCCTAGCTAAGAGTAGACTTCTACCTCGACCTAGTCCGGGGTTAGCAATCGTTCTAGACTTTGCTACGACAGTGCTGGCTAGAGTCGCTGGGGCCCGTTGTGATATCGGATATGATATGGTTTGTGATTTATGTGTATCTATCTTAGGTCTCGCATAACAAATTAACTCCTACAGGTCCACTACTTTTTACTTGAATTTAAACCTATGAACTCACCAGCGTTAGCTGACCTTTTAGCATGTTTTCTCAGGTATTTAAGTGATGTTTGGAGTGCGTGTTCGATGGAAGCTTGGCAAGGAGGCATGGTCAAGGATCATAATCAAACTCTGATAATTTATGGGGACCTATTTTATTAAATCATGTTTGGGCCTAATATTTACATTTTGGGATTAATGTTTTAAATATTTAAATTTGGGATTGGTTTTGAATCTTAAATGACTATCTTGTTTGCTATACTTGTGTGAGATACCAATCCAATTGTAACGCCCCAAAAACTTGATTAAGTCTTCCGCTGTACTGAGATTTGGGGGTGTTACAACTTTGGATTTCTGTGAGTTAGGATTTCTGCTACTTTGGATTTCTGTGAGTTAGGATTTCTGGACTTTGCTACTAATCTACATAAACCTAAACAGCATCAACCTTAATCATCCTTAACGATCCACATCATTCATCAAACAACAATTATGTCTCTACCACCATATCCGTACTATCCTCATTACCCCTATTATCCTTATCAACCCCCACAACAAGCTCCTCAACAACCTCCACAACAATCTCCACAACAAGTTCAACAACGAATTTCAATGATTTCACAAATCCCTCAACAACAAACTTGGTTTTCTCAAATGTGTGAAGCTGTTACAAGTCAGCAATCTATTCATAAAGCTGGTTCGGATACTCGTCCTCCAATGCTTACAGCAGGAAATTATGTGCAATGGGCAAGTTGATTTCTAAGGTATATTGAACTCAAGAAACCTCTTGGTAAGTATCTGAAGAAGGTGATACTAGAATGACCCTTTCAAATGCCAACTGAAATTGTTCCCGGAGATCCTACAGCTGTTCCACCAAGGCCCGATACTATCTTAATTGTTCCACTGAGCCGTTTATGTAACACCCCAACCCGACAAGGGTAAAAATATCACAAATACAGTTTCATATCAGAACTTTAAGTACTATACAAAAGCGAAAGTCTTTACGAAATTTTCAAAAGAAAACATAAATAACCTAATAACCAAAATAATTCTAAGATCTCTATGGTCAAATCTTTGCTCTCGTCTCTACTCTCAAACCAGATCAGCTGTCCCATAAGCTCATCTTGAATGCTTAATACCTGCCGCAGGAAAAGAAAATGCGGCTGAGCTTACAAAGCCCAGTGAACAGATATAACAGAAACGGAAACTAAACAAAACAAATATACAAATAACGAAATCACAACGGAATGAGAATACTGAATCATTGAGGATTCTGCGGAAGCACAAATATACAGAAATCCAGAAATCACATAACAGTTAACACCTCGTAGCACATTAATGACACAAACGCAAACACATCAGAATAACCAGACACTTAACATATCAAGAAAATAGATTACATATAAACCAAACGAAAAGTCTAAAGGTTAACGGAAACAATTTCTAGAAAGTAAACATGGCATTCATACAAATCAATTAATCCACATTTAACACACTTAATTCAATATTGTAGCAGCGGAAAATAGCAGTCAAATTATGGCAGTCTCACATACAGATAGAAAACACAGTAGACATACTATAACTAAATAGACAAAGACATAACATAGCCATTAGCAATTACCAGAACATATATCATAAGCCAAACCAGTTCTCAGATCGAATCTTAACATCAGCAGAGTTTTAACATAGCAGATCAAACATAAGCAGATAGATACCCTAACGGATAGGCAAAGTTCACCAGATTAACTGAACAATCATACTTACTAAACTTTCAGGATACTTACTTTCACACTAGCACATTCATCTCACAGATCAACGAATTCACATAACGATAAACTAACATAACATCAGATGACAGCATGTGAATCATATTTAAACATGTTAATCATAACCTAGCATAATAGACGGTAGTCACATAAACATACAAAAGCATAAACTCATATAATAACATATAATAAGCCTAACACATAATTATAAACACTTGAACATACCGAATCACAATCAGAATACTTAACATAGAAATAACAGATAAGGATTTAGTTAAACTACCACGAGCCCAGAACATATCATATCAGAAATAACTACTTATTCAGAAAGTAACCTCAGAAATTAATTTGGAGTAGCTAGCTCCCAGAATTTAGTGAAGACGCGTATTGCACATGACATCATTCACCAGACAATCATATCGGATAACAGATCAGATCTAGGATGCATCCATGCGCCCCACAAACAGATATTGGTCATATAATATAACTTGAGCTCATAACAGATAACAGATAAGGGACGTGGCAGAACTTCACTCTACTGCCCTAGAGTCATGTCAGAGGTGCATCACTGACACGGACATGGAACCCCCATGACTAGTTAATATTTGGCTCGGGTGTCAAACTATCTTAGGTCAAATCAGAATGTCATAACTGACACAGATCATAATCAACACAAAGTTCAATAGATAACATATCAGATAACTCATATCATAAGGTTCATATTCAAATATTCAGAGGTCAGAAGTTCATATCACAGTCACAGATCATACATTCATAATTAGAAGTTCATAATTAAACATAGTAAGGTTCAACAAATGTGCATGTCAGAGTCTTCATAACACAAGTTCACAACAGATATTGCATGGTTCAATAAAACAGAAGTTCAGATAAACAACATATCAAACAATCAAGAAAGGGTTCATAGCAATGGCATCGGAAACCCTAATAAGTAAAATAGGAAAGCTAACGAAAGAACGTCATAAGGAACCTTTACTGAAAAGGTCAGAATATCTGTACCTTAAAGCAAATGAGAGAAAAGCAAACGAATCGAGTGAATCACGAAGATATAACGTCACGTCTCCTTCAACGAATCTACACGAATTGATATCATATATTACTTATATACTCATTTTATAAGCTTCTTATGCATTTGTAAGTGTGTTACTTATTGATATCATGTTTTATCTTTCATTTTCTTAAACTCATATTTGGACCAGACTTTAATGATTTTTATAAAATACTTACTTAGCTCAAATGAAATCAAGCAAAATCCCAGGGGTTCCCATATGATTTAAGAGACTCTACAAAAATTGGTGGGTTCTATTTCCATGCTAAATGGCCTACGGAAAATCATAAGTCCAGACCTGTCCAGAACTCACCCAGATTTACACACACCAAAAGTATGGCCCCAACAAACACACTCACCCTACTCAACACATCAAACCAAAAGCTACAGGTGTCACACAATATATAAACATCATATCCACCAAAGGAAAAGTTCCAGAACCTCATAGATTAATTACTAAAAATCATTTACTACATTATAAATTTCAACTCAGCAATTCAGATTCAGACACTCTAACTCCAAAAATATAAAAATCATACTTCCACGTTTGCAAATGACACAAGACTTATTTTTCCAGAAAGCTATTTCAAAGTACTAAAATTTAGACTCAAGAATCACTCAAAAACATGCAGGTATCATCAGATAACACCTAGATGAATCCAACCTAATTTCAGACTCGTTTTCTCAGCTTTGACACTTGATTTTGTAAAATTCAAAAATACGACTTAGACAACTCCAAATTCGACCAAACCACTTGGAAAACTTAACTAAGACATAAAATAAACTTTTCCCACAAAAACCCAGATTATTGCACTTATAAAATTGGATCTATAACACACACAAATTCGACATATGATGCTGTCCAGTTTTAGGGTTTATTAAAACCACTATAATCACATGTTTAGACCATTAATTACACTTAGGGTTCCATTCCAATTAGGGTTTCGAATTTATTAGGCATGATAACATATATATATATGTGGTTCGGTTCTCTTGTGCTCGACATACCTATGATCCGATTCAAACAATACATATATAATACATGTTCTCTTAATTCTTATAAGGTCTGATTTATTATTTGTTTGTTTCATATGGTTCGGCCAAAAAAGAAACACAAGCTCGACTAAAAACAAAACAAGTTACAACATATTATACGTTAGGTGTTATCAAAGGAAGACGAGAAGAACATGTTATACCTTAGCTTGCTCACGTTGGGACTAAACTCGCGACACCAAGGGATTAGGGTTCGGCCGAATGAAAAAGAAAGAAAGAAGAGGCAAACTAGGGTTCCAAATTGAGGTTAATGTGTTGTATATATAGGTGGTACAAATAGGTTAGGGCTTTAGGGGGTGGGCTTCGGCTTGGGTCCAATCCGAACAACACAAACACACGGCCCAAGTGGGCTCTCGGCTCAACATGAAGGTTGGCTACCGATCGGATCACAAACAAAAGAAAAACGAGGCCCAAACTCATGTCGCGTGACTTATATTCTTTTGTCGTACCAATGTCGTTAATTTATATACACGTTAGGTTTTTCAAATAAAATATAAGTTAGGTTTTTAGTTTCGTTAAATGAATGTTATTATATTTTACGTATTTTATATTTTTGATTTCAAGGGTAAAATAGTCTTATTATGCGTTTATATTTTTAGGGTTTTACAGTTTAACACCAGAACAACTACTTCATCTTGAAGCTGATGAGCTTGCTATGCAACATATACTTCTTGGAATTCCAAATCCGATTTACAAAAGTATTGATGCACAGATAACTGCAAAAGCTATGTGGGAACAAATTCATCTTTTAATGGAAGGCACTGAACTGAACAAGATCGACACGGAGTCTAAAATGTATCACAGCTTTGATGTGTTTACCATTGAGCCTGGGGAATCACTTGAATCATATTATCATCGTTTCACAAATGTGGTCAATGATTTTCACCGACATAAGATTGATCGTCCAACCATTGCTATTAACACAAAGTTTATGAACTCATTAGGACCAGATTGGCATAAGTATGTTATGTTTGTTCGACAAGTCAAGGATCTTCATGATGTCAAGTATGGGTTGTTGTATGATTATCTGAAACATCATCAATATGAGGTTCTCAAAGATAAAGAAGCTCGTGGCACACACGGTTTCCCTCCACACCGATTGCTGATCCGATTGCTCTCATGGCACATAGTTATCCGAATCCTTACCCAAAGTCAAATCATGCTTTTGATCAACAACAACGTCACTTTGCTTATGCTCCACCCACACCTTCTCATCAAGTCAATCCTGAAGGTGATTCTGACACCGCATACTATGCTCAAACCAATGATGGTCAAGGTGATGCTTTTGAAGCTTTGAATCATGGAATGGCCTCTCTTGCTAAAGCTTCTCCAAGTTCTCTACTCAGTCAAACAATCGTCTTCGTTCATCATTAAATCCCAAAAGTCATGCAGTTATACAAGGTGGCAAAGTTGAAGTTCAAAACATAACTTTCATTTTGTCTCTCTAGAACTTTCTCTCTCTAGAATACATGTTGTGATGTGATAGAATGGTGACCTAACAAGTGCTTTGGAGAAGTTTCCAGATCTGTTGGCTTATTTGCATTGATTTGTAAGCGCAGAAAAAAACAGGTTATATTTGTTTTATTATTTGTTTTTGTTTTATGTTGAATCGAGGGTATTATTTCCCGAGACAATTTTTGTTGGTGTCGAATCTAGGGTTCTTATTCTCGAGATGACTTTTGTTGGTGTCGAATCTAGGGTTCTTATTCCCGAGACGACTGTTTAGGATACTTTGGTTTATCCTTCGGATACTTTGGTTATCCGTAAACAAAAATTTAGAATATGGGATACTTTGGGTTATCCCGTTTTATTTTGGTTATTGTTTTATTTTGCATTCTTAGTTTACTACTCCAGTTCGAGCTTTCGCGATTTCGTCGTTCGAACTGCGGGGAAGTATTAGATGACAAATAAGGCCCAAGCCCGGTATGTGGGGTTGGGTCCATTAGGGTTTAATTATGTATTGCCTCTATATATATCGTATCAATAAAAGGTATTACACACGTAGAAACTTCTATGACCAATATCTAGAAAACAAACGATTCTACTAGCAGAAGTTATGGGTAAAATGATCATTTTTGTGGGTACTGCAGGAACCTTAGGGTAGTGCCATTTTCTTGAAACGGGGTGAAACATGGCTCCGGTGTTGACATTTTTATTACACTGAACAGAGAAGCTATTAGAAGTTAGTAATGAATTCCATTTCTAGCAAACTGACCGGAACCAAAAGAAGTTGGTGACAAGAAGTCATGCGATGATTGCTTCATACAAGTCTTGTGGGAACTCTTTCCTGATTTCTTCATCCATTGTCTTAGCTGAAGTAGATTTTGCGGCTAATTTTCCACGAGTACCGTCTTTTCAAGCTCTTTTTAATGGTGGAGCCTAGTTTAAACTTTCCGGACCTCAATATGAGATTATAGCAATCATATTCAGAAGGGTTATCTTCAAGTATTGCAGAAATGAGAGAAATGATAAAAGTGGAAAATGGATCGCATTAAAATCAAAATGAAATGAGGTACATAGTCTGCTATTTATACTACTTGATACAAAGACTAACTGAACTGCTAACATTATGCTAGAACAACTATCATTAGGCAACATTCTATTACATTGGGATAAATATCTTTGATGCTTGGTACAATGTGGTGAAGTGTAATTCTTGGTCAATTCCTTTGCTGTCTTGATCTCTTTCACACTGATCAACTGCACTAGTTCCATTGAATGTAGAGTTTATTGTTGCATTAATAGTGTTAGTTATACCATTATCAAGGTTTAGAAGACACCATTTAGAATAGAAAAGAAAGAGATATCCAGTAAGCAGGCAATATGTACTAATTCAAGGGTAAACCACCTTTTGTGCATAAAACTACCATTAATTCAATAATTCAACTCCCAAAACTTGTAGATGATTGATTAAAGTTTCTTTAGTCCCGAAAAGATTAAAGAGGTTCGGTAATAAAAAAACACTTCAGAAAAAAGAACATAAACAAAAAAAGGATTGTTCTTCAAGGAAATTTCCATTAGCACTCGTACAATAGTAAACTGTAAGCACTTGCAAACGCCACAATATTGATGAAACTCTAATGACACAATAGCAATATACAGAGGATACATGTTTCTACACCTTCCTAAACTCTTGTGAAACCCTATCACATGTTATTAGAACTAACCAATACCACTAACAAGGCACTAAAAACAAGAAAAGGTAAAGAGCATACAAGCATACGTTCATGTTAACGTGATCTAGTCTTGTGAATTACCTGTTATTAAAATTGAAGAGAAAAAAAAATGATTGCCACAAAAAAGGTATTGTAAAACAGAGGTGCGTTCAGATTTTGAAATAAAAGGATTTGACGGTGGTGGTTGTGTGGTGGTAGAGCGTAGTGGTCGTGTGGTGGTGGTGTAATTGGGAACTCAAAATAGAATCAAGAGTAAACTGCAAAAAAAATGTCCTTGCAAAAAATGTCCTTGTAGTAGGCGAGGGTTAAACATTCATTTCACAGGCCTTTGACTTTGACTAACAAGGATGTGTAACGCTCGTTAGCCAAAAGAGGACATTTTTTGCATTATAGTTTGTTCAGGGGAATTGTTCGTAACAAGTTCAAACATTAGGTACACACGTCGCACAATTTGTTTTCTCAAGGGCACTTTTCGCAAAAATGAAAAACCTTAGATATAAATTTTGCAGTTTACCCTAAAAACAAATAAGAACTTTTTTAAAAATGTTTTGTTTGATTGTTTCTTAAACTAACTTAGTTCACTAAATCGCAAGAAGAAGCTTCCGGTTATGCTATCATAATGCCTATATTCTAATAAACTTTTGTGTTGGTTTCCTTTTGTTACAAAGAATAGGAGTCGTCTTACTTTTGGTAAACAATAAGATTGCGTCCGCTTTTGTCATCTTTCTCCATGTTACATTGTTTAGACGGCAAATTGATACAATTAATAAATAAAAAAAAATAAATAAAAAAATAAAAAAAAAAAAAACCGTACCCAAAATAAGAAATAAAAAAGCCATTTGGTACAGGTTAAAAAAAACGTACTAAACATGACGAATTTGGTACGGTTCTATTTTTTTATGAGTTGATATAGTTATTTTCAAAACCGTACCAAGTGATCAGTTTTTGGTACGATTAAAAAAACCACACTAAAATGTTTATTTTCAGACACGGATCTTTAGTAACTGCAAAAAAATATTAAATAAAAAAAAGGTCTAAACAAAGTACCTACTCCGCCAACGAGAACCTGCTACATGTTTACCAACATTTACTCAGTCTAAACTTAAAGCCCATGTTTAATCCTTCCCAACTCAAATATTTCAACACCATTTAATTAAATACTCCATCAACAACCATAATATATTTAACTTAAACCAATCAAAACTACATAAACGGTAATAGTTATATTGTCATTTATATTTACACATTTTAATTCTTTCATGCTTAAATGTTATATTTTTGATATTTGTATAGGTATAAAATTCTTCATCATGTATCCAAACTAGAGTTTTACAACACATTTTAAAAACATTCAGATCATAAGGCGAGTTTATAAACTTTTTTGTCATTTGTAACATTATTTATGTTTATATTATTAGTTCTAAATACTTATATATACGTATATAGTTAATACACTTATATGTGTATGTTTATCTTGTGCACTAAAAGTTGTTAGTAGATCATGATATGAATTAGTTAGTACCCATCCGAAACTAATCAAATAGAGATTATTTCGGGGACTACCTTTTGAATATTTTGTCTCATTTAGGATGTTTATACGTTTTAACGGGTTGAAATTTTAGTAAAAAATGGGTATGCATTTCTCTTTACTCCTACAAGTTTGCGTTTTATATGCATACTTGGAGAGTTAAGGGAAAATGATGTTGAGTTTTTTCTTAAATAGTCAACCCGCTAGAACAGTATATGCATATGAGATAAATTATTCAAAAGGTTCGTTAGGATTTGCCACAAGTGACCACCTGTCCCCCCCCCCCCCCCCCCCCCCCCAAATGTCGCCCGGAATGGTAATCGGACGTTACGTTCAAAGCACAAAGTCAAGAATATAAAAAAAAATGACCTCTATATGAGTCTTTTTAAAGTCATATCATTTAATTTAATAAAACAAGACATAGTTTAAACACTACAAGTACTTAAATTCCACAACAAATAGAATTAGTTTTTGAAAACATTAACAAATAATATGTTGCCCAAGTAGAAAATACATGATGATGAGAATGCATGATGTGACTCTATGAGTGATGTCCCAATGCATACCAACCTAGAATGATCAACAACCTTAGAAATACATGATAAATGTCAACAATAATATTGGTGAGTTCATAGGTTTATGTAAATGTAAATGTCAAGTGCGGACCACAAGATAATGTATTACCATTATAACAAATACAATGTCATAGGAAAATTAATACTATTACCCTAAGCTCATAACCCCAAAGCTTAACGTAATCAATATACAATTTGCACATATATAAATGCCCCTGTAGGTGTTTTCCAAATACCCAATGTATTCCAAATGATATTTGTCCGTTTGCCCAATTGGTGCAACCAACCTGGATGGAGGTGTCAACCTAATAGATGTATTCATAATATTCGCGCTTACAAATAATTAACAGTTCATGATATGTGGGGACTTAACGACTAATGTGGTAAATTAGGCAATATGTAAATGTTTTGTGCACTTGTGTCCGTATGTAAAAGTAAGCATTGTATTCTCACCCTGAGCGTTTTAAAATAAGTGTAAACATGTAAAAATGGGACTATGAAACTCACCTCAAGTAATCAAAGTACAAGGAAAAATATAACGTAGAATAACGACAGGGATCCTAAACGTGACCTAGAATAATAAGTCGTTTTAGTGAAAATGAAACATATACTAAATACGTATGAGTTTTAGGAAGTTTTTATCACCCATATATACTTGTAGTAAGGTTTTACGACTCAAAACGTAGTAAAACACAAGTTTCACCTTTTAATATTAAGTTTTCAAAATTGTCCAAAAATGAGTTTTGATCATCTTTAGAGGGTCATATGCTCTTAGTGTCTTATTGGTTTGGGCCGTTTCAAATTCAGTGTCAAGTATGTCGGGAGGGCTGTAAAAATTTCAACTATGGCTCTTAATAAATCTAAGCCTAAAGTCCTCGAAAATAGGCTGAAAAGTGGTCACTCGCGTTTTTTTAACGCTAAAAAACCTAGAAATAAGTTAAGTTAATTATTAATTTTATCCCAACTTCAAGTGATCGTATCTAATTCGTTTTAAGGTTGTTTTTATTCGTTAAAATCTCTAAGCGTAGGTGAACACGTCTACTTTCATTATTTCATGGTCTCGATTCGTGAAAATATGATTTGGGTGTCGGTTTATATAAATACATTTTAGGACCTGTTGTTACATATTTTCAGAAAACTTCTGATTTAATCGGGCTATTTCTCACTCGTTTCATAATGAAATCACTTGGTTCAAAAGCCTAGGTTCATCATTTTCGATTCTACTTTCTAAAACTGTAAGCCACCTGTCTCAGTTTGTCATTAGTTATGAGGGAAACTAGAAGGGGATTTTAATAGTTTTACCAATTTTTAAATACTTTTTTAACTGAATGTGAGATCGACAAATATATATTAGCAAATATGACAGTAAGTTAAATGCAAGTAAAGATAGAAACGACCAAACCATGACACGAGGATTTATAGTTGTTCGGTCTACAAGGACTTCCTTTCCTTGCCCTAATCCACTCTTCGAGTTTCCAACCCGTGAGTATCTTTTCACTAGTCAACAAGCTTCTTTAACCGGCGGAGAAAACCTTACATGTCGCTTACATAATATTTTTGACACTAAGCTAGATGTCGAGTTCTTTACAGGGTACAACCACTCCCGCCACACTATGTATGATGTAGTACAATATATACAATATAATGTAAAAATTAAGACTTGCAACAATTCCTTGAAGCTAGTAAGTCTTGAATGATGATGATGATCTTCTTGCTAATAAGAAGGTTAGTATATATTAAATATGTAAGAGTATGATCATGATTATGAACTAATAATGAGAGGATATACAAGTTTTTGTGATTTCAAGTGATAAAGAAAACAAGAGAAATGAGATGCTATTTATAGCCAAATAAGTCAGGGGAGCACGGTTTGCGCAGACGCCTTTTAAGGGTACGCCCTTTATAAAAAAGGAGGTCCTCCTGACTTGCCAGAAAATCTTCGAGATATTGTATGATCTTTCCAAAATCTTACATACGATCTTTCCAAAATTTTTCATAGAATCTTGCCAAAATATATTATCAGATTTAGCTAGATTGATGTGATCCAAAGCATGATGTAATAAACTATTATCTTTTGTTTTCAATGTATTATGAAAGATAACTAGTTAGTAAAAAGGAGAGAAAAAGAGATCTGTTGTTTTGATTTGTGATGAAATTAAGTAGTTAGGTGTTATATCTTTTATAAACTGAATCTAGGCATGTTCAAGATCTTATTTTCCTGCCAATAGTAGTTTTTAATAAAAAATGGATTGTGTTTCCTTGGTTCTTGCCCTTGCCGATTTCATAAACCCAAGAAAGAGTTAGGTACAAGTTTTGTGAGTGTATGGATTCACATGTATGCATACGAATTGGTTAATAAAAAAATGGACATTGTAAAGGATAAAAAATGTGGGACTTGCTTCTTTTAGGTGGTAGGGGTGACAAAAGGAGGGGGATATTATTTTGAAATGTTTGTGTATAAAATGTATAAGTATGTGTATATGTAAGTATAATATGGTGGTGATGCTTAATGCATGTATGCATGGACGTAAACGTGAAATGTGAGCGTTTTACGTAAAACTTGTAAAATAAAATGTGTAGACTTATAAAACTTGCTTAAATAAGTCATATAATACGTGTTTCACATAGACCAAACTTATTCTAATGCCGGTTTACGTTTAAAGTTGTTTTCCGGTTTACGTGATTTAACCTAAAGGTTATACATAAATGTAAATATTTAAATGTTTAAAGTAAATAGTTTTGAGTTTATAGGCAAGTAAAGATCTGCAAAATACGAGTTGCTACACCACCAATTTTTCATTTGTACATGAACATGATTTATTACGTTGTTTTAAAATTTTAGATGGAATGACAATGGATGCATGGATGAACATTAATGACCCAAAATTTGTGAAAGGAGTGCAAAGTTTTATTATAGATGTTGAGTCTAACCGAGTGGATAAGGGAGATATTGATATTTTTTGTCCTTGTTCGCAATGTAAAAATCTTGTACCCTATAATGATATCAAAGTGGTTGAGTTTCATTTGCATAAATACGGTTTTGTCTGTAAATATACTTGTTGGTTAGAGCATGGGAATCATTATTTGATAATAACACATCAAGTCATGTATCAAATGGTAATGAATACAATGGTTCTTGTATTAATGATAGACATGAAAATTTAAAAGAGATGTTGCATGATTTGGAGGCTAATGATGGTGATATTGATCATTTACAACAATTGTTTGAAGACATAGAGAAACCAATGTATGATGGTTGTAAGAATTTTTTTGTACTTTAAGCTATTTTGGAGTTGTTAAAATTAAAAGCAAGTAGTAGTTGGAGTGATAAAAGCTTCACATTACTATTAAAGTTTTTACACAGACTGCTTCCCGAGAATAATGAGTTACCCATCTCTACATACCAAGATAGCAAAATAATGTGTCAAATGAGACTAGAAATTGAAAGAATACACGCATGTCTGAATGACTCCATGTTGTATAGGGGTGATAAGTAAAAAACTACATGCATGTGGTATTAGTGAAACATCAATGTATAAAAAAGAACCAAATGAAATTGATGATGATGTGACAAAAAATGGACACGCTGCTAAGCTATTATGGTATTTTTCCCATCATACCAAGACTCAAATGGTTATTTTAAAACAAGAAAGAGGCTAAATTGTTGTGTTGGCATTTTGATCAACGTAAAGATGACAAAAAACTAAGGCATGTGGCGGACTCCCCTCAATGGAGAAAGATTAATAACAAATATCTGGGTTAAGGCAAGGAGATTAGAAATATTCGATTTGGACTCAACTCATACGAAATCAGCCAATTTGGAAAAAAGAGCAGTCATTTCAGTACTTGGCTCGTTCTTTTATGTATGTAAAATCTTCCACTGTGGTTATGCATGAAACCTAAATACATTCTGATGTCATTGTTAAAATTCGGTCCAAAAGAACCTGGTAATGACACTGGCGTGTATTTTTCTCCTTTTATTGACGATATGAAAACTTTGTGGAATCTGGGTGTAGAAATGTATGATGCGTATAAGAAAGAGAAATTTATGCTGCAAGCCATGATTTTTTGCACCATAAATGATATTCCGGCATACAAAAATATGTCAGGATACACTACGAAGTGCAAGCAGGCATGCCCAGTTTGTGAAGATGAGACATCCTCAAGGTGGTTAGACAATTTTAAAAAAACTGTGTTCATGGGCCATCAAAGATCAATTCGAAATAATCACTCGTATTGTGATATGAACGACTATAAACTGCAAGGAATGAGGTCGCATGATTGTCATGTTTTAATGACACATATGATTCATATTGTAATTCGTGTATTGTTACCAATTTGTGGATTGTTACCAAAGCATGTCCGACATACAATCATAAAACTTTGTTTTCTTTAACATGATTCACTCAAAAGTGGTTGACCCCGGAATTTTGGGTTCATGGCAAAGAGATATTGTCATTACTTTATGCCAGTTAGAGATGTACTTCCTGCCGTCCTTTTTCAATGTCATGGTTCACCTGGTACCTCATATTGTTGGAGAAATTAAGGCTTACGGTCCTGTATTTTTAAGCTACATGTACCCATTTGAGAGATATATGGGCTTCATGAAGGGGTATGTAAGGAACCGGCCTCGACCCGAGGGTAGTATTGTTGAAGGATATGCTTCGGAGGAGGTCATTGACATTTATACAAACTATTTGGATGGTATAAAAAGTATTGGCGTTCCTCAAGCTCGTCATGTGGGTAGACTTCGTAGGTCGGCACAAGAAAAGAAATATACGTGGCACCTTATTTTCAATGGTGATGTCTTTGCTTGTTATATGGATATTATTATATGTTCTTAATAAGGATTTAAAACATACGTTTTTAAGGGGACATTTAAGCCCTAAATTGTTACATTTTATATCCGTTACTGCTTAAAATCATTCCTTTTCACATTTTAGGTATTTTGGAAGCAAATTGTTGGAATGAAGCATATTTGAATGAAAATGAGCGAAAACATGAAGAAAACGACAAAGTCAAAAAAACAAGGCAATTTCAAAAGCCTGACGGCGTCCCAACATCAAGGGCGACATCGTCGCTCACATGGTGTTCCGAATACTCTCAAGCGACGGCTCAGAACTTATTTTGGTCTTAACAAGTGACGGCATCACGCCTAATTTCAGCAGACCGTCACTCTTTCATTCTACACAAGACGACCAAGGTTTTCCCAAGACGACGTCCAAGAGCAACCCAGACGGTGTCACTGCTTTATACCCGACTCCGTCCCAGTGATAACTTGGCAAAGAAGAAAATCTAATGACGGTGATCAGACGACGTCACCATCAAAAGGCGACGCCGTCGTAGTTGCAAATTCTATATATAGACCTCGAATTTTCTGCATTATGTATGTATTATTTTGGAGAGCAAACCCTAGTTTGTTTTAGGTCCGACTTAGACAGTATTTTAGGGTTCCAAACCCTCTTGTACACTTCAAGATAAGTTTATTTATCCAATCTATCATCATGTTTTATCTATGTTTGATTGTTTGTTTGTGTTCTTGGTTTTCTATCATGCGTAACTAAATTAATTAGTGTTTGCTTAGATCCAATGAAACCTAGTTATTGATTATTGTTAGCTTGTCTCTTGTTCTAATTGGTAGACGTTAGATTAAGGAAAACTGACTTCTTCTTTAATTGCTGCGAGCTTGAACATCCTAAATAGTATAAAGCCTTAGAGTGCACTTTAGGCTCTCGTTGTGTTTATTGCGTGAGTTGTAGCTTAAGGATAATAGGATATTCGGGGGAGATACCTCGGTACTTGGTGATCCCGAGTGTTCTAGAGGAGAGTTACGATTCATAGATTTGGGGAATTAGGCACCACCCTATAACTAACATGGAATACAACGCATCAATTAAGAAAAAGATGTGACAATTAAACCGACCAATAAAAGATAAATAGGGAGTAATAAAATCTAAGTGAACATGCTTTTAATTATCATAAGAAACGCACTCATACAATCCATAGCTTTTACTTTTATTTAGTTTAATTAGTTTTAATTTAATTTGATAAGTAGTTTAATTGGTAAATTACCAAACCCCCACTCTTCAAACCCCAAGATTTTACTTATTTCATAAAAAATCATAAAAAGACTAAAAAGAATCACCATCACCCTTATCTTTTCGTCATACATCTCTACTAGCATCTCTATTCCCTTAGAGAACGATCAACCCCATGGGCTTACCCATACTACACTACAACGATTAGGTATACTGCCTAGTGGATTGTAAAGCTTGCTCGCGGAAAAGGAAGTACCCCGAACCACGCATCAGTTCTTTGTATCTATATTAAAACGATGAAGCTTTTGTGTAGTGAGCGGCATTGGCTTCTTTTTGTGGTGTGCCCAAACTTGAGGAGGGGTTATATAGTGGATTTGTCGAAAAGGACAATAATGAGAAAAATTACTATTTTCCATAGATATTAGTGAGGTAAATTTTCAAGTATTGACTTCGAGTTGACATGTATATTATGAAATATGATCAAGTGGGAGTTCTTTTTATGATACATTGGCGAGGTGCTTTTAGTCTCTACATAGGAAGTAGATCTTTTCATTTTATGAAATATGATCAAGTGGGAGTTCTTTGTATGTATTAATTTCTTCTTTGTTACAAATAGCTAATGGGTGGAAGTAAAAGAATATGATTTAAGATCATTTGAGGACAAAAAATTATTTATATACCAAGGGATCAATCTCCACCTTTTATTTTTATTTGATCTAATGGATGAGATTAATCCCAACAATTTAAAAAACTCACTTTCATCATTTTTTTTCAAATATTAATATCTTTCAAACCGTTAATCGTTAAGCGAAAAAAAATATATCATTGTGACGAGCATTTAATTATCCTTCTATAGGTATGCACTTTGATATACTTTCGACAAAAATATATTTTTCGTATTTTTCACGTTTTTTTTTAAGTTTTTTCGTTTTTTTACGTTACTAAAATTTGCATTAAGAAATCATATATGATAAAACACTAATTTGAATATCACATGTGATATTAGTGTAATATCATATATGATATGTAATATCACATGTGATATTAGTGTAATATCACATATGATATTACATATCATATATGATTTAACACTAATATCACATGTGATATTCAATTTAGTGTTTTATCATATATGATTTTATTCATGCAAATTTCAGTAACGTAAAAAAACGAAAAAAATAACGAAAAAACGTGAAAAAAACGATTTTTTTTTCTTTTTTCGAAAGTATATCAAAGTGCCCGTCTATAGAAAGATAATTAAATGCCCGTCGCGATGGTATAAATATTTTCACTTAACGATTAACGGTTTAAAAGATATTTAAATTTTAAAAAATAGGTGAAACAATAAAATGCTTTTAATCTCAGCCATTGATTTTTTTTAGATGGATGGTGGAGATGAGTCCCTTGATATATGAGGAAAGTTTGGTATGTAAAATAACTCTACTCAAAGAATATAGGATTTGGTGGAAGTAAAAGAATATATATATCATATAGTGGCGATGTGCTTTTAGTCTGCTTTGATATCGTCCTTTGTAATTTAATCCATGTTTGTTTACTCAAACTTTTATATGGTCCTTTGTAATTTAATCCATTTCATAGTGACATAATCTATAGTAACAACTTTTGCATTTGTTATTTATGTCACAACTTTTGTAAAACAAAATAAATTCTTTTGAACTACTTTATTAAGTATATGACTTATAATTGGTTTCGGGTAACTACATTATTACATAATGTGTAGTTTTTATTAAGATATTGTTAACAGATATATCCATTTTATGTGTCCATGTCTATTGTTTCATTTTACACTTTTAACGTCACTCCATTTACGTGCTACAATAATCGTGCTATTGCTACAATCTTATAACAGTTACGTAAACTTTATTTCACTATCATCCTTAAAATTATACTATTGTGATTCTAGATTTTGCATTCTATTAACCCACGAATTGTAAGTTCTAATAGTTGGTTGACAACGTTAAACAAAAAGCATTTTTATTGCCACCCGCAAAATCTGCGGATCTCTAGTCTAGTTCATTAATAGTTTATCTCTCCTAATTAATAAAACATTTCTCCCTCTTGTGACATAATTTCTCTTTCATGATTAGTTACTCCATGTGTCTCATAACGAGTGTCAACTTTCAATATGCACTAAGTTTTAAGAAATACCAATAAAAACACTCTCCACCGATCAAATACCATAACCTTCCACTAAAACCTCTTCTCATTTGTTAAAATGCAAAGTTGACACTTATTTTGGAACATCACAAAATAGTAATGTGAACATTTATTATGAGACAAATGTAGTAATATATATTCCATAGACTTATATTATTCTAAATTTTATAATTCAAATTTATTACGAAGTTATAACGAATTTATTGAAAAATTCAAATATGATTTTAAAAAAAAAGATATACCTCTAAATAAACACATATACACTTTATTAAATGGGTGAAGGTTGAATATACGTAACAAACTTTCTCAAATTAACCAATATACGTAACATACTTATTTTATTTTCAACATACGTAATATACTTTCAAATACATATCAATATACGTAATATTGACAGGTTACCACTTTAAAAAGTTATAGTAATGGTCCTTGTCATTTCTGTTGACTTTCACCGTTAGTCATTTGACATTTTTCACTTAAAAAAGTTACAATAATGGTCCTTGTGGTTTGCTTTGACTTTCACCATTAGTCCTTCGACTTTCATCTTTTTTATATACGTTTTTACACGTTTTATACACGTTTTATACACACGTTTTTATATACGTTTTTACTCGTTTTTATACACGTTTTTTACACGTTTTTATACATGCTTTTTTACACGTTTTTATACATGTTTTTTACGCACGTTTTATATACGTTTTTTTACATGTTTTTATGCACGTTTTTATACACAGTTTTATATACATTTTTTACACGTCTTTACACACGTTTTTATGTACGTTTTTAACACGATTTTATGCACATTTTTATACATAGTTTTATATACTTTTTTACACGTTTTTATATACAGTTTTATATATGTTTTTTTAAACGTTTTTATACATGTTTTTTACACATTTTTTACACGTTTTTATACGTTATTTTACACGATTTTATGCACGTTTTTATATACATTTTTTACACATTTTTATACACATTTTTATATACGTGTTTTACACAATTTTATGCACGTTTTTATACATGGTTTTATATACGTTTTTAAAAACGTTTTTTAAACGTGTATAAAAACTTGTATAAACCATGTAAAAAACGTGTAAAGAATGTATATAAAACCATGTGTAAAACCTATATAAAAATGTGTAAAAAACGTATACAAAAACGTGTGTAAAAAACGTGTAAAAAACGTATATAAAAATGTGTGTAAAAACGTGTAAAAAACGTATATAAAAACGTGTATAAAAATCGTGTAAAAATGTGTATAAAACGTGTAAAAACGTATATAAAAATGTGTGTAAAATGCGTGTATAAAAAGCGTGTAAAAACGTGTATAAAAGCTTGTAAAAAACGTGTATAAGAACATGTAAAAAACGTGTATAAAAAGCATGTATAAACGTGTAAAAAATGTATATAAAAAAGCGTGTAAAAACGTGTAAAAAATGTGTATAAAAAGCGTGTAAAAACGTGTATAAATGCGTGTAAAAAATATGTATAAAAGCTTGTAAAAAACGCATATAAAATATGCATAAAAACGTATATAAAAACGTGTGTAAAAAACGTTTAACGTGTATAAAAATGTACATAAAAGTATGTATAAAATCATATATAAACGTCTATAAAAAAGATGAAAGTCAAAGAACTAACGGTTAAATTCAAAGCAAACCACAGGGACCATTATTGTAATTTTTCTTAGGTTAAAACATGTCAAAGGACTAACGGTGAAAGTTAACGTAAACGACATGAACCATCACTATAACTTTAAAAACCGGTAACCTGTCAATACTACGTATATTGGTAAATATTTGAAAGTATATTACGTATGTTGAAAATAAAATAAGTATGTTACGTATATTGGTTAAGTTGAGAAAATTTGTTACGTATATTCCGCCTTCGCCCTTATTAAATATATACAAGGTAATAACTAAAATTATTAAACAATTTATATCAAAATTTTTAAAATTTAACCGTTATTTCATTTGAGATCAAGTTTGCTCCATATATAAATTTTTTTTAACAAATTTGGATTCTTAAATTTTAAAGCTTACGAAAATCATTACATAATAAATCTTAGTTACGATGTGTACGAGATCAAAAGCATCAAATTAGGAAATAAAGGGGGCAAACAATGGTGAAGAGTGTTTAAGAGCTTTGTTGTATGTGATGAGGGTAACCTTGACATATCAAAAAAGTAGTCATTACAAATTTCCTCATATTTTAGAAGGTTTTATCCAAGGCTCTTTGCACTAGAAATTGCCAAATCATAGTCGCAGGAAATATTGACTCACTTGCATTTTTTTTATTTCAGATCACTCGTAACCAAACATGGTATGATCGCGTTCTAGATCGTTGGGGATCGCAATCCGGATCGCTAATTTCCACGTTCCCAAACAACGTAGTTCGGTAAACCAAAAGCCATTGGTTCGGCGTACCAAAAGCCATTGGTTCAGCGTACCAATATCAACTGATTCAATGTACCAATGTACTCTGACTTGCATCGAAAATCGGTCAAATCAAAACTAAAAGATGATGAAAATTGTTTTAATATGTTTTACTAGAAATATATATCGATCCACCTTAAAAGTGTTTTAATGAGATACAAGTACTATATATATAAAACATATATACCTATTAAATTACTTATTAATATCTATGGTACATTGTACCAAATCGGGTACATCGTATCCAATTATATGGTACGTCAAACCAAAACATGGACTTAGCGGACCACAATACCTTACCGAAGCAAACCGCGATCACTTACTCAAGCAAACTGCGTTCCATGTGACTATGTACCAAATAATGTTTAATAAGAGATAATTTTTTATTTTATTTTATTTTTTTAATTTTTTTTAAGGGCATTTTTATATTAAATATTAGCAAGAAGCTAAAAGTTAAAACCATGTAAACATAAAAGAAACAACTACCAAACTACCTAAAACGACACCCAGTTACAACCACATCGAAGTCACCTAAAAAAACTCCTAACCTAAACAAACCCTCAATAAAAGCTAACATTAATGAAAGACACCAAAAACCGAAAACTCCTTAATACAAACAAATTAAGACGCCGATTTCCGAAGCAATTTAAGTGCTTTAGATGACCTTATTTTTTCCTTCTTCAAATGTGTCTTTTTTTTCTTTTCTTTTCTTTTCTTTTTTTTTTTTTTTTCCTTGAATTGAACCTTTTAGAGGTGTTAGATGATGAGATTGTTTGATGCTACTTGTTTGAGGTGGGTTGAAAGATGCAAAACCGTCACGAATTTCCTTAATAGACATGTTTGGACGAAGCCCACGAGAATATAATATTATCCTTTCCAAATCCAACTTATTAAGAGATAGATGTCCAGTTCTCCTCATGCTTGGAGACGCCCAAGGGTACACTTATAAACATCACAATTTAATTCTTTGATGGGCCCTTTAAGACATATCAGCATCCTTATACTCCAAAACTTACCATGTCTCTTCATTGGAAGACATATCAGCATCCTTACTTTGAATTTAACAGGAGATAACACAAGATGGAAGGAAATTCTCCCAAAGTAAACATACATTGACAGAGCTAGCGTCTCATCATTAATCGCCTTCCAACACAGTATAACTTGGATATTGGTGATATTGATTTACACTCCTTGAGATGCCTGGTGTGTGACGATGACGTTGAATCATCTCGATACCTATTCATCAAATGTAAGTTTTGCAAAGGAGTTATAGAATGTGGTCAAGAAGTGTTGGGCCCGTTAACGATTTACCAACTGTTTTGAATGATGTCCTCAAATGGGTGGACATGCAACACCATGTTCCATACCATATATATCTTCCATACCACCACATGGTTCATTTGGCCTTCCCGCAACAAGCTATGTTTCGATTAAAACCACAGAGAAAAGATATACTATTAGAAGAAATTAAATCCCTTTATCATCTTTGGATCACACAGAGTTGGGAAAATACGTATAAGTTGGTTAGAATGGATCACTGATCCTATTTCCGCATGTAATCTCTTCACAGGAAACTAGAAACTCTCATACAAAATTCGAGTCGCACAAAAAAGAAAATGAAAAAAATAAAAAATAAAAAATAAATAAATAAAAAATACTATCGAAGCTAATTAACTAGTAATTAGAGAAATCCCACTTTCCTTCTACTTTGACTACAATACATAACTTATAAACAAAACAATGATTTAAATGTAGTCAACACATCTAAAGTAATTCTTTTGTTTAAAGATCTATGTGCCTAAGTATGCGGATGTAAGACGTTAACGTTGGGTCTGTTACCAACATCTAGTTTAATATAAGCTGATATTTTAGCAACATAAACTTTAATTTCGGTTTACATCTATCACTTTGTTGTATTCAAGTAAGCAGCATTTAACTTTACTCGAAAGTTATACGTATAAAAGTCGCACTCAAAATATTTTCAACAATGAGAGTGCTAGCTAATAAATATATTTAATAAGAAAAGCCATAGATCTGCCCTTTGCTTACAAGATACATTACGAGTAGATTAATTGTCTCCCTCACAGTTCTAGATCAGCGGGGAAATCATACCCCGTGCACCCTTTTTCGAGGATGACTGTCTGTAAAGACATAGTCTCAGACAATGAACACATGTTTTGATAACCTTTTTTCTCAAAGTCCTCTTTGACCGGCTAGCTTTATGTACGTTTAGGTTGGATGAGTATAGCACTAAGTCAATGGCCAAGTGGTGGGTGGAAATTAAAATGTTTCTATACGTCAGTAATTTATTGGGTTAATCCCAATCGACCCAGTCAACCCATATGACCCGGTCAACCCAAAAAGTCAACCACAACAGTTATGACAGTTACAAAGTAACCGTCAAATGACAGTTACAAAGATAACTGTTATATCTCCCAACCGACACATCTTTTCACTTGTACCCATTCAATTACTATAAATAGTTTAGCACATTGTACATATTAGATATGATGACATATTGATTTAATACAAAGCAAATTTACAGAACCTTTGTTTCATTTCTGTTTTGGTATATTTTGATTTTGACTTAGAACGATCATTGATCCATACCCCATTGAGGCCAACAATTGGTATTAGAGCGGTTTGGTCACACTAACCAAAATCATCACCCACCATTATTTTCGTTTAGTTTCAGAATCAATAAGAACAAAGAAACAGTCTCGATAAAAAAAATTCTACAAAGATAATCTGAACACAAATCAAAGATATCATTTTTGTGTTCCTAGTTCTGTCGCATCAAGGGAAGAATCACAACGTGATTACTCAAACCCGGCAACAGAAAATCAATTCGCAAAAAAAAAAATCCCATCGAAACAGATTCATTAAAATCCAAAAGGATTAGAAACGATTAAAATCGTTTATCTATTGATTCAAATCAAAACTAATAACGAAGTCATCAAATTAGGGCAAATTAACTATTCAAAATTAGAACAAACACACCTGTTCAGATTAAAGAATCAAGCCCAGATCATTAATTAGGCCACCAATCGACTAAATTACAGTCTCCAATCATCCATATCTCTCACGGATTGAAAACCCCCAAATTCACCGAATCCCTAAAGTTTCGATTGAAGGGAATCAGTGCTCGCGAAGAACACCACACACCGGAGAAGAGAGGAAGGCAACAAAGCCATAAAGATCAGGAGAAGAGAACATGATCAATTCCCAGAAAGAAGAGACGAAAAGTCTTTTTTCAGTCTCTCAAGGAGACGTTTTTATTTCTCTATCTCAAATAAGAGATAAGAGGAATATAAAGGAAGCGAATTTTTATCTCATAAGAAGATAAGAAAAACTAATATAAGGAGGCGCTCATTTTAATTAGGGCTACACAAAGGATTTTTATTTTAAGGCATCGAGTTAGACCAACAACCCCTCCAGGTTCCAAAAATTACAAAACCACTCTTTCATTTTTATATATAGTATATATTTTTCATTTTTTATATATATTATTTTGTTTGATAAGCTACTTTAATTTACAAATTTAGCACTTCATCATTTTTTTTATAAATATAGTAGCCTAGTGATTACACTGCTTATTATATTAGAAATAACTTTTAAGGAGTAATTAACCTTAGGATATTTCATTTAACAATTTTTAATCTCTTAGGATAGTTTTTTCAAAACTAGACCTATAAAAGTTTTATATACCTTTAAGGAAAATAAAACATTAGAGCTTACTAAAAATAAGAAATTTCAACACACATCGTGTTAAAATTTTCTTGGAGATTTATTGTCAGTATCTTTAAGATATGACGAAAGACAGTGGTAATAAGGAACCTAGTACTAATATTTCAAATAGTACACCCCAATTTCAATGCCCAATCCTAAAGCCCGCGAATTACTCATTATGGGCAATTCGCATGCAAATCATTCTCGAAGCAAATAGATTATGGGAAACAATAGAGCCGATTGAGTCGACTCAACCCAATAAGAAGAAAGAGAAAACCGCTATTGCATTTCTTTACCAAGCCTTACCCGAAGAACAATTACTTCAAATAACAAAGCACAAAACCGCCAAATACATTTTGAATGCTTTAAAAACTAGACACGTTGGCGAAGACAGAGTTCAACAAGCAAGACTTCAAACACTCAAATCCGACTTTGAGATGTTATACATGAAGGAAGACGAGACAATCGACACATTCACTACAAAACTTACAACTCTCGTAAACAAAGCCGCTAGTCTAGGACACACCATAGAAGATGAAACCTTAGTACGGAAACTACTAAATGTTGTACCCGATAGGTATCTGCAAATAGTCGCATCTATAGAACAATATTCCGACCTAAGTGAAATGACTATGGAAGAAGCAATTGGAAGACTTAAAACTTATGAAGAAAGGATTAAGTTCAAAAAGGGAAGACATGTGGATAATCAAGAAAAATTGATGTTCACACGGCTTGACAATAGAGGAAAACACTTTAGAGGACGTGGACGTGGGAAGTATAAATTTTCACATGGCAAAAACCACGAAAAATTTAAGGAAGAAAAGAAAGAAGGAGAAAACTCTCACAACAACTTCAATAAATCACATATTGATCTTATAAAGTAAAATGTTACAAATGCAATAAAATGGGCCATTATGCAACTAAGTGTTATTCAAAACCAAACACTAGTATGCAATCTAATCTTGTCGAGGAGGACTCAGAGCCTACCTTACTAATGGCAATATTAGAAGACCCACCTATAACAAAACTTAAAGATCAAACTGCCTCGCTACACGAAGAAGATGTAGGATATGAAGAGACAAATGTAGATAGTCTATGGTACTTAGACAATGGAGCCAACAATCATATGACTGGAATGAGAGAACACTTTAAAGAGCTAGATGAGAACGTTAGTGGAAAAGTAAGATTCGGAGATGGATCTCACATAGAGATCAAAGGAAAAGGTTCAATTTAATAGAATGTGATGACGAAAAACAAAGAATCATATCACACGTATTACATTTCCAGCCTAAAAAGCAACTTATTGAGCCTTGCACAATTCACCGAAATCGGTTGTAAAGTAGTAATGGAAGACGATGAATTACGACTTTATGACATGGACAACAAAATCTTCATGAAAGTCACAAGACAAAGAAACCGTCTATACAAAGCAAGTCTGAAGATAGGCACACCTATTTGCCTACTAGCAAACTTGAAGGACAACACTTGGTTATGGCACGCAAGACTATGACATCTTAACTTTGAATCACTAAAATCAATGACTCAAAGAGAGTTAGTTCAAGGAATACCTGCCATTAAACATACAACACAAATATGTGATGTTTGTTTAGTTGGTAAACAAAGCAGAGCGCCATTTCCCAAGAAAGCAAAAACTAGATCAACCTCACATTTAGATTTAGTATACGGAGATTTATGAGGACCAATTACACCACCAACGCCATCTGGAAAAAGTTACATATTCTTACTAGTCAATGACTATTCAAGATATATGTGGGCGTATTTCCTAAACACGAAAGATCAAGCATTTGATACTTTCAAGGAATACAAGAATACAATAGAGAATGAGCTAAGGACAACACTAAAAATGTTCAGAACTGATCGTGGAGGAGAATTCACATCTAACGAATTCACTCAATACTGCAAAGAAAATGGCATAGCACGACAACTTACCGCACCTTACTCACCGCAACAAAATAGAGTAGTTGAACGAAGAAATAGGGCAATTATGTCTACAACAAGATGCATGATAATTGCCTACAACAAGATGCATGATGAAAGCAACCAATATGCCTCAAAACTTTTGGGATGAAGCTGTCAGACATGCAATATACATTCTAAACAGCGTTCCTACAAAAGCCTTAGAATACAACACTCCATATGAAGCGATTAAACAAAGAAAACCAAACTTAGAAAATCTAAAAGTTTTCGGCTGCATAACATATGCAAAGATACCATCACAACATCTGACAAAGTTAGATGACAGAAGCAACAAAATGGTATACTTAGGAAATGAACAAGGATCAAAAGCCTACCCACTATTTGATCCAACAACACAAAGAATTTCTGTTAATAGAGATGTGAAGTTTAAAGAGGATGAAGCATGGGACTGGAAGGATTACTTAAATGAACACACAAACAATGAACCTGAATGGTTTGACTTCAAAGTCAAAAACCTTGAAGCCACAAATGATCATCAGGAGCAAGAAATCCAACCAGATGAAGAAGACAACGATGTCCCTACAAATGATGATGATGAAAATACAACATCAACAACAAACTCACCCTCACAAGCATTTCGCACACCATTTACAACTTCATCGCAAGTAAACGCTCAAGTTACACCAAGTACCTCAGTTCTATCAACCAATCAAAGTAATTCAAACAGAACCAGGAATTTACATCCAAACTTTGATCATACACCATTACAAGGTTTTAGAACATTAAATGATATATACGAAAACACAGAGGAAATATTACCCGAGCAATTATTACTAGCTGAAGATGAACCTAAGAATTACAAGGAAGCATCAAACGATCTAAAATGGATTGAAGCAATGAAGGTCGAATTAGATTCCATCTACAGAAACAATACATGGGAACTAACCACTCTACCCAAAGGACATAAAGCCATTGGATTAAAGTGGGTACTCAAGACCAAGAAAGATGCTAATGAAAACATAGTCAAGCATAAAGCAAGACTAGTAGCCAAAGGCTACATACAAGAGCATGGCTTAGATTTCGAAGAAGTCTTTGCACCTGTAGCAAGAATGGAAACAGGTCGATTACTATTAGCCATAGCTGCTAATAATAAATGGGAAGTACATCACCTTGACGTCAAATCTGCATTTCTACCTGGAGACTTGAAAGAAGAAGTATATGTTACACAACCCGAAGGATTTATAAAGAAAGAAGATAATGGAAAAGTCTACAGACTCACAAAAGCTCTATATGGTTTAAGACAAGCACCACGTGCTTGGAACATAAAATTAGACAACGCCTTGAAGTCTTTAGATTTCAAGAAATGCGCTTTGGAACAAGCTGTCTACACAAAGAAATCAAAAGATTCAATACTTCAAGTTGGAGTCTATGTAGATGATTTAATCATCACTGGCACATGATGTGCTACGTGTGTACAAGTTTTAAAATTATTAAAGACGATTTACCAATTTTACCAATGACACATACGAGCAAATGCACTCGTCCGTTATAGCAAGATTTTGACGGTAAGTTGGGATCGTTTGCAGGGATTTGAGTGAATCTGATTAACAAGTTTAAATCAACTAGGCAATCCAAAAGCATATAACACGAAAATGGATACAATGAAATTCATATGATTAAAAACTACACTTGCTTAAACTAGTTTCTTATCCTTGATTAGTATGATTGTGTTAACCTCTTAACATGTTGGTTATGATAATTAGTTGGTGTACTAATCTATTGTTCTTACAAGTTAAACCTTCGTCCAGATTTTAGTTCATAAAAACAAGCATTAAGTTTAACCAATCAATTCAAGTTTCAAAAGTTTACTTTCACAAACTTAAACACAAAAACATCCATTTGCTTTATCAAATTTGCTTAAGAAATGGTCAATACAAAAGGTAACCGATTATAGACAAAAGGTTACAATTGATTGTAAACAACTAATCTTACGACCTTTTAGATGTTTCCAATCAATCCAACTTGATAATCAAAAATCGTTCTTATTACAACCACACTTTAGTTTCTTTGTTTAATCAAGAATAATGGGTAAAAACAATCATCCATAGACAAAATGATTATAACTAGTTGAATAACAATAAGTTCTTTTGACCTCTACGATTACTATCAACTAGTCAAACTTGATTAACAAATGTCACTATGAAACTCTAGCACAATTGGATCTTAGAATCAACTTGAAATTCAATTAAAACATGTTAACACAATCATAAACTAATCACATGATAATCAACATCATTTAAGCAAGTGTATAAAGAAACTAGCCACTCATAGCAAACATAAACATAACTCAAAACTTTGAACATTAGAAAACTTGATTAAGAGTCTTACAATGCTTGTAATAAGATTACAAATGGTGAAGTAATGATTTCCAAAGTATTGGGATAGACTCCTTGGGGGTTTGACCTCCAAATGATGGACTTCTGGAACTCCAAACTTTCCTGGACATCTAAGGACGAATTTAAGAGCTAAGAGCTTGGTGTTTGATGAGTAGAGAGTTGTATTGAAGTGTGTGTCTCAATTGCTTACAAGAGGTCTCTATTTATACTAGTTCCAAGTCCTAGGGTATTAATTGCTGAACTTGGCCTCCAGGGAGTTAGGAAGGGACTAGAATACACCAAGAGAAGGACCTAGAATCGTTTGGATACAATGGGGAAGCTTAATGATGAAGAAATATCAGAAACATGTCTTTCAACCGGATCGGTCGCTTGTCCAGCCGATCTGGTTGGTCTTCTTGCATTAACCCAGCCGAATCGGTTGCGGGTGGCAACCGATCGGCTGGTCCGTCTTCATGGGCACTTTTTGACCATTTTCCAGCCGATCCGGTTGCGGGTGCGACCGATTCGGCTAGTCTTCCTGAGTGATGGAAAATTGACATTTTTCTTGATTCTGACTTGTAGAGCTTGGTTCTTCAATCATCTTGGTCTTCTATGATACTTGAAATGCTGATTTGTGCTTGACATGCTTCACTGAAACGGGAATCTTCCTTTTATTGAACATTCTTTAACTTTTCCTTCCATTTCCCTGCACTTGGTTATATATACTAGACAAACATCTTTAGATGTGATTAAGCACTAAAATCATATAAATATAACCAAATAACATATACAAAAGTACACATAACGCTACTGAAAACATGTACAATCTGAGCGTTATCAAATTCCCCCACACTTAAACTTTGCTTGCCCTCAAGCAAATCTTGAAAATAAAATATCCACTGGTACAAAATTGTGATTATGAAAAACATGATGCAAATCCACCAAGTACAAGTACGAGAGAAGATTCATCAATTTAGATTTTAAGGGTGAAAATTTCAAGATGTTTGACAATATCCAATGATTTTCTTGCATGATTAACATTTCAAAACACCTCACGAAAAAGGAACGAAATATAATTCACTCAATCACTCAATTGCTCAGTCATGATTAGATTATTACCATAGGCTTGTACAAGAAACAAAACTCCACCGACGTGACGTGAGCACCAAGCAAAAACATCTAAAGAGGATTTTTATTCGGGTTGAAATGTTAGGCTTAGGGTTAAGGGTATGGATAAGGCATGGGAATGTTAATGAAATTGGTTTTAAAAGAAAAACATAATCAAGTCTAATACCCATGTTGCTAGTTACCAAACAATCCGCAAACCAATAAATTATTATAGTTTCATTTTCCTTTTCTTCGGATTTCCACAACTCTTCGCTTTGATTCGCCATAACAACTTTTCTTCGAGCAAAGCACATTGGCTAATACATTTCATTCAATTTTTTTTTCAACATACTTCTTTGAAATGGCTCATACAACTGACAAGGTGCGGTTACTCATAATCATCTAAACAATCTTCTCATATCAGGTGACTAGCAACCAACCGTTTAGACATTGACAAGGGTTAGGCTAAGGCTTAAAGTGTAAAATAATTTTTGTATTTTTCTGGATTTATCAAAAACGAAAAGAATGGCTCAAAGGGTGTAACTAGCTAGCGCTAAAGATGAGCGCTACAAATGGGTCCATGTGGGTGGTTAACTAATTGATGTGGCTAGCTAATATATCATAATATGAAAAATGGAAGGCCATTTGGGTTAAATCCTAAGGTGCCTCTTTATCACACGAATTCACTTATATCGCACGAATGCAATCTCACTGCGGTCTGGTAATGATTTACAAGTACAAGTTCTAGAATAAATAAAATCACTGGCACACTTATAGCAAAAGATTCAAGCATAAAAGATGTATGCTTATATGGAACAGGCTCAAATCCTCACAATTTTAGTGGAAAGGGCTATAATATGTGCTAGCAAATGTTATCGATCCCAGAATGGATTACAATATTAATCGGAACACAACTATAATTTTCAAATAGTACCAGTTTTACCAGTGGTTGGATCCAGTTATTCTAATATATTATCCTAAAAGCGTGAAATAACTAGATCACAAGGGCAAACAAAAATTTAAATTTAAGCTTAAAAACTCTAATTTTCCTATTCACCCCCCACACTTAAGTTAAACATTGTCCTCAATGTGAAAAACGAACTTCAAAGTATAGAAATAGGGAAAATAGAGATAAAACCAGATATTCAAATGAGTTTGTCAGCTTAACTTTCTGTTATCCAAGCGTCCACTGGAATAATCATTACCTGCACAAAATCTTATATACAAAAAAAAGGGTTTTATTAAGATGTGGCACCCCCCCCCACACTTAAGTTCAACCAAAGGTTTAAACTTTGGGGCGTGACCACAAAAAATCAAATCTGAAACACACGGGTTGCCTCCCGAGAAGCGCTTGTTTTATTAACGAGTCATCAGCCTGACTCAAATCTTCCCGAATTTACTTAGCCGCAGTTGCAGCCTTGAACATCTTCAAAAGTTCAGAGACATACATGAATTCTTCACCAGTTGCATCAATATCGCTCCAGATGAATTCAGCAGATGGTTTCCAAGGAACGCTTTGTGGGATTCTTCCTGGAAAAGGTGCCATGAAGGTGATGGTTTCGAATTCATTTTCAGGTGAAACTGTCTCAACTGAAATTTCATTCATTTGCTCCTTATCGTAGTATAATTTGATTCAGTGCCCATTAACAATAAAACTCCCACCCTGTTTGTCATAAAGTTCGACATATCCGGATGGATATCCATGTTTAACAATATAAGGGCCAAACCATCTTAGTTGCAGTTTAGGAGCTTTGAATTTAAATTTCATGTTGAAAAGCAGAACTTTATCTCCGGCTTTGAATTCTTTTTGAATTCGCAGCTTTTTAATAGTGATAAGCTTTTGTTCTGGCTTTATACAGTTTGGAATTTTCATAAGCTTGGAGTTTCAATTCGTCGAGTTCGTGCAATTGCAAAAATGTCTTTTCTCCAGCTATTTTGAGATCGGTGTTACAGTTTCTAAGAGCCCAGTAAGCACGATGTTCAACTTCGAACGGCAAATGACAAGTTTTCCCATACAGGAGTCTGTACGGAGTTGTGCCAATAGGAGTTTTGTAATCTGTACGAAATTCCCACAGAGCATCGTCAAGTGTCTTCGACCACACTGAAGGATTGTCCTTCATTATTTTTTCGAGTATTCTTTTAAGAGCTCTATTGGTATTTTCAACTTGGCCACTGGTTTGTGGGTGATAAGCTGTCGCAAATCAATGATGAACTCCATATCTTTTCATGGTTTTCTCCATTTGTTGGTTACATAAATGGGTTCCTCGATCGCTTATCAAGGCTTTGGGAATTCCATAACAAGCGAAAAGCTTTTTGAGAAATTTAACGACAACACGAGCATCGTTTGTTGGTAAAGCTTCGGCTTCTGCCCATTTGGACACATAATCTATGGAAACGAGAATGTATTCGTATTTGTGGGATTTAGGAAATGGTCCCATGAAATCAATTCCCCAAATATCGAATATTTCACACACTTGAATACTTGTCAATGGCATTTCGTCTCTGAATGTAAAATTTGGTGGTTCTTTAGCAAGCATCACAGTTTTAGACAAGTGTATATGCCTCTTTGAATATTGTTGGCCAATAGAATCCAGCATCAAAAAAAAATTTAGCTGTGGTGGAAGGACCATAATGTCCCCCAGTAGGGCCATGATGACATTCATCAAGAATTTTGCGGGTTTCGAAACAGAAACAAATCTTCGGATCATTCCATCAGGGCACATTTTGAAAAGATAAGGTTCTTTCCAAAAGTAGTGTTTAAGTTCCGAAAAGAATTTGCTCTTTTGAGTGTAAGTTAATCCTTTTCTGATAATTCCTCCAACGAGATAGTTCGCAAAGTCAGCAAACCAAGGATCTTCGTTTTCATCAACCGTCATGAGGGTTTCATCAGGGAAGTAATCATCGATTTATTCTTCCTTCAACTCCTCTAGATCGGGATTTTCAAGACGTGACAAGTGATCAGCGGCTAGATTCTCTCCTCCTTTCTTATCTTTGATTTCGATGTCAAATTCTTGGAGTAGCAGAATCCATCGGATGAGACGCGGTTTAGCATCTTTCTTGGTGAACAGATATTTGAGTGCCGAGTGATCGATGAACATGACCGTTTTTGAAAGCACGAGGTAAGATCGAAATTTGTCGAATGCGAAAACTACGGCCAGTAATTCTTTTTCTATAACTGTATAATTTTGCAGAGCACCATTCAGTGTCTTGCTAGCAAAATATATGGGCCGAAAGTGTTTTCCTTCTCGTTGGCCTAAGACGGCTCCAACAGCATAATCACTTGCATCACACATAAGCTCGAATGGTAGTGACCAATTAGGTGAAACCATGATCAGAGCACTAGTCAGTTGAGATTTCAACGTTTCGAATGCTTTTACGCAATCAGCATTGAAGTCGAAGATAGAATCCTTCTCAAGAAGTTTTGTCATCAGACGAGATATTTTTGAAAAATCTTTGATAAATCGGCGGTAGAAACCGGCATGTCCAAAAAAACTTCTAACGGCTTTAACGTTAGTTGGTGGTGGAAGTATTGTGATAACGTCGATTTTTGCTTTATCTACTTCCATGCCCGCACTGGAAATTTTGTGTCCAAGCACAATTCCTTCAGTCACCATAAAGTGACATTTTTCCCAGTTAAGGACAAGATGTGCAGCTTCACATCTTTCGAGCATTTTATCAAGGTTGGAAAGACAAGCTTCAAATGAGTTTCCGAAAACTGAAAAGTCATCCATGAAAACTTCCATGGAGGTTTCAAGCATGTCTTGGAATATGGCTATCATACACCTTTGAAAAGTTGCAGGTGCATTACAAAGACCAAAAGGCATACGCCGATATGCGTAGGTTCCAAAGGGTAAGTGAAGGTGGTCTTTTCTTGATCATTCGGATCGATTGGAATTTGAAAGTATACTGAAAATCCATCGAGGAAACAAAAGAATTTATTCCCTGCTAGTCTTTCAAGCATTTGATCCATGAACGGGAGTGGAAAATGATCTTTTCGGGTGGCTTTGTTTAATTTACGATAGTCAATACAAACGCGCCAACCAGTGACAGTTCTAGTAGGAACTAGTTCATTTTATTCGTTAGTCACAACCGTCATTCTTCCTTTCTTGGGGACACAGTGAACGGGACTCACCCACGGACTATCCTCGATCGCGTAAATGATACCAGCATCGAGAAGTTTGATGATTTCCTTTTTGACAACTTCTTTCATGTTGGGATTGAGTCGACGTTGATGTTCCACAAAAGGTTTAATCCTTTCTTCGAAATTGATTTTATGTTTGCAAAAATTGGGCTAATTCCTAGGATATCAGATGTTTTCCAAGCCAAAGCTTGTTTATGATTTTTGAGGACTGAAACTAAACTTTCTTTTTCCTTGGCCTTGAGTAATGAAGATATGACTACTGGAAGAAGTGAGTTTTCCTCCAGATAAGCATATTCAAGATGATCAGGGAGAGGTTTGAGAACGAGATCTGTTGGTGGTTCTTCAAGAGAAGATTTTATTCTCATCTCGTCATCGAAAGTTATTTCTTAAAAATTCTCTTCCTCCATTTCTTCCTCCTCCGTGTTATCTCCTTCGAATTCTACTTTCATAAAATCAACAAACTCTTTGTCAAAGTCTGTTTCATTTATTTTTTTCGGAAGTAGTCATGAATGGATCAGATTCGTTAAGTAATGCATCCAATTCCTCGTCAATGACTTCGTCGATAACATCGATGTTGAAACAAGTGTCATCACTGGAACGTGGATAGTGCATTTCTTTATCGATTAGAAAGGTGATTCGATCTTCTCCAACTCCAAGGTTGAGTTCTTTTCCCTTCACTTTGATGATTGCATTAGCAGTATTTAGGAAAGGTCTTCCTAAGACTTTACTATCTTCTTCCATCTCTAGGATTACAAAATCCACGGGAAAAATGAATTTACCAACTTGAATGAGCATATTCTCGGCAATTTCAACAGGATACTGATAAGAATGATTTGCTACTCGAATGCTCATCTTTGTTGGTTTAAGGCTGTTGATGGATAATTTGGAATACAACGAATAAGGCATCAAATTGATACTTGCGCCAAGGTCGGCTAAAGCATCGCATTGAATATTATTCCCGAAAGTGCATGGAATAAGAAAGCTCCCAGGATCTCCGAGCTTTGGCCGAATTTTGTTTTGAACGATGGCTGAGCATTCTTCGTTAAGGAAGGTAGCTGATATTTGCTCTAGCTTGCTCTTGTTGTTAAGAAGTTCTTTCAAGAATTTCCTATAATTGGGCATTCCGGCTAAGACATCAACGAGGGGAACATTGAGTTTAACCTCTTTGATTATTTCAATGAACTTCTTGTATCGCTCTTCCATTTTTTCTTTCTTAAGGTGTTGTGGATATGGAATTTTTGGTGTATACGCCTTGACAGATGCGATGGTTTTCTTTTTGGAGGTTTGTGTTGGGTTGGTTTCCACAATTTCATCCTCACTATCTTGGATGATAGGAGTATTTTCATTTGGATTTGGTGGTGGATCGTACGAGAGACCGCTTCTTGTGAAGACATCATTGATATGCTCATTTCTTCTTTGTGGTGGACGGCACGTTTCATCGTTTGATGGCTTTGGATTGGATTGGGTGTTACTTGGTAACGAACCAGATGGTCGAGAGGAATGTTGGTCAGAAAATCTGCCAAATTTGTTTTCAAGATCTTGGATAGATGCTTGATGATTTTTCTGTCCCTGCTCAACTTTGGCTTTGAGATTGAAAAATTGATTTTTGATGAAATCATTCGTAGATTTTTGAGCAGTCACGAATTCTCTCATGGTTTTTTCGAATTCAGATTCTCCCATCTTTTTTTCGGAGTTTTATGGGGGCGGATTGTCAGTTCGAGGTTGAGAATCACGATTGTTATCCCTTGGTTGGCGGTCTTGCCAATTTCCAGAATTTCTACCATAATAATTACCACGATATCCTCCTCCACGGTATCCTCCTTGGACATAATTCTCTTCTCCTTCGTTAGGTCCACCCATGGGTTTATCATCGCACTCAGACGATGGGTGATTTCCTCCACAATTGTTGCATCCGTCTCGCATTTCCATCATTTCTCCTTTGATATCTTTGTATTGCGAGTCGATTTTCGAGGTTAAGGCTTCCATTTTCTCCATGAGTTTCAAGGTATCGGATTTTTTGACAAAAGCAACGGTTTTTCGAAGGGGTTTGGTTTTTGAATCGTTAGACCAATTGAGTTTGAGAAGTACTCGATCTTCGAGTAATTGGTGTGCATCGTTAGGAGTCTTATAGAGAAAAATTCCTCCGGCATCAAGGATACCTTGAGAGATTTCATTTAGTCTATGGTAAAATATTTGGATAATGGTTCCTTTGGATAGTCCATGTCCATGACAAATATGAAGGAACTCTTTCATCCGAAGCCAAGCTTCGACAAGTGATTCGTTGGGGTTTTGTGTGAAAGCACGAATTTCTCCCATTAATCAATCAAACATGGCAGGTGGAAAGAATCGGCTTACAAAGGCTTGCTTCATATCCTCCCAAGTATTGATAATTCCTGGGGTCAATTCATTGTACCATACTTTTGCATCTACGGCTAATGATGATGGAAGAAGTTTGAGTTTGATGGCATTGACATCGGTGTCGCCATACCGGAACATGCCGCAAATTTCGATGAATTCGGCAATGTGCTTATGCGGATTGGCCCGCGCACGGCCATCGAATTGGCGGTCTTTGATCATAGAAAGATGATGACCCTTCACGGTGAAGTTGTCACCAAGGTTGACAGCAAAAATAGCACTCCCAGGGGTTGGTGCTACGACTCGGTTGGTTCCCCACATGGGTTGATCGTCCGCCATGGGAAAAGGTAAATTGGTGAAAGGGTTGTAAACGACTTTGGCTTCTACAAGGTTATAAAATGGTGGGTTTGGTACTCTAGGTACACGATTTTCTAAGGGTATAAAAGGTGTTCTTCTTCTTCTTCGAATCAAACGTTCGGGGTTGGTAAGAGGTGAGATTGGTTCTATTCCAGCTGCATGAGTGTTCATACAATGACCTAGAGAATCAAGGTAATATCTAAACACACAGACAAACAAAGAAAACAGGTTTTCGGACAGAAACGAGTAACCGGATCGGTTGCGAGGAGCCACCGATCGGTTAGATCAAATTGGTTATGGATTTTGGAGCTTTCGATTTTTTTTTTATAGAAATGGATCGACTGACGTGGATTCAAAACTTTCTTAAACACAATCAAATCCCCGGCATCGGCGTCAAAAACTTGATGTGCTACGTGTGTACAAGTTTTAAATTTATAAAAGACGATTTACCAATTTTACCAATAACACATACGAGCAAGTGCACTCGTCCATTATAGCAAGATTTTGAAGGTAAGTCGGGATCGTTCGCAGGGATTTGAGTGAATCTGATTAACAAGTTTAAATCAACTAGGCAATACAAAAGCATATAACACGAAAATAGATATAATGAAATTCAGGTGATTAATACTACACTTGCTTAAACTAGTTTCTTATCCTTGATTAGTATTATTGTGTTAACCTCTTAACATGTTGGTTATGATAATTAGTTGGTGTACAAATCTATTTTTCTTACAAGTTAAACCTTCGTCAAGATTTTAGTTCATAAAAAAAAGCATTAAGTTTAACCAATCAATTCAAGTTTCATAAGTTTACTTTCACAAACTTAAACACAAAAACATCTATTTGCTTTATCAAATTTGCTTAAGAAATGGTCAATACAAAAGGTAACCGATTATAGACAAAATGTTACAATTGATTGTAAACAACTAATCGTACGACCTTTTAGATGTTTCCAATCAATCCAACTTGATAATCAAAAAGCGTTCTTATTACAACCACACTTTAGTTTCTTTGTTTAATCAAGAATAATGAGTAAAAACAATCATCCATAGACAAAATGATTATAACTAGTTGAATAACAATAAGTTCTTTCGACCTCTACGATTACTATCAACTAGTCAAACTTGATTAACAAATGTCACTATGAAACTCTAGCACAATTGGATCTTAGAATCAACTTGAAATTGAATTAAAACATGTTAACACAATCATAAACTAATCACATGATAATCAACATCATTGAAACAAGTGTATAAAGAAACTAGCCACTCATAGCAAACATAAACATAAACTCAGAACTTTGAACGTTAGAAAACATGATTAAGAGTCTTACAATGCTTGGAATAAGATTACAAATGGTGAAGTAATGATTCCCAAAGTATTGGGGTAGACACCTTGGGGGTTTGACCTCCAAATGTTGGACTTCTGGAACTCCAAACTTTCCTGGACTTCTAAGGACGAATTTGAGAGCTAATAGCTTTGTGTTTGATGAGTAGAGAGTTGTATTGAAGTGTGTGTCTCAAATGCTTACAAGAGGTCTCTATTTATACTAGTTCCAAGGCCTAGGGTATTAATTGCTGAACTTGGCCTCCAAAGAGTTAGGAAGGGACTAGAATACACCAAGAGAAGGACCTAGAATCGTTTGGATACAATGGGGAAGCTTAACGATGAAGAAATAGCAGAAACAGGTCTTCCAACCGGGTCGGTCGCTTGTCCAGTCGATCCTGTTGGTCTTCTTGCATTAACCCAGCCGAATCGGTTGCGGGTGGCAACCGATCGGCTGGTCCGTCTTCATGGGCACTTTTTGACCATTTTCCAGCCGATCCGGTTGCGGGTGCGACCGATTCGGCTGGTCTTCATGAGTGATGGAAAATCGACCTTTTTCTTGATTCTGACTTGTCGGGCTTGGTTCTTCAATCATCTTGGTCTTCTATGATACTTGAAATGCTGATTTGTGCTTGACATGCTTCACTGAAACGGGAATCTTACTTTTATTGAACATTCTTTAACTTTTCCTTTCGTTTCCCTGCACTTGGTTATAAATACTAGACAAACATCTTTTGATGCGATTAAGCACTAAAATCATATATATATATATATATATATATATATATATATATATATATATATATATATAACCAAATAACATATACAAAAGCACACATAACGCTACTGAAAACATGTACAATCTGACCGTTATCAGCACACCTAAAGAAGAGATAGACAAGTTCAAAGCTCAAATGGAAGAAAATTCGAGATGAGTGACCTAGGATTACTATCCTACTACTTAGGAATTAAAGTCACACAAACTGGAGGTGACATATCAATAAAGTAATCCGCCTATGCAAGCAAGATCCTAAAGGAAGTTGGAATGCTAGACTGCAACGAAACGCTAATACATATGGATCCAGGAACAAGACTAACAAAGAATACTGAAGAAACAACGGTCAACTCAACTAAATATAGAAGCTTAATTGGATGCTTACAATATCTGCTACATATAAGACCCGACTTAAGTTATTCCATTGGATTACTTAGTCGTTTTATGCAAGAACCAAAGGAACAACATATGAAAGCTATCAGGCAAGTACTACGCTATGTAAAAGGAACAAAAGACTATGGAATCACCTACAAACACAATAGAGGAAACCAAATACAAGGTTATAGTGACAGTAGCTACGGAGTCAACACTCAAGAAGGAAAAGGCACTACTGGAATTATATTCTACTAAGGTGAATCACCAATCAGCTGGAGTACACAAAAACAAGCCACAGTAGTTCTATCATCATGTGAATCCGAATTCATTGCAGCTACACACACATTATGGTTAAAGAGATTACTAAGCAAGCTTACACATACCCAAGAAGAAAATGTTACAATAATGGTCGACAACAAGTATGCCATCGAACTAATGAAGAATCTTGTATTTCACGGAAGGAGTAAGCACATTGACATAAAATATCACTTTATATGAGAATGCGTCGAAAGAGAAGATTTACAAGTCGAGTTTATAAGTGGAGAATTTCAGAAGGCTGACATGCTCACAAAAGCACTACTGAAGATCAGATTCCTAACAATGAGACAACTAATCGGAGTCAAAGATCTACAACAAAGCGATTGTGATTAAGGGGGAGAATATTGGGTTAATCCCAATCGACCCAGTCAACCCATATGACCCGATCAACCCAGAAAGTCAACCACAACAATTATAATAGTTACAAAGTAACCGTCAAATGGCAGTTACAAAGATAACTGCTATACCTCCCAACCGACACATCTTTTCACTTGTACACATTCAATTACTATAAATAGTTTAGCACATTGTACAGATTAGATATGATGACATATTGTTTTAATACAAAGCAAATTTACAGAACCTTTGTTTCATTTATGTTTTGGTATATTTTGATTTTGACATAGAATCATTGATCCATACCCCATTGAGGCCAACATAATTACATTAATTAATCCCAAGAAATGAAGAAACGGAAAAAATAAAAGGGCAATATAAAAAAAAAAGTACTATACTTGCCACCTATTCCTCTTCAGGGTAGCGAACAAAATTTTTTGCTTCTGCGGGTAATATACTTTCAAATTCATCCTCTTTAGGGTATTTTCATGAACAGTTGGACAATTTTGCCCCTATTACCCACAAGAGGAAATGGAAAGTATGATACTTTTTTTTTAAATAATAAATAATGTACTAGCCGTACGGAAAACGTGTTTTGGCTAAGAAAACGGAATAAGAATTAACAAGGGTAACGTATTTGTGATAGGGAAACGAATGTATTTTGGCCAGAATTTGATCGACGACGATCAAACTCAATAGGTTTATGGGTTAAGATGCCGAAATTGACTGCTTTGATACCAGTTGATACACTCTTACAGGAATCAACGAGATTCAAATAAGAATTGAGCTTAAGAATTAGTTAATAGGATTTGTTATGGCTTACTGACTTGTAGAAGTTTATTACAAGAGAGAATTACAAAATCAAAACCGCTTACAAATGTGAAATGAATTGTGTTATATACAAATGAAATGGCTGTAACGGCTTTTCCCGCCTAAATGGTAAGGGTTAAAACTGCTTATTTGAACCCCACACGTGCCATGCACGCGTATACTTATTTAAACTCATGTCCTTTGCAAATGGAAGTGGCTGATGGAACTAAATAATCTTAATAAGTAAATAGTGTAAACTTAAAACAAAACATTTTTATCATAGATTTAACACAATTATAAATCATTAAATAATTTATCTTAATACATATCCAAAATTTAACATAATAAAAAACTAGGGCAAATGATAAAAAAAAGTATCATACTTTCCATTTCCTCTTCTGGGTAATAGGGGCAAAATTGTCCAACTGTTCATGAAAATACCCTAAAGAGGATGAATTTGAAAGTATATTACCCGCAGAAGTAAAAAATTTTGTTCGCTACCCTGAAGAGGAATAGGTGGCAAGTATAGTACTTTTTTTTTATATTTGCCCAAAATAAAAACAGTGACACAAAGCAAAAGCGAACATGTTCAATTCACGATTTACAATGGTATAAAAACCAATCATACATTCATATAATACAATAAAATCAAAATAGAAAACATCAAATACAGTTAAGTTGTGTGCACAATCTGCATAACTAGTAGCAGAAGGACAAACCCATGACATCATTTTTAATTTGTCACTTGGATATAAGCTAATAATATCAAATCACACATAATTATACACACTAAACACTCGCTTCGATATAAGTTTGTTAAACAGCTTTCACAGCTTGGAATCTTGGCTCTTTTGCGAGGAACTTTTGTTCGGTGTATACGGACATGTAGTCTCCAAACACAAACTTGGGGTAACTGGATTGGTTAAATTCTTTGTTTTCTTTTTCGACTAGATGTGTTGCGGGTTCTATGGTTGCATCATAGGATGGGTTATAGAACGAGGCTATTGATCTCCTAGTGCCGTTAGGCATAGCCTGAACGCGATGCCAAACACTCTTGTATTTTCCATTGCTCAACACTTCTATTTGATCACCAGTATTGATGCAAATTGCATTGGGGATTGGTTGCACATCAGTCCATTTACCGTCTTTCAGAATCTCTAGACCACCAACTTCGTCATCCTGGAAGAGAAGGATGACGCCTCCAGCGTCAGTGTGAGCACGTAGACCGTTCACCATCTCTGGATGAGAGCATGGTGGATAATGGCTGACTTTCGTCCCAAAGAATGCTTTGTCTCCTTCTCCTCCATTGAAAGCCTTCTTAATGTATCCCTTTGGTATTCCCAAGTTTTCGTCCATGATTTCCATTAGTTTCACGGAAAGTTTCTTTAGTTCTGCTCGATATTCCGTCATGGTTTCCCTATAATTCAATAATTTTGCATGTTAGACGTCAAAGTTAAGACTTCAAAGGTTTTTCGTGTGGTCTGTCTGATTCAAGTATCTAAAATCGCCTACCAAACAAGTAACAGTTGGTTCTAGTTCCAACTGAGACAGATGGTTTATGGTGTGTGAACAATGTTTTTTGAAAAAAACAATTTGGACTTGGAGTAGTATTGATGCTTACTTGAATCCCGGGGTCTTTGGTGGCCACTCATTATCGTCTGCGAGTAGGAAAACATCTTCCCAATCAAAGTTTTCGAGCTTCTCTTCACTTTTCTTGTCTACTAATTCTTTTAACAGCTTCACAGGTGTCGAGTTCTTGAAAAATTCTTCTTCCCTCTCGAACTTATAGCACTCAGAGGTCACCTTTTTCACCCTCTCTAGAAGCTCCACTGGAATCCCATGATTCACCAACTGCGTTGAAAGACAAGGTTTTAACCATTAATTACGTGTTAATGTATTGAGATCCTTTCATGTTAATGTTAATGCTAAACATGATAGGTGATGTTGACAAAATGTGGACTCTTGATTTTTTTAAAGATGTGTAACTTTTTTTCATGTATCATGCTCCCAGTAACATGAGATATCATGTTCCTTTGAACATGAGAAAATCTAAATTCAGTGTTAATATGTGTAAATGATATTATGCTAGAAATTAGATAAGTACCTGAAAGAATCCCCATTCCTCACATCCATTTGCTATCTCAGCCATCGTCTTCACTCGTTCTTCACCATTGAGCTTCGAGAAGTCAATAACCGGGATAGGCATTTTCAAGAAGGAAGTTTAGGAACTCAAGTTAGTACTATTGTACTTTGAGTTTGATTATGTTGAACTTCTGTGCAATGATAGACGGTTATGATATGGACTATTTATAGCATATGTTGTATGTCTGAAAATGTCAACTCTTTGACATACTATATTAATCTTTTTTTTTGCGTGAGATAATGATTTAGCAGCCAATAGAGGAATCAGTTGGGTGGTGATTGATGATTGGATGAAAAGCAAGGTCAATGCATATGCTTGATGTGATAAACTACCATATATGATGCATTGTCTTTCGGTTATAATGATTGATAGATTACTAAAAGATTTGATGGTGTATAACAACGTACGTTTGCTGTTAACTTGTTATATTTAGTAAATGCATGTTCTGACCTTTGATTAGTACGAATAGTTTAGAAAAGAGGCAATAAGTATAGAGTTTAATTAAAAAGCTTTGGCAAATCACTTCATCGATATGCACTACGTACAACAAACACGACGACGGACGACCAGAAATTTGATGAAAGTTCTCATATGTAAAGTGTACATATCAATTCGACATACTTTTGTTTCACTATCCAATCAGTTTAAATAAAACTTGCTTAAATTTTTTGCTCCTATTCCTTAATCGACTCTCCAGTAGTGTAGAGGAATTTTTTCATCCTCACCTGAAATTTAATGAAAGTTTTCATATGTAAAGAGTACATATCAATTCGACATTCATTTACTAAAATAACAACAAAACATGGTAAAATTGGCATTAATAACATATTAATATTATACTCGTTCTTTATTTATTGAGTCTGGACGCAGTAACAAATGGTGATCGACAAACTCGATCGATCCCATGTCGATCGACTTAATGTGGCATGTCGATCGAGTGCCATCATTTCCCACACTTGTCGTCCTCACGATCGAGTTTGGTTGTCCATTTAATTTGCAAAAAGTATCCGAACGTTTAAAAAGTATCCGTTGCAACTTCATTTTCAAAACTAAAAAAAAGAATCCGATCGTTTATAAAAAGAATCCAAACGCTTGGGTAAAAAAAAAAAAAAAAAAAAACTAAACTACCCCATAAATACACAACATATTAACACACTTAAATTCACAAATCTCATTACACACATTCTCTATATTCTTTCCACACTATGAGTTTTAATTCTTACGAGCTATTCATTGCCGATTCGTCATCGGATGATGAAAATGAAGTTAGTAGCGAGTTTATGATGTTTGCGGAAGAGTGTTGGCAGGCTTTTCAAGCGTCACAAACTAAACTCTCAAGAAACCAAAGTTACTAGGGATCGTTTGGGTGCTCATAACCGTTTAGTGGCTGCTTACTTTAGTGAGACCCCCAGATACGGCGATCAAGCATTCCATGATCGTTTCTGAATGAGCCGACGACTATTCACACGAATTGTCCGAGATATAATCGATCATTCACCTTATTTCCAACAAACTACTAGTTGTGCAGGCGTACTTGGTATTTCTCCATTGATGAAGTGTACTTCGTCAATCTGTCAATTGGCATACAGAGTCAATGCTGATGCTCTAGACGAATATGTGCAAATGGGTGCGTCAACAATTCGTGAGTGTCTCCAAAACTTTTGTGAGGCCATAATGGAGTTATATGGTTCAGAGTATTTGCGAAAGCCGACGGTTACTGACATTGACAAACTCTATGCTCATCACTATGAATGTTATGGGTTTCCTGGGATGATAAGAAGAATTGATTGCATAGATTGGCCGTGAGAGAATTGCCCACATGCTTTAAAAGCTCAATTTTGTAGGGGTGATCACGGGCAAAATCCTTTCATTTTATTGGAAGCGATCGCGTCCCAAGATTTATGGATTTGGCATACGTTCTTTGGTGTCGCCGGGATGAATAACGACGTAAATGTTTTACGTGCATCGCCTCTTTTCAATGATCTCAAAACGGGGAGAGCACCGGATGTGGAATTCGTTGCTAACAGCGTGCCTTATAAACGCGAATATTATCTTGCTGATGGGATGTATCCGGACTACTCGGTTATTATGAAGTCCATTAAAAATCCAGGGACGAATGATCACAAACGAATATTGTATAAGACGATGCACGAAGCAGCAAGAAAAGATGTGGAACGTGCTTTTGGTGTACTAAAGAGGAAGTGGCTAATGATTAAACATCCGGCTAAAGGGTTTGACAAAGAGCGTCTATCACATCTAATGTACACATGCATCATATTACATAATATGATAATTCAAGACGAAGAGCGGGCGATATCTCCCGTATTCTTTCTAGCAGAGCAGAACCGTTCTTATGATCCCATAAGAACGCATGTGGAGTCGTTGGAAATTACCAGGGAGATATGCAACAAAACAACTCTTCTTAGCCGCAAAACCGATTTGGTGGAAGACATTTGGCATCGTCATAATCAAAACTAGTTTAGTCGTTGTATTGTCGTAATGTTTTAATTTTGTTTGAATTATTATGTAACGTTTTAATTATTAATGAAATTTGAGTTTGTGTTAAAAATGTTTTTTTTTTTTTTTTTTTTTTTTTTAAATAAAAATAAAAAAATAAAATAAAAATTGATCATGGTCGCCTTTACTGGGCACCCAATCGCCTGAAGGTCGCTGGAGAGAGAAAACTGACGTGGCAGTGAAAATGAATGGGATTGAAGGCTTGTAGCCCCTTACTGGGCAGCCTGACATATTAGTCCGCATGGTCTCTTCCTTTTGGCCAACAATTTATGAGGAAACAAATAACTTAATGCATGTGCAACATAGGTAGTTTATTAGGGAAAACTTGCATAAGAAACGTACGATATCCTGGATCCCACAATCTCTTATATAATCAAACAAATTAAAATGATAAAAGTACAATAAGATTTAGGTGGTTCATCTTTTTAATATGGTCGATCTTTGTCTAAAATCCCGGCCACTAGCAAGTCAGTGTTCTTATCATCTCAAGTTCGGCATTTGATACAAGCAGTTTATGTAGGAGCCAGTATGTTTGGTCAATGATCTCTAGTCTCTTGCTAGAAAGTTTCTAGCTAACTAATTATAAGTTCACGAAGTGAAGGGCCTGTCAAAAACTATTAAGAAACTGAAACCAAAAACTGTGTTTTAATGATGGTCATGTAAATTTTATTTATTTATTTATTTTTGTAAGAATGGTCATGTTTTGTCATGTGTATGATCATAAGTTAGGTTGCAAGAATAGGCCCAAAACCCCTTATGTTTGTTTAAAGATTGTCTCCGAGAGGTCTCCTAGAGGTATCCATAGCCTAGCCAAGAAGCCTCTTCTTCAAGGGTCCATCTTCATAATCTCCCTACGTAATCCTTTCGATGCTAAAGAGCCTCCATGTGATCCTCAATCATCAGGGACAAGACCTAACACTACTCGGAAACATACCTAGTTTTGAGGATAAATTAAACTCATGCCCCAAGGATGAACTCTTAGACCATCTCCAATGCTATGGACTTTAGTCCATAGCATTACCACATCATATTTTTGTAAACTAGTACTTGTATAAATTTACTTCTCCAATGCTATGAACTTCACTAAGTCCATAAATATCACCATTAAAAATATTAAAATTATATAATTGGTAAAAATTGTAGATGGACTCACTTATTTGTTTCTCTCCCTAGTTCATACACATGAACTTGTGTTTCTATCTTCTCTATAAACTTGATCCTCTAATGGAGGTTTATGCAATTATGCATATGAACTCGATCCACCTGAGATCTAAGGCAGTATGTCACCATATATAGACATGCCATATAATATATATAGACATGCCATATAAACCTCTATTCGAGATGCTCTTATTAGAATATATGTCATATATGTCAAGAAACTACATGGACTCTTAGTAGTATATAATCATATATGTCGTATATGTCAAGAAACTATAAGTCTACAACCTAATACCATCTAGCTACCAGCCTAACTTTATCTCCGGATATATAAGGGCTGCATTCTTTAAAAGCATTACATTCAATCTCCCTGACCTCTACGCATTGATGAGTCGACCGTTGCAAGAAATACTCTCATGGTGTGCATGTGAAGCGTTACACCTTCTCGGCCTATTAGTAAGACACTTGATCAAATTAGCTAGCCATGCAAGGCATTTGGACTCAAGTTCCATACTCAAACTGCACATATCAACACACACCACACACTCATATGCTCATATATGAACGTTGGCTGAACAAGTCGAACTTTTCCCACGGCACAAAATTTGGCGATGGCTTAGTGTAGTAACAAAATACATCGAGGTGCATTCATCATAAAGTAATGGATCCGTGACTGTTTTATTTTATTACTTGATTGCTATCTATATATTCAGTTTAATTAACATATAACAAAGCTAAAAAAATTTATAATTGGATAATATTTATAGAAATTGTATTACGGTTCCCTTTCATTCGAACTATATATATAACAAAGCTGGGTCTGGAAATGGTTTATAGTGTATGCTATTTATTAAATTTTTTGATTGGGGGTTATCACATACCTAAAGTTCATTTCCGTAAATGGATTCCCAACATATGGCAAAAATACGAAATACATGGAATAAAATAATAGTAATGTGTTATCTCTAATTTTTTCTATACAAGAGAAACGTACATATCAAAGTATTTTCCATATTAAGTAAATGTTATAATTGAATTGGTTAGGTTGAACGTAGATGTCACTCGCAAAATCTTCTCTTTTTAGATACATTTCCTTTTTTAATTATCAAAGTAATAATTTGCCGGCCTCTTGATGTCGACCACATCATTATTTTTGTTCAACCTTGACTTTTCTTCTTTTATGTAATTAGCAATGACATAAGAGTACTATTAAACAATTTAGAACAAATATTAAACTTATACACAGGCATAGTTTGAGGGAGACGATATCAATAATAAACTCTAATATACCTTTTGATATTAAAATTGTCAACGCACATCTTACATCTAGATTTTGACCTTCAAATAGCATAACATAACTACTCTTTTGACTTTTGACTATGCAACCACTCTAGCTATAGTTCAATTAGATAATTTAGTTATTCATTTTCGGTAAACATTTTTCATTTAATCTATGTTTTTGATTCGACACTGTGAGCTGACAAATTCTAAGGCGATTACTCTTTCGAATATTTCAGAATCGGCGTATGTGAACCTCCGTGGCTACAAGGAGATTAATTGTGCTATCTGAAAAGAGCGAACTTAAACATTTTTATTAGAGCATCCACAATGCAATTAATGCTTCTCATGTTTAATGTAAAAGATTTTGAAGAAAGACTTTGAGTTTTTCAAAAAGCTTTTACTACAATGCCAAAAAACCCTTTCAAAAGACTTTTTGTAATAGTAAAAAGCTATTGATAGTTTGTGCATTGCGAATGCTCTTAAGAGTCCAAAATCGAATTTCAAAATTTACGCTTCTTTGTATGATGATACTTTGTACGTAGATAAAAATACATGCATAGAGTCATGTATATACACAAAAGATATGAACGTCATTGAAAATAAAGAAGAGCGTATTAGCTCTTTAAGAAAATATGCAAAACTCAGATATGCATAAATCGAATTTTGGTGAAGACCATACAACATAATTTGCATTTTAAAAGATACCAACTGAATTCGACCATATAATACTAGAACTTGGTAACCAAAAATCAAACGTGCCATTCCTTACCAAACTAAACCAATTAATTACGCGATAGGAATTAGGCTATTATAATAAGGTGAGTCCGTTAGATTAGTTCATGTGTCTAAGCTCAAACTAACAAACAACTTAGAATAACAAAGCATCCTTATGTAAGATCGTCTCTAATTAATCAATCACAGGGCGTACTAAGTACTTCAACCGATAAAAAGATTTAAAACAACAAAGCTGAGATTTTGTTGATTTTGGTTTATGATTCAAAAGATAATTTATTTTTCCAAAACTATACTGTTCCCGTCCTAAAACTACAAGTCCGCCTTTTTATTTTACTTTTTCGAAAAATAAATGTCTGCGTTCAAATTTTCAACCAATTAAAATAGTTTCTAAACTCAACACTAAGTTTTATTGCTACATGAGATAATAGCCTCATTTTCTTAAAATGTATTAATTTGAGAGTGGGCACTTGCTCGAGTGAACAAATAAGTACAATCATGGTTATAATTCTCTTACAATATGTTAAAGTTTTATCGTTTGTGTTCAAACTAGTTATTTATTATCAAAATTACAATGAATAATTTGTTTCGTTCACAACATTTCAAAAGTTAAAACAGACAAGGCAAGCTGTCGTTAAATTTTTTAAAAAGAATGTTTAATGATTTAATGTGTATTGACTTGTATCGTCTAAGAATAGGAATTACATATCACGTACAATATATATCATGCTGTCCACTATCCTCATCTATTGACTTTTTATCAAAGACTATGAATTGTTTATCACAATAATTAAAATTCTAGTGAGAAAGAAAGGAATAATAGATTTAGGGAGAATCGTGTTGTAAGCAACTCAATGAATGAACTGCATGTGTTCGTGTCATTAGATGAAAGCTTTTTTTAACTAGCATATTGATGATCAACATCCTACAATTTATATCTTTGTAAATCCATTCGATTATTGACACATGGGTAACACAATTTGTCCTGATAAATTACTATACGTGTCTCAATTTCTTTGTTAGATATGAAACTACTTATATGTGCCAGACATACCAATAAGGTCATTTCCAATCATGCATTTTAAAATACATTTTTCTTCATATTTAAGAAATCAAGTATCAAAATGCATCTTCAGGCATCCTTTATATTTAGAGATATTTTTAAGCATTGCTTGAATCCTCTACATATAAAAGAACGATCACTATTCATCCTTCAAAACTCTTATTATATAATATAGTAACACTCATATTAAAATGAGTGCTATTTAATATGGAGTCACTATTGATTCCTGTTCATTGGGCTAATTGCATGTTTAGCAACTTAAGTCTTACTTCATTGGGCTAATTGTATGTTTACTACTTTAAGCCCATTTAAACATTCCACATGCTTATCATATTATTGGGATGGGAGGTGATTTGCATACTCAATAAATGATTGGGACATTTCAATTTGTTGTGTTTAAACATTTATATACTCACAGTTACCTTTAAATTTTTACTCATACGAGGGTATAATTGTCTAAACACAATGAATTGGAGTGTCCCAATTATTTGATGAAATATGCAAATCATCTTCCTATCGGGATTGTTGAGTACCGAAAACCGAATACTATACACCTGTCGCTTTGGTTTACAAGTTCTGGATTGCAAGTTCGTTTTCTTGAAATAAAATTGTTTACAGCTTGCTCAATTTGCTTTAGCATTTTTGGTTAAAGAAGGTAAGGAGTTGTCTTAAGAGCACAAGGTATGGTAACTAGCAATTGCATGTTAACCCTTAACATTGTGGCGTTAAGGGATGTTAACCACATCGTGTGTGGCGTTAAGGGCAAGCTTTAACCCCCGCGTTAAGCTACTAACATGTGTTAAAGTGTTTTGTTTTTGTGAATTAAGGTTCAACACCTATACCGTGCGGTGTGTTAAGGTTTAACTCATGTTTTTTTAGTTGAGTTATGATAAAAGTAAGGCCCAAAATGTTAAGCTAAGGTTTAACTTGGGTAAATTATGATAAATGGTGTTTTTTTGTTAAGTTAAGATGAAATGTTAAAGCTGATGTGGCACTGACGTGACATGATATTAAACCTTAACCTATATTACCATACCCAACGCTCTAAGGGGCCGTTTGGTTCGAAGGAATTCGATGTAATATGTTGTAATTGTAATCTGAATTACATTACAATCCTGTTTGGTTGGCAGGATGGATGGAATTGTAATTCAGATTACATTACATCGGGTGTTTGGTTTGCAACGTAATGTAATTGAATTACAACCAATTACGTCCAGTGATGTAATTCAGATTACATAGCAAACTTGATGGAATGTGTTGTAATTCAGATTTTTACGAGTTAAATGTCAGTATTTATCTTTCATCGTTATTATTATTATATTATTTAATTTAAAAAATAAATAATAATTATAATAATTATTTTTATATTATATATAAATATCTAAATAAATAATTAATTTTTTTAATAATTATTTTATATTAAATTTATGATTTTTATTTACTATTTTATTTAAAAAGTATTATTATTATTATTATTATTATTATTATTATTATTATTATTATTATTATTATTATTATTATTATTTTTAATACTATTATTATTATTATTATTATTATCATTATTATTATTAATTAATATTATTTATTGTTATTATTATAATATTATTAAGTAATATTGTTTATTATAATTATTATAATAATTATTATTATTTTATTATTATTATTATTATATTTATTATTTAGTATTATTTTACTATTATTATTATTATTATTATTATTATTATTATTATTATTATTATTATTTTATTAATTATTATTATTATAATATTATAATTGTATCAATATTATTATTATTATTATTATTATTATTATTATTATTATTATTATTATTATATTTATTATTTAATAATAATAATAATAATAATAATAATATTATTATTATCTATTATTTATTATTATTATTCATTATTATTATTATTATTTAATAATAATAATAACAATAATAATTATTATAATAATAATAATAAATAATAATAATAATAATAATAATGTATTATTATTATTATTATTTATTATTATTATTTATTATTTATTTTTAATATTATTATTATTAATTATTAAGTATTATTTTTTTATTATCACTATTTATTATATTATTATTAATTATTATTATTATTATTATTTTAATTATTATTATTTTATTATTATAATAGTTATTATTATTATTTTATTTTTATTATTAATATTATATTTTTATTATTTTATTATTCTTATTATTAATTTATTATTATTATGTTTTTTATTATTAATATTTTTTTTATTACTATATTATTATTATTATTATTATTTATTTTTATTATTATTATTATTTTATTATTATTATTATTACTATTTATTATTATTATTATTATCGTTATTATATTAGCTTTTTAAGTTTTATAAAAAAAATTGAATTACATTACGTTGCGAGTCAACCAAACACATTGACAGATTTCATCAATTACAATTATAACACATTACAATTACAACACATTTCAATTCTTTAAATTACAATTACATCAAATTACAATTCCTTCCAAAGATTACAATTCCTTCAAAAACATTCTGTGAACCAAACGCCCCTAAGGGTTTTGTCATAGGAGTAGTAGGTCTTGAATGATTTGTGTCAGCTTTGTTTTTTTCTTATGTGCTTTTACGTTTGTTTTGTTGATTCCTTTTGTTTGTTGCTGTGAGTCTTATGATATATTTGTATGCACAGTTTCTTTGTTGTTCTATTGTGTTGGAAACGTAACATTTGACTACAACATTATTTGGCTAGGTAACTTTGTACTCAATTTTCGGGTATTGTTTTGCTTAAATTCATTTTTATTACTAGAGGGTATCTGTGTGTTACGGTGACGGGTATCCTGCAACTAAATTTTTTGATGAACAATATATTTCGATTACATGTTTTTCGTGATAATGATTTTATGTAGAGGTTTGCACGGTTTGATTTGAGTCAGTTTTTGGCTAAAACCAAAATCGAACTGAAATGCGATTTTGGTAGAAGCTGAGGTGTGAAGGGTGGTGAGGTGCGGATATGAAAGTGTTCTTTTATTTTTATTTTTTTTTATTTTTTTAATATTTTTCGAGTAAGTTTTTTGATGTGTTAGATTTAAAGATAATGGTTAAAGGCAATTAATTTTATACATGTTACAAGTCTATGAATTTAAAACAATTGGTTTTTTAGATGTTACTTTTATATGTGTGTATGTAACAAACTATTGAAATTTCATTTTATAACAATGTTTTTTGTTTAAAAAATATTAAGACTTCTCTATTTAGAAAGTTATAAACTTTTTATATAGTAGTATAAATTACTTTTGTGTTCTTTTCTTATTTGTTGTTAAAGCATAAGATGCCATAACTAACCAAAACTCTTTGGGGCCTATGGGTGCCACATTACTATAACAAACATCCACATCACTATAACAAACCTTCACAAACCTCAACTTACTCATTTAAGGCCCACCACTTGCAACTTTATTTTTTTTTTAATTTTCAAATAAACTAAATTCATTTCATTAAAAATTAAAATACATTAACAACCTAATAATATTACACGCAACTTAAAATAACGGTACGAAAAAAAATACGATACGAAAAGAAAAAAAACGATACGGGGAAAAAAATACAACACATACTAATAATAAGAAACTTAAAACATTTTACTAGTCATCGGCATTGACATATTTCTTCATTAGTTTTTCTTGTCTCTTTCGGATGATCTCTACTTTTTCCGGGTCACTAGCCAAATTGGGATCTATCATGAGAAACTTCATCTCCTTCATCTCTAATGCAGCAACTTCCTTCTCCCGCCTCGCCTCGTAACAAGCCATTTGAACGTCGGCTTTTTGCGAATACTTTTTGGATAATTGTCCCGAAAAAGTACTCGATTGACTCCCACTGGAGCTCGCAGTGCTCGACGTTGAAGTCGACTTTTGTTTGTTTGCAGCTCGACTCTTTCTGCCGCCATCACTTTCGGGACGAGGTTGTTTGTCCGGGCCGAATATATCCTCGAGACATATAATGTTTATCGGATCTTTGGCATCCCACTTCGGGTAATTTTTCAAGATCTCCCAAGCGTGAACATACTCGAACTCCTTCCCACCAAAGCGTTGTTCAAAGTTCAGTTTCGCATTGTCGAGATGATCGTAGTCATTTTCACCAGTTCTACACTGCAAATGTTTATAAATAGTGTTGAATTTTTGACAATCACCATTAATCCTCGACCATTTACCCGTGATCATATTTTTGGCACGAGGGTCATCGGCAGTCTGACCGTTGAACATCTCCATAATGTCGTTCCAAAAGAAATCTTCGGAACGGTCATTTCCCATATCTCTGTCTTGCGAAATTTCTATCCAAATTTGCGCAAGCAACTTTTCTTCGACCTTGTTTCATTTCCTCCTTTCTGCCTGGCCTACTACTTCCACATCATCGTCATCGTCTGCGTCCAAATCCACATCTTGTTTTGATTTTTTTGCCTTCGTCTTTTTCCCTCTACTTTTGGACGGTTTACGTGGTTTTGGTACTTTGAATTGTGAACCGGACGGTTGTGATTCAATTTGGGGAAACGTTGGATATTGGTGAAACGTTGGAGGTTGTGACGGGTTAAAATGCTGTGGTGCCGGAAATCGTTCGGGGAAATTTCCAATCCTTGTTGAAACGCATATTGTTGGTTAAGATAAATTTCTTGGGGAGACGGGTTAGAATTTTGCGAGGAGGAGGTAGACGGGTTTGACGAACTCCCGTATTGTGGTGGGTTTGAATTGAGGAGGTTCATGAAATACCCTTCTTCATTCGAGTTTTAGGATTTTTTTTTTTTTTTTTTTTTGAACTAGAGATATAGAGAGTTTATAAGTTGGTTGAATTGTAGTGAGAAAAATGGTGGTTTATGGTTTGGTATTTATATGGGTGTTAAGTTTATTAGATAAAAAAAAAAAAAAAAAAAAAAAAAGTATCCGTTTTTAAACGGTAATATTTTTGAAAATGAAATGTAAACGTTTGGGTTGTCAGAGAGTTATACTCGTTGTGCAGATGACGAGGCACGCCGATGTCACGGCGAGCCATGACAAGCTCGACACTAGATGCTCTTACATGACGTAGCCATAGTTATTATTGCTTGCTTTTGTGTTATCTGTATTATTGTGTTAAAATATGAAACTAAAAAAAATCTCTTACATGCAAAAGACATAAATTTAAAAAGCGTTTTTTACACAATGGTTCTCAAAATCATGATAATGTGTTTACCAGCGACATTTAGCCTTCAGATTTGATTCTAACATCCAAAAGACAAGATTCTACAAGGGGTTATTCACACAATCGTTGGATGCCGTCCTTACACAATGGTTTTGAGAATGCTAATAATGTTTTTACGAGCAACGTCCAAACTTCGATTTTTTTCTTTTTTTTTGTACGGCGAGATTTTATATAAACACCCTAGCAAGGAGCTAGGGAAACAATAAATATTACATTGGAAGAGCATTACAAGGATTATCGAACCACTCAATCCAATTAAGGTGAAAGTTTTTGTGCCTATTAGTGATCCAATTAAAAGAATGAAGCTTCACGCCGTTGAAAAGAAGCTCGAGCTTTGGTCTTTTAAGAGCAAAAGTGAATTCATTTCTATATCGCCAAAGAAACCAAAGGGTGGTTTTGACTACCACGTCAAAGATATTGTAAAGAGGAGCCTTAGGGCCCGCTTGGTTCAAAGTGGGGAAAGGGAAAGGGAAAAGGAAAGGGAAAGGAATGCAAAGTAATGAGTGAGGTGGGTAATCAATCCCTTACCCCTCAATTTATTCTATAATGGTTCATTACCCATTACGGGGTAATCAATACCTTTGCACTCCCTAACCAAGCACCCCCTAATGAGTAAGGTGGGCCCTTTTGAATACCTTACCCATTCCCCACCCCCCTTAACCCCCCAACCAAGCACCCCCTTAATCTTGACCTTATCCGGAAGGTTAATTGCATCATCAAGGCATTTTACAATTTCATTATCAATGTTCCACCATTTTAGGACGTCCTTCCAAACCTTATTGGCAAGATTGCAATAGAAAAAAAGGTGGTCTTCCGTTTCTAGAGAATCATCACCAATGGGACATCTAACCGAGTTCAAATCAGTACCCTTTTTATCTAAGTTGATACGCGTAGGAAATCTTCGATTAGCAATTCTCCAAGATGTAATGTTTACCTTAATCGGAAACAATTTGTTCCATTTGTAACGTTGATCAGGCATGGAAGGAGAATGGTGAGTAATATGGCGACGTATCGAGCTAACCGAAAAACCCTTGAATCATTTAGCCAACATTCCCACGTGTCATGAGCATCCGAGAGACTAAGATGAGACAAAAGACTGATTAAACTGTTTAATTCTGTGAACTCAGCTTTTGATCTTGGAGGACGAGTCCATGTCCAATGGAAAGAAAACCCATTAGGAGTTATCAGGCTCACGTGAGCAATGTTAGGCTGAAAAGTAGTAATAGCAGGAACAACATGTGTCATGTCGTGAAAAAGAACAGTGGTTGTTGTATGAGATGAAGTAGTAGGTAACCTCTCTTGCACAAGACAATTTTTTTCCCTTCCAATGTTATAATCGCGGGAACAAGTCACAAAGAGGACCGCCTCCCACCTATTGTCAATCCAAAACGAGTTGATTCCCCATTACCAATCTTCTTTCTAAACAAGTTTTAGAGATCTATACCATATTCAATGAAGTCATCTTTAACTTTGCAATATTATACCAAGGGCCCGGTTTGTTAATACAAATAAGCCGTAAAAACGTTTATTTATATTTTACGATCTTCTAATGTTTTGTCGATAACAAACGTAAAATCATGTTAACGAAACAAACAAAATACGTAAATGGTTTGAACTAATAGTTTCTAACATATTCACATTTTCACATAAAACACTAAAACAAGTATAAGTGATTTTATGAATTAGTAATACATATGTACAACAACTAGTGTTTACATATTTGGGTAAAATATACACATAACTAGTATGTAGTATATTGGGTATTATAAATGGGTAGAAACTTAAGTATCACAACTCATTGGGCAAATACATTGAATGTAGTTGGGTACAACTCAAAGCCCATAACCCATGGATCTTGACCCATAATCCATCGCATGACATCATGCTTATATCATACATGGATAATATCCATAAGACCCATGGATCAACCCATACCCAAGTGACTAAGTGCATTGCATTCAAAGATACATTGTATCTAGCCAAAGATCCATGGTTCAACCCATGACCCATAACCAAAATACCCATGGGCAAAGAGGAGCGTTCCACGGATCCCTAGCTTAACGCTAGACGGATCCCTCGTGGAAGGGATCCGTGGGATCCGGGGAAACAGTAGGATTTTTCCTCTATAAATAGTGAGCCATTTCTTCATTATATCTCACCCCTTTCCAATACACTTTCTCCACTGAGTTAAATCTCACTAACCTTAGATCCAAGAGATCTATGTTTGTAGTTTTGTTTTTGTGTGATCTTCTAGGTTCCTCTTAAAGGCAAGATCACCACCTTTGAAGTCGAGCAAGCTCAAGTCCATGAGTTGCCATGCTTCCTCATCATCAAGGCTATTAAGGTCCTCTTGTTGATGATCTCTTTCTTTCTTGAAAGAAGTGTAGTGTTGAAGACATTAGTGAAAGATGTCTGAAGTGTCAAGACGAAGATATTAGTGAAGGGTATCTATCGTCTATAGGATAGCACTTGTGGTAGGTGCTTAGAAGTCAAGATAAGAAGCATTAGTGAAAGGTGCTTAGAAGTCAAGACTTGAAGCATTAGTGAAAGGTGCTTAGAAGTGAAGACACAAGACATTAGTGAAAGGTGTCTTGTAGATCTAGTCAAAGGCATTAGTGAAAGGTGCCTTAGATGTACATTCGATATGGTGTGTTTCGATGTACTAGATAGACTAGCATTAGATCCAAGGATATTGATGTCCTTGATGATGTTGTAAAGGAGTAGATCTCCTTTGGGATTAGTCGTTGGTGTAGTGTGGTAGTAGTTCCTCCATTGCAATGGAACTAGGTGCTTAGCCTAGTACCTAATAAAGGGTAGGCGACGTTGTGAAGGTCTAGTTCACCTTGGTGTGAAAGAACTAGGTACTTAGCCTAGTACCTTATAAAGGGTAGGCGACGTTGTGTAGGTTTGGTTCACCTTGGAGTGAAAGAACCCGATGGTTAGCCTAGCACCGAAAAAAGGGTAGGCGACGTTGTGAAGGCTTCTCCGCCATAAGGAGATTGGTGTAGTGTTTACAAACTCTCGAGTAGGTGACTCGGGGAGTGGAGTAGGGCAAGGAAGGTGTCCTTATAGCCGAACCACTATAAATACTCGTGTTGTGGTTTTGTGCTTCTTACTCTTATCTTTTCATTACTTACCGTTATATGCTTGTTTATCAACATCCAACACACACATCCAAATAGATTGACATAAGTCGATCTAAATAGTTTAAAAGGAAGTTTTAATTGGTAAAACTATTCAACCCCCCCCCCCTTCTAGTTTTCCACATGGTTTATATTTGATAGAAGAAGAGTCACTTAGCCCACCATTTTGACCATGAATGAAATGAATTAACTTTCCCCACATAGCTTTGTCTTCGGTATGGAATCTATACCACCATTTAACCAACAAAGATGGTTGCTTACTTGTAAACTTCCAATGCCAAGGCCACCATGTCTGATAGGGGAGAAATTTTTTTCCTAGGCTATCCAAGCAATCTTACAAGCATCTAAAGTATCCCGCAAAAAGAATTTTCTCCTTATACTTTCATGTTTGTTGATTATCTTTTTAGGAGCCTTGAAAGTGGAGAAAAAGTAAACACCAAGACTACCAAGGACGGATTTAATAAGAGTTAGACGGCCACCACTAGAAAGAATTTTTGATTTCCATCTTGAGAGACGTCTGTAAAACCGGTCTATAAGAGGATTCCAATTTACACATCTTGACATGTTTGCCCCAATTGGAAGACCAAGAAAAGTACAAGGAAATTGGGATGGAAGGCAACCAATGGAGGAAGAAATAGAGTTGACTTCCATGGTAGTCACACCAACACCAAAAAGCTTACTTTTGGTAAAGTTAACTTTAAGACCAGATGCAAGATGGAAACAAGTGAGGATTCTTGACAATTTTTTTGCATTATTTAACGACCATTCACCCATAAATAAGGTATCATCCGTGAAATGAAGATGTGATAGGTGAATCTTTTCATTTCCAACCTCGATACCATGAAAAATATATTTACTTCTTTCGTCAACAAGAGCCACATTCAAAGCTTCAACCGCTAGAGTAATGAAGAGAGAGGGGAGAGGGTCACCTTATCGAAGTCCCTTTTCAATTTTGAATTCTTTGGTTGGCGACACTTTAATGAGAACCGAAGCATATGCCGAATTAAGACAAGCCATAATCCAATTTTTCAATTTGTTGCTGAACCATATTTGGATCATAATATGATCTATGAAAGACTAACTTAAAGTGTCAAATGCCTTCTCAAAGTTGACTTTGAAGAAAAGGAACCTTTTCTTATGTTTCTTGGCCCAGGAAAAAATTTCTTCAACCATGAGGGGGTCGTCAGTGATTTGTCATCCCTTGATGAAATTTATTTGCACTTCACTAACAACTGAGGAAATGACAAGAGCAAGATGGTTCGCAAGCACCTTCGCTATAAATCTTATATTGGCAACCAATTAGGCTTATAGGCCTAAAATCACCATTAAAAATTAGGTCGTAGACTTTAGGGACAAGAGTAATGAAAGAGAGTTACACCCATGTGGAATGAAATATGAAGTTTCAAACTCCTTAATGTAAGAAATGATGTCGTTACCAAGCATGTCCAGTACTTTCTAATGAACTTGAAAGTGAACCCATCAGGACCAGGAGCTTTGTCGCCACCACAATCCCAAACCGCATTCTTGATTTCTTCAAAAGAAAATGGTTGATCAAGAATCGAAATCTTATCAATGGATGGTTGAGAGAAAAGGTTGTTTGAGAAATTTGGCCTTGAAGTGTTTTCTTCTTTAAATTTCTCCTCGTAAGTGTTAAAGATGAATGTTTTAACAGTTGGTAGATCAGTGACCCATGTTTCCAGGATGTTGAGACCGTTAATCATTGATCGATTAATGCGATTGTTTATAATGCCATGGAAGAAACCTGAGTTCTCAATACCACCGTTTACCATCTATATTTGATTTTTGCTTAATATCTTTAAGATTACGATATTCCAAATTCATTATCTTTAACAACATAAAGTCTTTTGCAGACATCAAAAGGGTTTAAAGGGAAATCTTCCACCTTTTTGTCTTTCTGGTCAAGACTTCCACGTAGAGCAGTAGCCACAGAAGATTCTTTGACTTTTACAGAGTGTCTCCAAGATTTGATAGCTGAATTTGGGCTCTGTAATTTTTTCTTAGAAGTCCCAATATGTCGAGAAGAGGGCCCAAAGTCAGTCGAGGCCCAACATGTAATCATAATGAGATGGAAGTCATTATGGGATAGCCATGAGTTGTAGAATTGAAAAGGAACCGAGCCGTAGTTTACGAAATGATTAATAAGAAGGAGCGGTGAATGATGCGCGTACGAAGCGCGTTCGGGGCCAAAGGAACTTCCTTTTCGTCGAGAAAGTTTTTTAACACCCTAGGCAGTGAACCTAATCATTGTAGTGTAGTATTGGGTAAGCCTTGGGGATTGATATCGTTCTCTAGGGGAATAGGAATGCTAGTAAGAAGTGTACTACGCTAAGGTTGAGGTTGAGGAAGATTCTTTTTTATCTTTTTATATTTTTTTTAGAAAGCTAAGGGTAAAATCTCGGGGCTTGGATTTGTGGGGTGGTACTTCTACCGATTACTCTACTATTCTAATTATCTAATACTACGGGTAGTCTATGTCTTTTTTATGTGTGCTCGTATGATGATTAAAAATGTGCTTACCTAGATACTATTACTCCCTAGTTATCTTTTGTTGGTGGTTGAATTGTCACGTCCTTATTCTTAACGCGTTGTGTTTTCTAAGGTCGTAGGGTGTGTATTTTTCCCTAACTCTTTGAGACCACTTAAGGTTATCGCCTACGAAATCCGCTAGATGATTCATAAACTAACTTTAAGGTTATCTTTGGATGTTTAGACTACGAAATCCGCTAAGTGATTCATAAACTAAGGTTCACAAAGATTACTCAAGCATTAAAACACAACGATAGCCTAATTGCACTCCTAAGCCAATTACAATTAAGATAAGAGACAACCAATCAATAATTAATAACTAGGTTTCATAGATCTAAGCAAACACACAAGAAATTTAGCCGGACATGTTAAACAAGCAAGCATACACACATTCAATGGAAGACATAATGAAATTAATGAAATAAAACACTTATCTTGATGAGTAAAATAGGGTTTGGGACCCTAAGATATTGTCCAAGTCGAACTACAAACGTTTAGGGTTTTTACTCCACAAGTCTACCTCCTTAAATTCTGAAAATTCGATTTCTATATATAATTTTACACTTGCGACGGCGTCGCTTTATAGGTGGGACGCAGTCAGATCGCCGTCATTAGGGTTTTCGTCTTGGCCAAGTTATCGTTGGGACGGCGTCACGTTGTAGTTGTGACGCCATCGGGCTTCAGCAGGGACGTTGTCTGATTCTGGATCTGGGCTGTCTGAGATGAAAAATCTTAGTGACGCCCTTCCTCTTCAAAGCCAGACGCCGTCAGGTGTATTTTAGCAAAAAGTCTACTGAGTCGTCAGGTGTATTTTAATTAAATCCGTAGAGAGGGACGGCATCGCCCATTAGTTGGGACGCCGTCAGCTTCAGTTTCAGCAGCTTGAGTGTCTTCGATCTTGACTTAGCCATTTTCTTCATATATTCACTCCTTTTCGTCCAAATAAGCATCATTCCAGCATTTTGCTTCCAAGAGACCTAAAAAGTGAAAAGGAACGAAATTAAGCAGTAACGGATATAAAAGTGGGCGATTAAGGGCTTAAATGACCCCTTAAAAGTGTACGTTTTAAATCCTTATCAGTGAATGATCAAAAAACTCACTAGTCAAAGCCAAGACATTAGCTTGAGGCCAATTATCAATATAATGACTCGATACTAGAAAATGATCCAACTTACTCAACTTTAAACCAAACTTGTTGATGCGGGTGAAACGATTTCCTCCCATGGGAAGACGCAAAAGCCCCATATTAGTAATAAATTCATTGAATTTATTGGCCCCTATGTGATTGAAAGTTGAACCAATTCTTTCAGAAGCGGACCTCACTTCATTGAAATCGCCCATCACCACAGTCAGAATGTCTAAGTTGCTAATAACATTATTAAAATCAAACCAAAGCTTATTTTTCTTAATTTGATTTTGAGGTGCATAAACAACAACAAAAAGGAATGAAATGTTAAGTGGCTTCCATGTACCTTTGAGTGCTAGAAAGCTGTCTCCATTGATTAATGAGGTTAGAGTGAACCTTGCAGAATCCCAAACGGCTAAAATTCCACCCGACTTCCCTACTAAATTTTTTGAAACAAATTAAAAAGGGGAGTTATTCCAAAGATCTTTAATCCGAAATTGATCAATGCCATAAGTCATGGTCTCTTGGAGGCCTAGGAAGTGGACATTGTTTGCAGCACACAATCTCTTGACTTAACTTTTCTTGTGATCTTCCCTTACCCCTGATATTGAGAGATAAGATATTCAGTAATTAACATTATGAACTCTGTTAGCAAGAATGGAAGCAACATCTTTATTCTTGCATGTCATGCCAAATCCTAGCACATTCCTAATATCTATTATATTTTCCACCTCAACTGAATCTGAACCTTTGGATTCATTAGAATGAGAGGTTTTAGCAAGGATTCGTTTGTTACATCTTCTAATCAAAGATTGTGAGTCGGAAATCATCTTAATTTTAGAGGTAGCGATTGTAGGTGAGGGTTTGGGTTGTGAAACTGGATTTTGTTTGTTATTTTGGCATCATGTTAATGCCATTAAGAGAATCAAATAGTTTCAAAGATGCAAATTTCTTTTTCCTGGATATGTTATCTCTTGAATGATTGGAGAAGGTGGGTGCAGACGAGTATCTTTTTTTGTTTAAAGGTTGAGAAGCATTTCTGTAAGCGTGGGGAGGAGTAATATGGGCCTAAGTGTCTAATGGGTTAGTGTGTGTTGGATTTAAGTAAACATGAGGAGGGTAATATGGGCCTGAGTGTGAGGTTTAAAATTACTAGCAAATACACAAGGTGAGAATTGAGGGCCCATTAGAAGACAAAATAGCTTATGTTGGGGGTGTGGGGGGGGGGTTATGGGTTTGAGTTGAAGGTGTTGTGAAGGTTTTTTGGGTGATGATACATGAATCTGGTTATGGTGTTGTGTTTTGGGTAGGTCTTTGTTCCAAAGGTGCTTATGGCGTTTTCTAAACACCCATGTGCAACCATCTTCTTCATTGATGTTGTTGCCTTCAATGGATATTTCTTTCTCCTTTGACTGGGTAATTTAACTTTCACATCCAAAAAACATGATTCTATAAAGACTACTTCCTGGTGTGGTCATCCATAATCTACTCATTGTAGTATTTGCGGGGTTTATTGTGTTGTTGTTACAAGTGTTCAATCTTTTAGGTTTTATTTTAAAATTAACATATCATTTGTACTGTGTACCTTCTTCCTTGTTATTTTCATGTAAACCTATTTGATGTTGTGCCGATATGGGGATAAATGGGAATGTGGAACTACAACCATTACTATATTGCATTAGAGTGTGAGTGAAACCATGAAAGGACGAATAACGCATGTAGGGAATGAAAAATGACGCTGTTGTTGGTAAAAAAATAATAAAAACTAAAATAAATTGGCGTGTTATTGCTGTCGTGCACCGTGCACTCTTGATGCATCAGAGCATGGGGTATAGCAACGAGTCCTCCTCGCCACTCCTACGTGGCTTCCTCGCCACGCCGTTTCGTCCCTCGCCACCACACCATGTGGCTTCGCCGGTTGTGGTTTCACCAGTGCAACGACGAGAAACACGACAAAGAAGTAAGCACAGAGATAAACCATTGTATTTGTTTCTTTTGTGTTTGTGTTTGTGTTTGTGAGGGTGGGTGGGGCCTAAGTGAAGAGGTTTGGGTTAGTTGTGATTGGGGGGTATTTTTAAGTGAGTGTGTTGGAGTGATGTGGAAGTGACATGGCACAAGTAGAGCCCAAATAAAGAGGAGTGATTTGCCCACCACACCCCATGCTCTCATTCTCTATTTTAGTTTTGGGCACCCATAAATTAGCTAGCTCAGAAGTCAAAACTCTAGTTTTTTAATAACTTTAGAAGTCAAAGCTACGGATTGTTGTAGTATATGTTTTCTTAAATGGTACGTGAGTTTTATTTCATGTAAAGGTTTGACAAAGGCTTTAACGCCATATTGCTTTTAGAGCATTCACATCAATAACGTCGGATCCGGCGTTAGTGCCGCGTTAACCGGGGTTATTCGGTGTTATCATTGGAGGGTCGGTGTTATTCGAGTGTTAAGGGGCCGGTGTTAACACATCAACACCCGTTATTTTTTTTTTTTTTTTTTTTTTTTTTTTTTTTTTTTTATTCCCCTAAATGAGGAGTGGTTTTTGTAAATTATTGGAGTGTTAAAGTTTAACTTGGGAATATTGTTGTTGTAGGTGTTTTTTGGAGATGTTAAGGTGAAATGTTAAAGCTGATGTGACGCTGACGTGACACGATGTCAAACTTTAACTTGTGTTATTGATGTACATGCTCTTAACGTTGCACAACTTTCTATATATGGACACATCAGCTTGTCACATTTAATAGAGAAAAATAAAGTCAAAGCATTGATATCGTTGATGTCAAATGTCACATATAGTCGGCAAAAACTTCAAATGCAAGAAAATACATGACAGTGAAAAGGAAGGAGAGAAATTACGCAACAATCTTGATCAAACATACAATATGCTTGCATTTTTTTATTTATTTATTATTATTTTAGTTTCACAGGCGTATGAGCTCAAAATCTTTCATAACATATTTACATATGGCTCCACCGGATTAATGCATATCATGGCTTGAGCTTTGTAACGTATCACCTTTAACATTAAGACTAGTGGTAATAAGCATCTTAAGATGAATGCTCGATTGCTCGGGCCAAATCAACACGTGCTCCTTATTACCCTGACCTCATGAAGACGCATCTTAGGTGTACAAATAGGAGAACTCGATCGTTTAGACGACCAATTTTTGAGAGGCATGGAAGTTGTTGTATTGTGTGTGATATTTTGTTTTTTAAGGATATATTTGTGTTTAAGCGGAGTATGTTTTGGTGGTGATATTGGTTCCGTTATTACACTACGTTTGTGGTGATGTTGGTGGCTTTGAAAAACCGTTACAACGTTGAGTTGACGATGAATGCTTGCCCTTATTTGCTTGTATCACCAATAGATCTTTGGCAATTCCAACTAATTTGAGTGTTATCACAACACCACAACATGACCAAGTCCATGATTGTGACTCGTACTACTATTGTTACTACTAGCTTAAGAATCCAACATTCTTTTCGGCGTGTTAACATACTGTCAAATTGTTTGCATAATATACCAAAACATAGTCAGCTCAAACGGTTTATAATTATTACAACAAATACATGGTTGTCTACTTAACCTCGCAATATAATACTATACCATTAGCACGAATCATCAGTATATCTTTTTAAGAATCCTACTTAATACGTCTCGTACCATTATAAAGTAACAACGTATTTCTTTCATTAAACCGGTCATATCTGTATCTTTTAAGTTTTAACAAACCTCATCTTTCATGTGATGGGACAATCTGCTAAGTTCATGTGGTTAGGGATTGGATCCACTTCTAATCGTGTTGAAAAGAATCCGTATATGTACATCGGATTTAATAATAGGATGTTTTTACATTGAGAAACAGACCTCACTTATGATGAGCATATAACATGCATTGAGAAACGATTTTTTTGTGGAACATTAAGAAACGATTTTTTCTTTTTTTTTTTACATTAAGAAACGAAATTTTTATTACACTAAAACTAGTGGTAATAAGCGTCTTAAGTCTTAACACACATTTGATATATATGAAAATTGGATTTAATAAAACGATAATTTTTTACATCAAGAAACAAGACCTCACACATGATGAGCGTAAAACAGATTATCACACAAGATTTAGAAAGAAGAGTTTTATTTTACCAAGAGAAGAATTGAAAGGGATGGAATATGGCTTAGAGAGCCAATCAAACCACTCGATATTTTCATTTTCCCATCTACTATATATATATTAAGCCAAAGAAAAGCGAGATTCTTGTACATCTCCAAAAAACATACCGGAGCGCGGTTTCTTGGAGTTAAAGATTATTTCATTGCGAAAATATACTTATGCCGTTCAAATAGAAGAGTTTTTTCTGTCAATAAACGTTCTATGACATAAAAATATATAGTCGAGTGAGTGTATACACTATGGGAGTATTTTACAACATGACATCGATCTTAATCTAAACTTACCAACTACAACATGGATAGTTAAAATTGCAATCAATTAATGCAGTGTATTAACTTATACTATTCGATGTTACAGCACTAGCTAGTTCTTTAGAAGGACTAAAATAGCAGATATATTCCTAGAACAAAGTTAAGGAGGTAATCCATATTGCTAATATATCAGACATTTCACATACAAGCTAGATAACACATGTACAAAGTACAATACACATCTATGTAAGTAGTGAAGAAGAGATAAAAAAATCCAAGACGAGAATTGGAAACGCAATGAACACAGCGGTCGCTTGTATGCCTCACTATATCTGATTATTTGAGGTTTACTTAAGATAGCACCAACTAGATAAATAATCAGAGTTCAACCAGAAAAGGTGTTATCTTAATCTAAATTATTATATATCAATCATCAACTTAGCACTGCATTGATTGAAAATCTTAAAGGAGTATGCTTGTGATGTGGGTTAGCACCAAATTCAATCCTTGACCATTATTTGCACTCAAAACGGACGAGAATCATACCATATTTCTTGGAACAAATGATTATAATAACATGAAGCAGTTGACATTATCATTTGATGGGAGGTGCAAGTAGGCTATAAATAGGATAAGTTAATCCTTCATTACCACACCAGTTCTAGATTTTCCAATCAAGATACGCTGTAGTCTTTTTTTGTGTCTTAAAATGGCGATTCCAGTCATTGACTTCTCAAAGCTCAACGGCGAAGAGAGAGTAAAGACGATGGCTCAGATAGCAAATGGATGTGAAGAATGGGGATTCTTTCAGGTAACCTATTAAGTATAAGCATTCAATTCAAAGAACCAAATTAAAATGTATTTATGTGTATGCATCTGCAAAACAATGAATCACAACTTGATTATATTTTCACTGCACTGATCGTTGCATTGTGCTTATTCATGACAGTTGGTGAATCATGGGATTCCAGAGGAGCTTCTTGAAAGGGTGAAAAAGGTGAGCAGTGAGTGCTATAAGACAGAGAGGGAAGAAGAGTTTTTCAAGAACTCGACACCCGTAAAGTTGTTGAAGGAATTAGTCGATAAGAAAAGCAATGAGAAGCTAGAAAATATCGACTGGGAAGATGTCTTCCTTCTCTCAGATGATAATGAATGGCCACCTAAAACCCTGGGATTCAAGTAAGAATCAATACTGGTTCTTGGTACTATAATCTCGTAAAACTCTATTTTACGTTTTAAATAGCACATCTAAGTTGTGTTTTTATTGATTTGTAGAGAAACCATGACAGAATACCGAGCAGAATTGAAAAAATTGGCAGAGAAACTAATGGTAGTGATGGACGAAAACTTAGGCATACCAAAGGGGTACATAAAGAATGCTTTCAATGGCGGAGAGGGACAAAAGGCCTTCTTTGGGACTAAGGTAAGCCACTATCCACCATGCCCTCATCCCGAGATGGTGAACGGGCTGCGTGCCCACACGGATGCTGGAGGCATCATCCTGCTCTTCCAGGATGAAGAGGTGGATGGTCTTCAGATTCTTAAAGGAGGTGAATGGATCGATGTGCAACCATTGCCCAATTCCATTGTCATCAATACGGGTGATCAAATAGAAGTCTTGAGCAATGGAAGATACAAAAGTGTCTGGCATAGGGTTAACTCTAAGCGTGACGGAACTAGGAGATCTATAGCCTCATTCTATAACCCTTCCTATGATGCAACCATTGCACCCGCAACTCAACTTGTCAAGAAAGAAAATGAAGATAGTAATACATTCGGATACCCCGAGTTTGTGTTCGGAGACTACATGACTGTGTATAGCGAACAAAAGTTTCTCCCAAAAGAACCAAGGTTTCATGCTGTAAAAACTGTGTAAGCAGATAGGTCACCTGCACATCTTTCTATTCGACTTATGATTACAATGTTGGGTGTAATAAGCTTTAACAAAACCGGGAAAAAATGTTGCTGCAAGATATGAAGAATAGTGCACAAAATTTTATTGTGTGTACTGTTTGTATTTAGATTGTAACCTTTCTACGTTATTATAAATCTTTCTAATTTTTAATCGTCCCGTTGACTACTAATTAATCAGTTGATTGTTTAATGACTTTATTCTTATTTAATGGCTACAATAGAAGTAGGCAAGACGTGGAGTAGTCTTTGGATCTAAATTCAACAAATCATTAATTGCCATATTAAGGTAAAGTTTCATATATTATAGTAACTACACAATTTTTGTGTACTTATTTGTACAAGAAAGTACAATGGAATTCTTGAAATGTTCTCATACATCTCTGCCTAGAATATAGTTGGTAAATCGCATTACCCCATGTGAAAACGAATAACACAAACTCAAAGTAACACCACCAGGGAACATACAAAACGTGTTATGTACACTACTACACTGCAGGTCTTTAGCGACGGACATTTCTGTCGGAAATCCGTCGGTAACAGTGGTTTCCGACGGATCTTTGACAAAAACAGTGCGTCGCATTATCTATGGTCGGTAATTAGTATCTGCCGGAATTTCGTCGGAAACAGCGAGGAAAAACATTTGTCGGAATTCTGTTGGTTATGTGTTCGTCGGAAGTCAGTCGGAAACTTTCTGTTGGAAAGTCGTCGATAAAAGTTCCATCACAAATCAGTTGGAAAAGTAAAGGGTCACAATTCTGTTGGAATAGTTGTCGGAATAACTGGACATAATAAAGCTCAAATTTATGTAAGCCTGCATTTAAATAGCTTAAATGAAACCAGTAAATTAAAATGATAATTCATAATTAAACATAGAACCATTGAAATGATAATCATATATCACAAAATGTCATCAATCACATAGGAAAAGTTTCAAAATCCAACAAAAGCATTCAAAAACATAGAAGATAGAAATTAGAGTATAAATTCCAAATATTCATAGTGATGTGACAATATCCGACTACTTTGGGGGGCCTGGATTCTTAAACTTCCTTAGCATCGAGTTAATATCGTTCATCTTTTGTTGCCACTCTCTCTCTCGAGCTTCCTCACGAGCATTCGCCTCTAATTCCCGTTGATGCATGTGTTCCTGCGCTTGACGTTCTACCTGTCGTTGTAACTGCACTTGCATCTCATTTTCTCTTGATCTCATTTGCGTGTTATCCTCTTGCAATTTTCTTACGGTCTCTTCCAAAATTCGCACCTACATTGTATGAAGTCCCATTAAAAAGCTTCAAACTTATATAATGGCTTTTAAAAATACAACATTATGTGAGAACTTTTGCAACAACTTATTGTGTTCTGGCAATGCAAGAAACTGGTCATGTGCTTAAACAAGCTTACCTAATCTAGAACAACGTATCTCACTCGCATACAAACAGAAAGATAAACAGCTTATTTTACCCGCAAAATAGTTTATTTCATTCGCTGGAAGAAGAGATAACTTGCATATGCCACCAACATTATACAGCTGCTGAACCTTGAAAGGGCCAGCTTTGACTTCCCGAAATGAACTTCTGTGTGCGTAAAATGAAGCACGGTTGGAAATAGTATAAGCCATCAACAGCAGCCCTGAACTAACTATTGCAGCCGTCTGTAAACATAAAATTTCACGCAAATGAGTAAATGGTTCCTTTTTACAATGATCTAAAGTCAACAACATTTCCATGCATCTTTCAAAGAAAGAATCGAATTCAATATTACCTGGTTGAAACGTTGAACTTTTGGAATTATTAAAATATACATGTCGGAATGGCGTCGGAAATTCGACGATAGGTTATGTGAATTACTGACGGATTTCCAACAACAATCCAATCTTTTGGAATTATGTCGGAAGTTACTCGGAAAAACACACTCGTCGCTGTTTCGTCGGAATATGGTCGGTAAATTAGCGACGGAAAATCATCCGTCGGAAAATCCGTCGCTGAAAGTCCATTGGTAATACACTTGGTAGGAAATAAGTAATTAATTTTCTAGATCTATTTTGTGCTTGTACTTGTGTAAATGTAGCTAGCAAGTTACGCTATTTTATTATCATTGTATCTAGTTTCTCTCTTCATTTTTTTATGGTTTGAAACAGTGGGTAAGGTATTTATTAAACATTAGAAGGGTGCTCGCGCGATGTGGCGTTACCATAAACATAATTATTTCCTGGAATTGGACATTGTGATGATTGACGGTGGTTGAAAGTAGCAAGTATGTAATTGATATTTTTAAAAAATTTAAATTTAAGTTTAGAAAAATGACTTAGATTTTAATCATTGATTAAAATTAACAAAGCATTACAATCAAACTTATCAATATCATACAACAAAATGATGAGGCTGCAATTTGACAATGAAATTTTTTTGAGTAATTGATACATTTTCATTATATAGAAAAGATTATTGATTAATGGGATACGATTTCTTAAAAAGTTTACTTTTATGGCATAAAAATGTACATTCATATGTCTACTGTATCAAAAGGAATAATTATACGAGTTTGGTTGCACAAATTTTAAAAATAGAACACCCGTTGAGAAAAGTGACAAATCGGACTGAAGCAAACACACAACTAAAATAAGAAATATAATAAAAGATGACACACGGATATAACGTGAAAAACCCTAATAGGGTAAAAACCACAGGCAAAGAAAGATACGTTTCACTATGATGAAAACTATGAGTTACACACTCTCTCTAATTACAAGGATAAACATCAATAGTTATCTCTCTTGTATTAGGAGATATTACAAAATCTCTAATACCCTCAAATACTAGGAGAAAGAATGAGATACATAGTAAACTTCTATGTGTTTTTCTTTGTAAATGGGATGCCAACTGAAGCATGTCTCACTGCCTTTTATAGGCGTTTACATCTTGGGGTCACAAAGGAATAAGAGCCACAATATGAAGAGTCAGATAATCCAACAGGCAAGAGCCATATATCTCAAAGGTCATTTAACCTTTCCACATCTGCCCTTTCACTAACAATCTCCCACTTGAAGATTCGATTGAAGCCCAATCAATCTTCACACCGTTATCCTTCCTTGCACTTCCATGTTGCTTACGTTTCTGCTAGGCTGCATGAGGATCGTCACCATATAAACTTGTCACAGTTGATTGCTTTCGTCAGATAATCTGTCACGTTATCATCAGTATGAATTTTATGCATATCCACGGTTCCTTCTTCCACTTTCTCATGAACGAAGTGACACTGAACTCGTATATGCTTTGTCTTTGAATGAAATGTTGGATTCTTTGCAAAAATACAAGGCACTCTGGTTATCACAAAATAGAGTAATTTTCTCTTGTTCGTGCCCGAGCTCTTCCAACAACATCTTCAACCATACTGCTTCTTTGTTGGCTTGAGCAACTGCAACATATTTTGCTTCTGTTTTTGACATGGCCACAACTGACTGCAGTTTTGAAACCCAGCTTACTGTTCCGCCAGAAAGTGTAAACGCATACCTGGTGGTTGTTTTACTTCCGTCAAAATCACCTGCATAATCAGAATCAACATATCCCCTGACAATTAAACCCGATTCCCCATAAAATAATGCAACATCCAAGGTTCCTTTAAGATATCTAAAGATCCTCTTCACAACTTCCCAATGCTCTCTACCAGGTTTTGCCATGTACCGACTCACTACTCCCACTGTATGTGCAATGTCTGGTCTTGTACAAATCATCATGAACATTAAACTTCCCACTCCTGATGCATACGGTACTCGAGACATCTCCATCCTCTCTTCTTCACTGCTAGGACTCATCTTGGAGGATAACTTGACATTATTAGGAAAAGGGGTTGATATTGGCTTACAATCTTGCATACTAAACCTTTGCAAGATTTTCTTCACATAATTTTTTTGTGAAAGCCAAATTTTCCTACTAGCTCCGACTCGGTGTATTTGCAGCCCTAGCATCTTGTTTGCGGGTCCAAGGTCTTTCATCTTAAATTCCCTAGCGAGTTGTGCCTTCAGTTTACTGACACGATCTTTGTTGGGGTCTGCAACCAACATGTTGTCAACATATAATAGCAAGATGACAAAATCATTGTCTCCAAACCTCTTGTAATATGCACAAGGGTCTGCGTGTCGTCTGTTATATCCAAGGCCCATGATGAAAGAATCAAATATCTTGTACCAACATTGCGGCGCCTGCTTTAAACCATACAGAGATTTGTTTAACCTTCAAAACAAGTTCTCTTTTCCTTTTTGTTTAAAACCTTCTGGTTGGAGCATGTAAATTTCATCCTCAAGATTTCCATGAAGAAATGCAGTTTTCACATCTAGCTGCTCTAGATGTAAATCATACGCAGCACACATTGCCAGAACCACTCGAATAGTTGTCCTTCGAACCATAGGGGAAAATATTCCGTTGAAGTCAATTCCTTCTTTCTGAGCATATCATTTGACTACCAATCTTGCACAATACCTCTCCACCTAGTCATCACCGCTCCTCTTGACCTTATATACCCATCTGTTTCCAATGGGTTTTCATCCTGCTGGTAGTGGCATCAATTACCATGTTTTATTCTTATGAAGAGCTTCAATTTCTTCTTGCATTACTGCCATCCAAAATGACGCATCTGAATTATTCAGTGCTTCTTGAAGAGTTGATGGCTCTCCTTCCTCTGTAAGAAAACAGTATGCAACGTTGCTCTCCATAACATAATCCGAGTGCCACACCAGACGTTTTGTTTCACGATTAAGAGTACGAGTCGTTGGAGCTTGAGACTCGGTTGTCTCATTCACCTCATGCTGTGGTACGACTTCAGAAGAATCACTCGATTGAAATTGCTTTTCCATCTGTATTGATGTAGTTTCTATTGTAGTGCTATCACATTTTTCATTCTCTTGAATTTTGTCTTCCACTAAGAAAACATCTCTAATGACGACTACTTTGTGGGCAGTGGGGTCCCACAAGCGATACCCCTTTACTCCGTCAGCGTATCCCAAGAACAAACATTTTCTGGATTTCGAATCAAGCTTTGTAGTTTCTTAAGAATTGTACATCACATACACATGACTTTCAAATATATGAAGGTCTAAATAGTTGACCGGCTTTCTCGTCCACATCTCCATAGGTGTTTTTAACTCAACTACAATTAAAGGTGACCGATTTATCACATAATAGGCGGTATTGACTACTTCCGCCCAGAACGATTTTTCCAAGCTTGTAGTTGCCAACATTGTTCTTGCTCTTTCTAACAAGGTTTTTTTCATTCGCTCTTCCACTCTATTTTTTTGAGGAGTGTATGTTGTAGTGAACTACCTTTTGATTCCTTCTTGCCTGTAAAAGGAATCAAATTCATCACCAGTGTATTCACCTCCATTATCTATCCTCAAACACTTGATCTTCTTTCCAGAATCAATCTCAACCCGCGCTTTGTAAACTTTGAAAACTTTAAACACATCACACTTCTTCTTGATTGGGTACACCTAACATCTCCTGAAATAGTCATCAATAAAGGATACAAAATACTTTGCTCCTCCCAGGGATAGAACCGGTGCATGCTATACGTCAGAGTGAACCAATTCTAGAATAGAGACACTTCTAGAATTTGATGTCTTGAATTTTAGGCGATGTTGCTTGCTGATAACACAATGCTCACAGAAAGATAAAGAAACCTTTGTGAGGCCAGGAATTAACTTCCCTTCGACAAGAATCTTTATTCCTTGTTCTAACATATGTCCAAGCTTATGATGTCATATTACTGCAACTCTATGACTTAGAATATGTGAAGAAACAGATGCTTTCGCCTCCTCCACTATCTCTCCCTTCAGTTGGTATAAGTTCGCAGCCACCTTTTCTTTTTTTCATAAGTACAAGCTTGCCTTTTATAACTTTTATGATCTTGTTTTGTATTTCAACCTTACAACCAAGATCATCCAATTGTCCTAGAGATAATAAATTCTTTTTCAGACCCTCCACATGTTGCACATCCCGAATAGTACGAACTGTACCATCATGAACCTTCAACATGATATTTCCAATTGCAATGATCCTTAGTTTATGATCATTGCAACTGTACATAGATCCGTTTCCAGAAATAGGTTTATATTGATGAAACCATTCTCTTCTTGCAATCATATGAAAAGTAGCTCCTGTATCGAACAACCATCTGCTTTCATTTGCAACCACTGCTTCACAACACAGAGCGTTACCATCTTCTGAAGTGCTTGCGACATTTCTCTGAGGATTAGAGGTATTTGAACCCCGACAATCTTTCTTAAAGTGACTTGGCTTGCCACATTTGTAGTATTTAAAATTCTTCTTCCTTCCTGTTCTAGATTTACCATGATTGTGACTCCCACTAGAGCCAGGTTCCATTGACCTCCCTCTCGTCACCACCAAATCCTTCATCTGTCTTGAACTGGTCTGCATGTCCTCCCTATTTTTACGCATGTTTTCTTCTTCTAGAATAGCGGCTGCAACATCATCGAAGAATAGATAGTCGGAAAGAACATTACTGGTTAAGTTGATGATAAGTTGGTCATATGAGTCAGGTAAACTTTGAAGGAGAATTTCAGCACATTCTTGTGGCTCTATTATACAGCTCAAAGCTGTGAGTTGAGAAAATAGAGTATTCAGGTTATTAACGTGCCTAGTCACTGAAGTAGATTCCGTCATGCAAAGAGCATAAAGTTCCCTCTTAAGAAAATTTTAATTGTGGAGCGATCTTACCTCGTACAATCAAGCAAGATGATCCCAAATCTCCTTTGCACTATTCTTCTCATCTATGCTTGAAAAAACTCTATCTGCTAATGCCAGATGAAGATTTGCAATAGCATTTCTATCCATCTTGTCTCATTTACTGTCATCTGTGACCTCAGCTGGCCTTTCATCAATTTTCGATAAACATTTATCCTTTCTAAGGATAGCCTTCATCTTTAATTTCCACAACGAGAAATTATTCCCATTGAATTTTTCGATTTCAAATTTCTCCTCCATTGCTTCAATAAACACAATCTACTTTTCGACAAAACTATTATTTGTTAATAATAGTAATGAACACCTTTTGAGTGAGTCTAATCTTACTTATCTTTTGATGTAGAGGGTCCACTAATTAGTGGCAACCACAGAGCATACGATAAATAATTATACACACACCTAACCTTAGGTTTTGATACCACTTGATGAGAAAAGTGACACCAGACTAAAGCAAACCCACAACTAAAATAAAAAATATAATAAAAGATGACACATGGATATAACGTGGAAAACCCCAATAGGGTAAAAACCACGGGTAAGGAAAGATATGTTTCACTATGATGAAAACTAGGAGTTACACATTCTCTCCAATTACAAGGATAAACATCAATTGTTATCTCTCTTGTATTAGGAGATATTACAAACTCTCTAATAGCTTCAAATACTAGGAGAAAGAATGAGATACAAAGTAAACGTCTATGTGTTTTTCTTTGTAAATGGGATGCCAACTGAAGCATGTCTCACTGCCTTTTATAGGCGTTTACATCTTGGGGTCACAAAGGAATAAGAGCCACAATATGAAGAGCCAAATAATCCAAAAGGAAAGAGCCACATATCTCAAAGGTTATTTGACCTTTCCACATCTGCCCTTTCACTAACAATACTAGCTATAAATGTTTGTAGGGCTTGCATCATATAGATAAAATTAAGTACTTGAAACTTATATTAGCAAGTAATGAATTTTAAGAGAGAGACTCACATATGTTAGGTGACAGTTCAAACTTTTATTGAGGGTAGTTAATTTAGTTTGTGTAAGTGTGTGTGAGATGAGAGAGAGTAGAGAAAAAGTGTTTGATCTTGGTTTTGGATTTTTCTCATTATGAAAATTGTTATATTCTTCTACATCTTTTGCCTATTTATCATCCTAGTAACGTAAAAATCTTACATATATATTTCACTCATTATCTCTTCTCATCTAAACTGTCAGTTTTACACTTGTCATAATCCTGTAAGTAAGAGAATTAATAAAACTGTGAAGTAGGGAAAAATATCATTTTCCTATGAATAGAACGTTGTTATATCCTCCTACATCTTTTGCCTACCTATCCTCCTACCAACATAAAAATCTGAAATGTGTATTCTACTCATTTTATCTCCTCATTTAAACCTTCAGTTTTTCCACTTGTTACATCCTTTGTGTAAATAACCTTATTTAAACTTAGGCTATAAACAATGAATCTAAACACTCACTAAGTATAGTATAATTTACACTTAAGTCCTTAGACTTCCACAAACCATTCAAGTACATCCTAATCTAGTGATTTCTATCTTCCATCATAAAATTGTATTCTAACAAACTCTCCATATGTAATGATAGAGTAGATTTGTATCTTCATTGTTTTTGAGTCATATAAATCTGTGAAGCTTGGAAAATGCTAAAAATTATGTATGTAAGCTAATTTTGAAGGTATCAACTATGCTTTAGACTTTAATATTGAACTCAAAATTGGCATTCTCGAAGACAATGGTGAATCTCGATCTTTATCTGCATTATGAGACTTTGTGTGTATGAAATCTATGTCGTTATCATCTTGACGCTGCAAGCACTTTTAAAGAAATTGATCTTGAATGTAGATTTCAAACAATAATTGTTGCTGACAAAAAATATTGAAAAGGGTGATAGTCGATTTAGCTTGGATATCAGAAGACTTATTCATTTGACGTTAAACTTGAATCTTCATATCTTTTGTTCCCTTCAATCGAATAACCATCTCTTGAATCTTTAACTAAAAAATCATCTTAATTTGTAGTTTTTGAATACACTCCATCTCAAACTAACAATCAAGTCATATCATATGAAAGTTAATGATGAATATTAATTGAAATTTTTTATCGAACAATCTTGAGTGGATGTCTTTTCATTCCATATCGAACGTTCGACTTTAACCTTTGAATTTGATGTAAAAATATGATTTTAATACTAATCCTGAATTTAATTTTTTGTAAATTTTTGAAGAGTCTTTTGCGTTAAAACAAAGTATGTTTTTGTATCTAAGTTAGATTAGTCAAGAAACGAGGTTGATGTTTGATTTGGTGTCCATTGTTGATTAACTTAGAAGCAAGCTTTGAAGATCTTGATCAGTCTTGAAGAATCAATATCCCTAGTAGAACCTTGAAGAATCATTAAGAACTAAAAATGGCGCATGAAGTATCTAGGAAGATTAAAAATGGCGCATAAGGGGTCTTTTGGAGCACAAAGGTTTCCAAACTAGAGCACGAGCTTTTCCCTTCTCCCTCTTACACCAAATATGGTGCACCCCCCTTTCCTTTTTCTTCAAAGAATTGACACACTAGCCTCTCGTGGGGGTCAAAAAATGGAGCACTAACTTCTTCCCTCCTTTTGAAGTTCAAAACTAGCCTATTAAGGGATTTCAATGCAAATTTCTTCGAGTTTTTCCCTCATTTTCTTCCTTTTAGATTCAAAGTGGTACACCCCAATTTTGTTTTACCAAAAATAGCACATGAATTATCCAAAAAGAAATATTCTTCAAGTTTTTCCCTCTTTTTCTTCGTTGATGCTTGAAAGTTGTGCACCCTTGTCTTTGTTTCCTAAAAATTGGATCATTCCCTTCCTTTTTGTTCTTGAAGTGGTGCAAAAGCTTCAATTTTCCTTAAAAATGGCTCATGAAATCTCGAGTCTTCAAATGTGAATCTTTTCTTTTTTCCTTGAAACGGAAGTAATGGGCTCTTTTTTCTTAAAGTAAAGAAAGCTTGATTTCTTCCTTCTTTCTTTGATAATTGGCGCACTATACTCTTCCTTAGGAAAATTTCTTCACACTTCATTCTTCTTCTTTTTTGTAACATACTATCTTCTTACTGTATGCAAATTTCTTCAAATGTGGCGCATTGTCCTCACTTTTTTTTCCAACATCATTGTTACTATCCTAAACTACCTTAGTTTTACGATTTTCTTGAGATCCCTTCAGTTCCACCTCAAACCAAACACGCATTTGAATATGTACCCCATGGACTCCTGTTTTAACACCAGGACTAAGTTGTTTGAACCCAACTTGTTTTGAACCTTCATGATTTTGTACACTACTCTCTTCAAGCTTTTCGATGTTTAACTTAGCATTCATACTGGCTATTGTTCTTTAACCTTGCTACAAACTTTTTCAAGTTGCTTTTTAACCAATTTTATCAACGAGTCTCACAAGCGGTGTGCTAAACCCGCTTTCTTGTAATAATTGATCTACTAACCTTTAGAGAACTCTAAAGCTTCGATCTTTTCATCTCAAGTCTACAACCTAGATATATATTGTACTCCAAGTAATCACTTTTCTTGTATCACAAGAAAAAGTTAAACCTTACTTGTCTTTCCAGAACCACCAAGACGAATTTCAAGAAACCGCGAATACCTTCAAACTTTAATGGTTTAAGATCCTGGATAATCAACTAAACATTGAAACCTTTTTACCTCCTTTCTTGCTAACGTTGAGTGTAAATATCTCGTGTGTGTGTGTGTGTGTGTGTTGGTGCCAGTCGGCATTAAGGGATCATAACCCCTTGTCAAGGTCTTGTTGGAATAGTTCTTGATTTGTGGTTATTCCGCTCTAGAAACTGGTTTGTTGGATCTCTTCCAACACCTTAAAATATATGAAAAAATGGATTTTCAGTTCAACATAATTTGCGTCGATATACGTGAAATATTTTAAATTATACTCTCTGTTAAAAAATAAATGTCCATTTTCATTTTGCAAAAAGTTTTAAAATTTCTCATTAACAACAATCTATAAGAGCATTAGGTGTCGTGAAGAGTTTTACCTCTTCATTCGGGGCATATTGGTGCTACATCACCTCCACATCACTATAACAAACCTCCACAACTAACCCCCTCACTCACAATAAACCTCAACTTACTCATTTGGGGTCTATCACTTATAACTTTTTTTTAAAATTTCCAAATAAACTAAATTTATTTCATTAATAATTAAAATACATTAACAACATAATAATAAGAAAAAAAAATACGATACGTAAAAAAAACGATACGGGGAAAAAAAATACAATGCCTACTAATAATAAGAAACCTAAACATTTAACTAGTCATCTCTTTCGGCATATTTCTTCATTATTCTTTCTTGCCTATTTTGGATGATCTCTGCTTTTGCTGGGTCAGTAGTCAAATTGGGATCTATCATGAGAAACTTCATCTCGTTGATCTCTAACGCAGCAATTTCCTTCTCCCGCTTCGCCTCGTAACAAGCCATTTGAACGTCGGCTTTTTGAGCATACTTTTCGGATAATTGTCCCGAAAAAGTACTCGATTGACTCCCACCGGAGCTCGCAGCGCTCGACGTTGAAATCGACTTTTGTTTCTTTGCGGCTCCACTCTTTCTGCCGCCATCTCTTTCTGGACGAGGTCGTTTGTCCGGGCCGAATATATCCTCGAGACATGTAATGTCAATCGGATCCTCGGCATCCCACTTCGGGTAATTTTTCAAAATCTCCCAAGCGTGAACATACCAGAACTCCTTCCCACCAAAGCGTTGCTCAAAGTTCAGTTTCACATTCTCAAGATGATCGTGGTCGTTTTCACCACTTCTACGCTACAAATATTTGTAAATAACGTTGAATTTTTGGCAATCACCTTTAATCCTCGACCATTTATCCGTGATCATATTTTTGGTACGAGGGTCATCGGTAGTCTGATCATTGAACATCTCCATAATGTCGTTCCAAAAAAAATCTTCGGAACGGTCATTTCCTATATCTCAATCTTGTGAAATTTCTATCCAAATTTGCGCAAGCAGCCTTTCTTCTACCTTGTTCCATTTCCCCCTGTCTGCCTGGCCTACGACTTCCACATCATCGTCATCGTCTGCATCCAAATCCACAATTTGTTTTGATTTTTTTGCCTTCGTCTTTTTTCCCTTTACCTTTGGCCGGTTCACGTGCTTTTGGTACTTTGAATTGTGAACCAGACGGTTGTGATTCAATTTGGGGAAACGTTGGAGATTGATGAAACTGTGGAGATTGATGAAACGTTGGAGGTTGTGACAGGTTAAAAAACTGTGGTGTCGGAAATTGTCCGAGGAAACTTGCGAATCCTTGTTGAAACGCATATTGTTGGTTAAGAAAAATTTCTTGGGGAGACTGGTTGGAATTTTGCGAGGAGGGGGTAGACGGGTTTGAAGAACCCCCATATTGTGGTGGGTTTGAATTGAGGAGGTTCGTGAAATACCCTCCGTCATTCGGGTTTTGAGATTTTTTTTTTTTTTTTTTTTTTTTTGAATTAGAGATATAGAGAGTATATAAAAGTTGGTTGAATTGTTGTGAGAAAAATGGTGGTTTATGGTTTGGTATTTATAGGGGTGTTAAGTTTTTTTTTTTGAAAAAAAAAAGAGAGAAAACTATCCGTTAAAACACGGATATATTTTTTGAAAAGTATTTGTAACGTTTGGTTTGTCAAACACTTGCCTTCGTTGTGCATATGGCGAGAGCCACGACGGCGAACGACGGCGAAAAACCATGGTTTGACGGCGAGCATTGGCGAAAAAGCTAGCATGACACGGCGATAGATGACTAAGGTCACACCTAGTGCTCTAACAATCAAACATCATCCCTGTTAAACTTATTTTCAATTGGTTAAATATAAAGTTTACACTGTTTTCAGATAACCCAAAATAATATAATGAACATCGAGACACATAAAGTATGTATGTGTATGTCTGACATTTTTTAATTTAAACTTTTTCATATATATGTTTTATTGACTTAGTACACGAGCTTTATTGTTCAGCATATTTATGTCTCGTTATAATTGTTATAAGACTAAAATACACCGTTGGTCCCTAAACTTGGCAAGGCGCATCGTTATGGGACAAAACTCGGCGTTTTCATCGCCACAGGTCCAAACCTTGGCCATTAAATTCCAGAATCGTCCCTTGACCAGGATTGGGATAGTCAAACCTACTTTTCTGGATTTCCTTCGAGGGTATAATAGACCATTCACATTTTTGACCCAACCTAGTTAAAATGTAACCCAACCTTCAACCATATATGTAGGACCTTACTTTTATCAACCTTATCACAAACCCAACACAAATACCACGTTAACACAAACAACACAAACGTAAAGCTTAAAACAAAGAAAGAAAAGATGAGATGTTTGGTGACTTGATGATATAAAATCCGTGTATGATGTGAGAAAGATAAACACAAGATGTTGTATATTCAATAAAGAAAAACACACACACACACACTTTCAAGCACACCCCTCAAATGACCATTTGAGGGGTATTTATAGTACAAGCAACTTAAAACCCTAAAGGCTTTGCTTGGGCTTTTCGTTGGACTTGGTTTGGGCTTCGTGGACTTGGATTGGATTACACATAATAAAAGGCTAGCTTAACATAACTATTAGCCATTTAGCTTAGCCCAATCCACGAGCCCGTTGACTATTCTATCACGATATCTAACACACGATACAAAGTTCCTAAACGTGAATGACCATCACTTTTAATAAAACTATTAAGGCTAACAATCTCCCCCTAAGGGGTGGTCATTCAAACGATGCTCCACTTGATTAGGTCTCTACTTTTCTTGAGCAAGAACTTTGTGTGTAGATATTGAATAGTCTTGATTCTTTGTTCCTTCATGCTTTGTGATCAGATAATGTGGTTGTCTGCCATTGTCAGCTTCGTTGGTTAGGTGTCTCCACGTCATTCTCCATTTCTTTCTCCACCATGCTCACACTTCTATTTTTCTTTTGGTTACCAATGATGTAGTTCTGGAGTCTTTGAACTTTGTAGATTCTTTGACATTGACGAAGAATCATCTCCTTTGATTATGATGAGAACTTTCATGTGTTGTTGGTATGAGCATGTGGCAAGTCTGCACGATTCATCCGCTCCGGAGCTTCCATAAGAAGAAAACATAAAACAGGTTAGTAATAAGCGGATTCCGGCACTTACAAGTTTGAATTTCGAGGGTGTTAACAGCATAGTGTGAAAACACGTCTCTAATTCTCACAGAGGCCGTTCCTGAACTAGAGTCCCACAAGTGAGATAACGCGATATACCGAAGTACATCTACAGTTCAGATGAGTCGCTGAGGTACACCGAAGCATCACCCCACGACTGTAGACCGTTTAAGACACACTAAGCGTAATCCACGGAGAATTACCGAAGTGACCTGCTGTCAGGGCTGCTTGATATTGACCCTGGCAGGAGTTTCCATTCAATCACTGAAGATCACAGAAGTGAAACTTCTCATAAATGTTCTGGCAAATTGCTAAGATCTGCGTAGGACTCTATAATATATCACTTGTGTCCTAATTGATGAACAACAAGCGATGTCATGTCATGTGTTCCTATGAGATCTTTTGATGAATCTCGTGGCTCTAGACTCAATAGTGCATTTTGGTTTTCCTGAGCGGAGACTAGGGAGGGGGTCTCCTTCTTCAATACCAGCTATCTCTAAGAGAAAGCCAATAGATTATGTAGGGTTCCCAGTGAGAATGAAACAAATCCTTTTAAGAGGAATTGAGTGGCTAGAAGGTTTAGTGCAGTGCGTCACTGGGTCCATGACGTCTTTGTCTTCAATACCAGTGTCATCTAGTGACAACCAGTAGCATATGTATTGAACCCGGTTTCTGCCCTAAGGTTGAATATGGAGGGCTATTTCTTTTCACCCTTTCTTCATTACATTTCTTTTTAATTCTTCAACCCCTTCTTTCTCCTTTCTCACATTACTCCTTTTTTCAATCATACCTAAGGACTTCTAGTGCTAACTATTGGTGGTGTCCTTGGGTAGATCCCTCTGGCTCTGGCGGATCATAGGACGAATTTCCTATCCTTAGTCACCTTATAACTCCATGACTGTCCTATTGTTGCCACAAAACCATTTTCTTTGAAAATCTCTCTGAGTGTTTATGATAGAAAACATGTTTGGAACACTCCGTGAGTTTTGTATTTTCAGAAACACTCCCCCTTCACATGTGCTTATATGTTTTGACAGAAATCTGCACATAGAGGGTAGAGTTCGCACTTTTTGAATTGATCGACTTTAAATGAACAAGACCGATTCGAGACACGTTTACATCACTAGAGAACTAGCTTGAAATTATTACCCGTCCTGGTCAAGTCCATAGAAAGTTTCTCGAGATGGTACATGATTGCTCGTCAATTCATTGGTTTCATCTGAGTCGAGCTCATTTGAGATTCAAACCACGATCATTAAACTTTTTGATCACATTTTAATCACGTCTCCTCCCCCTCAAAAATAGCATATACGTGATATTTTTTATATCAAAGGATTAAACAACATTTAGAATCTTTTGGGGAGACAAACGGATTTGATTTAAGCATGAATTTGGAACATTATGTTTTTATACTCCCCCTTTAATAAAGCATATTCAATTAAAGGGTTTTAGAGGGAGTTATCTTGAGCACAACATATTTTGAAAGATTTTGAAAATCTTTTTGAACAATCTTGAAAAGGTGCTCAAGATGATGATGATTTCTCACCATTTTTAAATGTAGTGCACTGAAGCGTACACCTCATTTTTCGATCAAAGCACGAGTTTTGATTTGAAAATAATCAAAAGTCATCATTTCGGTCCGGGTTTCGTACTGATGTATACGAAAGCCATTATTATGAAGAAATTTTGAGAAACGACATGTTTTAGAAAACAATTAAAGAACTCTCGCTCAAGCATCTGTACATGCCCGTATCATTGTTGAATGACATTTCTAGATACGTACAGAATATCGATTATACAAGAGACATGTCGTAGAAGAATATTTTTGGATTTTTTGATTTTATATTGTTTTTGAATTTTTGAAAATTTTATATTTTTATATTTTGCTTTTGTTGGTTTTTCAAATTTTGTATTTTGTTTTTCAAAAATATTTACAGCGAAGCTTTTTGGAAAATCATTTTCAAGAAGAATCGAGAAGACGTTCTAACTCCTCAGGGGTTAGGCTTCGCATTCCAATTCGTCGAACTAAATACTCAAACCTTTCTTTTGGAAGGGCTTTAGTTAATAGATCGGCGAGTTGGTAATCAGTCTTCACGAAGAATAATTCAACAGTACCATTTTTGACGTACTCTTTGATGAAATGATAGCGGACGCGGATATGCTTAGTCTTTGAGTGATGAACAGGATTGCATGATATGGCTATGGCACTTTTCGAGTCACAATACATAGGTATTTTATCGAAAGTAAAGCCATAATCTGTGAGTTGTGTTCTCATCCATAGAACTTGAGCACAACACGCAGATAGAGACACATACTCAGCTTCAGCGGTTGATAGTGCAGTGCAATCTTGTTTCTTTGAAGACCAGCTGACTAGCTTTTCACCCAAAAATTGTGCTCCTCCGGATGTACTTTTTGCTGTAACTTGATCACCTGCATGGTCCGCATCTGAAAAGGCAATTAGATCAAATCCGGATTCCTTCGGATACCAAATTCCCATGTGAATGGATGTCTTCAGGTACCGAAAGATCCGTTTAACCTCTTTGAGGTGCAGTTCGGTAGGCTTTGCCTGAAACCGTGCTAATAAGCAAACAGCAAAATGAATATCTGGTCGACTAGCAGTAAGATACATGAGAGAACCAATCATGCTCCGATATTTCTTCGGATCAATAGGTTTCCCAAACAAATCGGCTCCAATTTTTGGTGAAGTTACCATTGGTGTTCCGACCGAATCACAATTATCCATACCATGATTTTTCAAAATCTCAGTTGTGTATTTAGCTTGATTTATAAAAATTCCACGAGGGGACTGATGTATTTGTAAACCAAGAAAGAATTTTAGTTCCCCCATCATGGACATTTCAAATTTACTTTTCATGAGATTTTCAAAATGTTTTGAAAGATTCGGATTAGTGGACCCAAAGATGATGTCGTCCACATAAATCTGAACAATCAAAATGTCGTTTTTGCATTTTTGTGTAAACAAGGTAGGATAAACTGTTCCTTTGGTGAAATTGTTTTGGATAAGGAAAGAGGACAGTTCGTCATACCACGCTCTCGGAGCTTGCTTTAAACCATAGACTGCCTTTTTGAGTTTGTAGACGTAGTCTGGATGTGCCATGTCTATGAAGCCTTCTTGCTGACTCACGTACACTTCTTCTTTCAGAGTTCCATTCAAGAACGCGGTCTTAATGTCCATCTGATAAACCGTGATGTTTTTGTGAGCTGCATAGGCCAAGAATATCCTGACTGCTTCAAGTCTAGCTACCGGCGCGAATGACTCTTCAAAGTCTATTCCCTCTTCCTGTCTGTATCCTTTGGCCACAAGACGAGCTTTGTTGCGAATTACAGTCATCTCTTCATCCCTTTTGTTCTTCCATAACCACTTGAGATCAATGACACGAACGTCAATTGGTCTTGGAACCATATCCCAAGAGTCATGTAGACGGTATTGGAGAAGTTCCTCCTGCATCGCTTTTATCCATGCGGGATCTGCCATTGCCTAACGAATGTTCTTTGGTTCTAGATTGCTAATTGAGCAAAGGTAAATGCATAAGTCGC
>BPTQ01000008.1:262687243-262714301 GCA_019973895.1 Chrysanthemum seticuspe | reverse complement strand
TGTACAACGACGAAGAAAAATTAACAGTAATTCTATAGAAAATGACACAATATTAAATGATACTAAGTTGTACACACCAAATGATAAACGTCTACGAAAGCGTCAAGTCAATAACTTTCTATACTATACTGACTTTGAATTACACACTTACTACGACTATTGAACTTACCAGTACAACTAAGTGAATTAGGACGTACACCAGTCAAAATTAAGAAACGAAATATTACTAGTGAATACTCTTTTATGTAGAAACTTTACAGAAACTTGTAAACCTTCACTATACATTACAATTTAACTAACCACTGTCCTTTTTCTTGTATGCATTCAACGACGACCACAGAATAGTAACGACGGGTATCTGGATAGGTGGTGACAACTGAAACTACCTAGTGTAGTAGATATACCGTTTTTCATGACCACATGCAGGATTAAGTGAATCAACATGACCATTCAAGTTATCAGCATCATTCACACATTAAGTTTCAGTCATATCATATCTTTCAATAACTGAACTGCGAAAGCATCTGCAAATAGTAAACCACACATGTTGAATCATAGTAAATTATAACACAGTAAAAGATATCTTAATGACAATTAAAAAGAAGCAGCAACATGTTCCAGTCATACCATAATAGTTATTTACACTTATATACCTCAATTATACATTGCATTTTGATTTTCTTCACAAGTGAAGAAAACTTAATAAAAGTTTAGATCACCTAATTGAAGATATTACAACTACACTTATTTCGAACTTATATACCTCAATTATCCAATGCATTCTGATTTTCTTCACAAGTGAAGAAATCTTAATAAAACCTTAAATCGCCTAATTTAAGATACTACACATGTGAATATAATTTCACTAAAATAATTATCTCTTCCTAATATAAACTACAAGAATCCCTAAACGACATTTACTATAAAACTTTGTAGAGAAGATATGCATTTTCACTTACTAATATATTTCATGCATATCCCTTTCTCTAACAAACTTATAAACATAAACTGATTTGAATATTATTATAACAATATAAGTACTATACCAGCAAGAACCAGTCTGCATTCACATAGATGTCGACTTCCAAAAGATTGTTGATTTATATATGATGTTTAGAAGCAACAATAAGACAACAACAATAGACTTTAGCAGCAGCAACGATAAAACACCAGCAGCAACATAAGTAGTAACCACCAGCAGGAGTAGATTTGATGAGCCTTTACCAAGTAGCTACTCACTCTTGGGCTAGCTAGTCCTTTGGTGGAATTAGACCATGGTACATTGAGAACCATCTTATTTTTAGTAAGTCAGCAACTGTCAATGGATTTATGATCACAGCATTTGTTTGTTTGAAAACATAGCACTTCAAAAAAAATTATTATATGCAAGTTACTTTAAAAATAATTTTTATTTTTTATTTTACTTATTTATTTATTTATTTATTTATTTATTTATTTATTTATTTTTTTTTTTTTAATTTTACCATGAACCTGAGCATTAACAAGTTGATTTTTAATGAACCTAACCAATTTCTCAGCAGTAGTTAAGTCATTACCAACAACCATTTTTCCAATCTCTAACTTGTGCTTAAGCATCCTTTCCATAATCTTGGCCGTCAAAGGATATGGCACATCCACAAACATATATAGCACTTCTCCAGTCATAGTCTCCAATATGTGAACATTCGAGAAGGGGTATAACCTCCAACTCCTCACTTGCCAAAACTGTTGGTTGGACCAAACTGAGTAAGCATCCCCACCTTCAAGGGATTCCATCATTACCTTTAAATCATTCCAAAGCTTGAGACCAACCCCTGAAGCAGTGTTCCTTGCATAATGATTATCCACCATTGCATAGAGATACATTAAGTCTTTTTTATTCACCATATGCAAAATTTCCTTAAGAAAGGTAAAGTACTTGGTAACACCATTATTCCATATTAATGAATTTATTTCTCCCAGAGGTGTAAACACGATTTCCCATGAAGCAATATCATTCCGAAGAAGAGGGGGATCGTCATCAGGTTCACTGTCAGAATCAAACTTAAGAAAAACCTGATCATCCAAGTCCTCAATTGGCTTAGGAACAGGCTTCTTAGCCAAAGACTTCCTTCGTTTCCTGGAAGAGGTACGTGAATAGATATTTGGAGTAGAAACAAAAGGTATATGAGCTTTAGGTGTCTCCACAAAAGCAACAGCAGGAATGGAGGGTTTGTCACCAGAAGAAGCAGAAGGCGCAGTAACCAACTCCTCATAAGAAAAGGTAGTATCAGCGGTAGGTTGACTAGACCCATCATGTTGAGAAGAACCAGCAGCAACCTCATCAAAAGATTCACAAATATTAGAAGTCTTAAGCCTTTTGGGATAAGGTTCATCTAACAGAGGTTTAGAGTTGCTCAAACTATTCCTATACTTTCCGATATGAGCTTTCTCAAGGGCCTGTCGAAGCTTCTCATATTCTGCCCTAAGCTTTTCATCAGGTAAGCTCTTGACTTGATTCATGGTCCATCCAGAGCTATAGAGAAAGCAACTCTGATTTTTCACAAAATTTCGCATAAACTCTCTTTCCTGAGCTTGAGACATTGGCCTGTCCTGTTTCTCCTTAGCCTTACGTTCAGCAATAGCCTGCTTCCTCTTTTTTATTAAGGCAACCATCCTAGTAGGATAGTCATCGTCTGTCACATCATCCCCTAATAGTTCCTTTTTAAGAGAAGATTTTGTTGCAACATTAGCCAAAATATCATTCCAGTCAGTGTCACTATACATCATAGATTGAGCATCCAATTCTTTTTTTCTCTGGGTGGTTAGGGTGCTAGCCAGTTGTGCTTCTTTCTCAACTTGTATTCTCTTCCCAAATTGTGCATGTTCCTCAGCATGGATTTTCCTTGCAAATTCTTCATCATTGTCATTACTAGTATCAACTGAAGGAACTGCATCACCCTCTCCAAGTTTTTCATCCGTAGTAGTATCAGTTGGAGAAACTGCATCATTCTCTGCAATTTTTTCTTTTTCTATATTTTTGAACAGCTTTTCTTGATCAGAAGAACTGTTATCATCCATCATATTTGTTTTCCCTTTCTTAATGAGGCCAGAAAAATCATTTGTGTCTGCACCAGGAAGAGTATGTATATTTTCATTAGTCACAATCGATTATGGCAATATTAATTAATTATAATTAATTATTAATATATTTGACGTAATATAATCTTTATCTATATCAGTTGAAACAACATTGTTTTTTTCAGCATCTTCTCCTGTTTCATTAAATCTTAAGTATTAGCAACTACTTAATTATGAATATAAACAAGATATAGTCATTTGTTAAAATTTTCACATGTGCAAGTATAGATTTGTTTCACATGTGCAAGTATAGATTTTTTTCAAAAACACATGTCCCATCCCTATTTTTGTACATATAAAATAACAAATTTTCTGAACATTTTAATAATGAACCTTATAAAAATATATGAGCTTTATATTAATTATGTATCTATTTGAAATAGTAGCATCTTTACCTATATCAGTCGCATCAACATTGATATTTACAGCATCATCAGCAAACTCATCATTTGCATTTTCTATCCCAAAATGATCATCATTATTTCCAGCATCTTCTCCTGTTTTTATTAAATCTTGAGAATTTTTATAACTTTTAATAGAGAAATATACTATAGTTTTAAAAATATTGAAAACTGCATTTATATTACTAAACTTTATCATTTATATTATTAAAAAAGATATCTAATCAGTTTTAAAATTTTCATATGTCCAAGTATAGAATTTTTTCACATGTGCAAGTATAGTGTTTTTTCAAAAAAGCATGTCCCTTCCTTATTTTTTGCACATGTAAAATAACAAATTTTCAGAGAATCAATAATATGAGAATCATATCAGTCAAACTGAGACAAGTGATCCACTCGTTGGTTAAACTTACATAGTTCAATGAACCTCATAAAAATATATGAGGTTTCTACTTAATTATGTATCTATTTGAAGTAGTAGCATCTTTACCTATATCAGTCACACCAACATTGATATTTACAGCATCTTCAACAAACTCATCATTTGCATTTTCTACCCCGAAATGATCATCATTATTTCCAGCATCTTCTCCTGTTTTTATTAAATCATGAGAATTTTTATAACTTTTAATAGAGAAATATACTATAGTTTTATAAATATTAAAAACTGTATATATTACTAAATTTTATCATTCATATCAATAAAAAAGATATATAACCATTTTTAAAATTTTCACATGTGCAAGTATAGATTTTTTTCACATGTGCAAGTATAGTGTTTTTTCAAAAAAGCATGTCCCTTCCTTATTTTTTTCACATGTAAAATAACAAATTTTCAGAGAATCAATAATATGAGAATCATATCAGTCAAAGTGAGACAAGTGATCCACTCGTTTGTTAAACTTACATAGTTCAATGAACCTGATAAAAATATATGAGGTTTCTACTTAATTATGTATCTATTTGAACTAGTAGCATCTTCTGTACCTATATCAGTCGCACCAACATTGATATTTACAGCATCTTCAACAAACTGATCATTTTCATTTTCTACCCCGAAATGTTCATCATTATTCCCAGCATCTTCACCTATTTTTATTAAATCATGAGAATTTTTAGAACTTTTAATAGAGAAAAGGATATCCCATCCGTATATTTTTTCAGAGAAGGTATACCTGTACCAACCAAACAAAGACCAGCAGAAGCAACACCAGCAGAAGTACTACCGGAAGTAACACCAGCGGAAGCAACACAACTAGCAGCAGCAACGGAGGTCTGAGCAATAAAAACTTGAGAACTGAACCTCTCAAAAGCTGAAACATATGGTAACCTCTTTAGACGTCTCAAAGTTCTGCGTCTGCTATAGGACATATAAGATGTGTCTGAAACTAGAATATCATCATTAAGCTCAGCTTCCTGGAAAGTAGAATTAAACTCCTCTGTTTGTTCAGGCTCTGCATCCTTTGTATTGGCATCTGTTAGGGAGACACTTGCCAACTCGTGGAGAGCATCCATGTCAATATCATCCTTTGGTGCTTCATTTTCATCCTCCGAGTCAGAAAGCACAGCATATCTCTTACGCTTCTTAAGTTGTACCTCCAAATTATTGACTCTAGCAATCAAATTAAGAACTGCAGTACCAAGTTTTTTTTGGTGTCCCTGAGTTTTGACTCCAAAGTATCAACCTTCTGCATGCACCTTTTAAGTAAAGAGGACATAGACGTGAGAGTATCAAAATCCTCAGCTCCACCAGTATCTTTACTCGTTGAGTGTGGAGCATAATCGGATCTTGAAGGAGAAGCATTATAATTACGATCTGAAAATGTATCATCTTCAAAAGGCTGCCTAGTTGGACTAAGAGTGGGTTGCCTTGTAGAGGTGCCTGGGTAAGCATGGGTGGTGGTATGACTGGGAGGAGATGTTGGATTAGCAGCAGCACCATCGTCTGAAGTAGGATCAGCAGTCTCAAAAGTAGAAGGTGGTATATTATTAGTATTTGCATTTGCTTCACCAGTACCATCTATGACAGGTGTGGGATTTGGTACATTACTTCCAGCAATAACAGCTACACCAGCACCATCATTTCCTGGTGTGGATGGTATGTTATCACCAGCAGCAACAACTGGACCATTACCATTATTGCCATTAGTCAACATAGCTGGCAACAGGGGTTTATGGATCCCATCAAAATTAGTCTTCATGGTGGCAAATAATTTGGAAGTAAGCCTAACTATGGCCATGGGTTTTGTATCAATGGTCTGAATATCTAATATCATTTGGAGAAACCTAGGGTACATGAGAAATTTATTTTTAGTATTAGACGCTATGTTCCCAACCATCTCCTTAAAAATATACCGAGAAAAGTTGTAGGTCCTCCCATCAGATAGGCAAATAATACCAGAAGCAAGAGAGCTTGAAAATTGATCCCAACCTCCTGACTTGGGACTGAGACACTGAAGTAGGGTGTGAACAAGAAATTTCCATTGTGGAGAAAATCTTTTCTTGTAAAAGATAAATGTGCCATCAGTTGGATAACCAAGTGTTGCCATACCCTCAACAATCTGGGTTTGTGTAAAATCAAACAATCCCTCTCCATCATTCAAATGAAGATGAGTCCGAACAGATGATTCAGAAATCACACATTCACTACAATCAATGGTTGCTACAATTTCTTGGGGCCTACCCTCAACATTTCTTATAGAGTCCGTATTCCAGAATTGCCTGACTAATGACTCATAGACAATTGCAGGGCAATGAGTCAAAGCATACCTGAGTGAAGAACGGTTTAAAAAGTCAAGGATTTGATGATAATCCTCACTTCCTTTTGATTTATCCAGATAGGCCACCTTGTTATGGTCTCCCTTGAATTTTAAAGTCGCCATTGAATATAATTACCAGCAGATTGATAACAGAAGAAAGAGAGGGTTTTTCACGATCACCAGGATATAGTGTCCTAGAAAAACAAAGTTATCAATTGCATATTTGCATTAACCTCTGTAACCTTGAAACTATGGCCTGCATCAAGGAATATAATTAACAATAGTTCAACGATTGCAAAAAAGATAGTTTATCTATTTGCAACAGGTTGCCAAACCAGTGAAAAGAAGAAGTGGAAATTCACTGCCCTATCTTATAATCGTAGGTGATGGATGCCATTAGCATTAGCTATATAAACTTTCAAAAACGTTATTGACTATAACAAAGTTATTAGCATTAGCTATATAATCGTAGGTGACGGCTGCCATTAGCATTAGTTATTGACTTTCAAAAACGTTATTGCCACTGCCCTATATAGTTCCTTCTGGTATAGTAGTTATTGACTTTCAAAAACGTTATTGCCTAAAACTTGAATGAGAATGTGGAAATTCAATGATCATTGACAAAGGATTTCTATAAATGTACCTACTTGTAGGAACAATAATAACAATTTAAAGTAACCATATCAGTGAAAAAGCAACTATTTTATTATAACAATCTCAAAAAAACAGAACTATTTCAAAAAATAAAACAAAGCTATATAAGCTATCAGCTTTAAAATGATCACATAAGGAATCAGTTAAAAAAGTTAGTTTTTTAGTTCAGAAAAGTTGCAGAATGTATGCCTCAACTGATACTAACAAAAATTACTTAGCTCATAAATCAAAAACAAATCCCACTGATAAGACATCTGAATCAGTTGAACATAGTGATTCTACTAAACCATTAAATCAATCAGACTGATACACCAACTCAGCCTGTAAAAAACAATGACCTCACAAAACAGACAAAGTGAAACAAAACGAGCCTTCACCATCATGCACAAAACACATAACATCAAAGGATAAATTGATATAACAACAGACTCAATGGGACTATGCCATCTTGGCTAAATTGATGTTCATACATTCCAACAACTCACAAAACCTCATGGACCTAACAACATTGAAAACTTAAATAATCGCTAATCTCAACATTATTCACATGCGAAGATACTATAACTAAACTTAAATCCGATAATAACCTCAAAATTCCATTGCTTACTGATATTCTTCACTCGTGAAAACAAATTTAAAAAAATTAAATTCACATGTGAAGATTCTCCAAACTAAACTTAAATCCGATAATAACCTCAAAATTACATTGCTTACTGATATTCTTCACTTGTGAAGATAAATTTTAAAAACTTAAATCACTAATCTCAACATTATTCATATGCAAAAATACTCTAAACTAAACTTAAATCAGATAATAACCTCAAAATTCCATTGCTTACTGATATTCTTCACTCGTGAAAATAAATTTTAAAAAATTAAATTCACATGCGAAGATACTCTAAACTAAACTTAAATCCGATAATAACCTCAAAATTCCATTGCTTACTGATATTCTTCACTCGTGAAAATAAATATTAAAAACTTAAATAATCGCTAATCTCAACATTATTAATATGCAAATATACTCTAAACTAAACTTAAATCCGATAATAACCTCAAAATTCCATTGCTTACTGATATTCTTCACTCGTGAAAATAAATTTAAAAACCTTAAATAATCACTAATCTCAACATTATTCACATGCAAAAGATACTCTAAACTAAACCTAAATCCGATAATAACCTCAAAATTCCATTGCTTACTGATATTTTTCACTCGTGAAAATAAATTTTAAAAACTTAAATAATCGCTAATCTCAACATTATTCACATGCAAAAGATACTCTAAACTAAACTTAAATCCGATAATAACCTCAAAATTCCATTGCTTACTGATATTCTTCACTCGTGAAGATAAATTTTAAAAACTTAAATAATCACTAATCTCAACATTATTCAAATGCACCTAAATTACACCTAAAAAACTATGATTTATGAAATTTAATTCATCTCTAAACATCAAAAACCTAATCCGTAAAACTATTATTCAAATGCACCTAAATTACAGAAAGAAGTAGCAAATAAATCAATTAAACATATTCATGACATAGTCAACGCCGGAGTCAACGCCGGAGTCAACGCCGGAGAAAAAGTTGTTAAACAGTTAAAAACTAAATCAGATTTAAACAGAAAAATATAAATTAGAGATCCAATACAGCAATAAACTCCGGATATATAAAGAACGAGATGACGGAGATGACGGCGGTGACGGAGATGCGGTGACGGAGATGATGAAGATGCGGTGACGGAGACGATGGAGATGAAGAAGATGGCAGATATAGAGTTAATAGCAAGATCGTTAAGTTTGAGTGTGTTTTTTTGTGTGTGTGTTTAAGTGTGATAGAAAGAGAGAGAGAAAAAACCGGAATAAACTTTAGGGGTATGAAAGCAAATGAAGATAATTCACTTAGACCCCTAAAAATTTCATCTAATATTTACAATAATGCCATTCCGCCCAAAATCAGATTTACTTGATCCTACGGTCCAGATCTCTTCTCGCGTTCTCACAAAAAATAGACTTCTCATTTGAACGCTTGTCTATATATATATATATATATATATATATATATATATATATATATATATATATATATATATATATATATATATATATATATATATATATATATACTAGCAGGGTACCCGCGCAATGCGGCGGCGGGTACCCCGTGACGAAATTTCGAGTCGAATCTTGGTTGTGTTGAGGATGAGGTGAGTTTTTTGTAGTTGTTAGTTGTTGACGTGAGATGGTGAAGGGATTAGGATAGATATGGATGATATTGCTGGTTAAATGAATCTTGATAATGATTAATCCCGATCTCGTCAATAAAAGATAACCCAAAAAAAAGATGGGTTACTTTGTCATTTTAAAGCTCAAATGTAACACAATTTTATGACAATTTTCATGTTAACTAATTACCAGGCCCAAAATTCAAATAGCCCAATTTCACTCCAAGCCATCTTTTGTCACAACCTAAAATTTATCTCATATGTATCCCTAACTTCTCTGCTATCACACACACTCGCCTTCCATACACAACCAGAAACGCAATGACAATCATCTCCTTGTGCCTTTTTATCACAACCCAAACATCAAGCAAACACCCCTTTTTGGTTTTCTACTGCTAAGAACCGAACCAAATACCTTCGTGTCTTCTTTAGTTTACTCCAAGCTTACAAGGACTACCCACTCTCGGTTTCAAGATTTTTTGATAAGGCTTGAGTAGGTGTATTATTTTCATTTTTGTTTTCTTTTAACCAAACAAGAAGCAAGAATGAAAGACAAGCTGTTTTGTTCTTTCTTAAAAGATTTCAGATATTGAAAGAGAAGTGTGTGATTCTAAATAGATCTATGAAGATTAATCTCTTTTGGTTTTGTCTTAGGACAAATCTTTGATTACAAAAAGAGATAAACTGAGATCTAGGTTATCTTTCATTTTGTTTCGAGTCGAGTCTTGTGTGAGTTCATTTTTTTTCTGTTGAAAAGAATTTTTATTTGTGTGTTCAAACATATGCAGTTTTCATTGATGAGTACTCCATTGTTCTTCCTCGTTCATCTTGAACTCAAGTAGTAGGAACTTTATGCCTTTTAATTTTCAATCATTTCATCAAAGTGTTAACCACTTAAACTTTATACCTTTTAACATCAAATTCCATACACCACTTTTTGGCATATCCAAATTTTTGTTTTGGAAACTTAATTATATTGTACATAATGGTTAAAGAGTTGTATTTTTTTTGGAGAAGGGGTGTTTTTAATAGTGTATTAATTATATTGGATGAGTAGTATAGTTTTGTACATTGTGCTTAGGTAGTTGTATATATTGGTGATGAGGTGTTTTAAATTATTATTAATTGTATGTAAGAAATAGTGTTTTTTTAGTTTGATTTGTGCTTTACCGGAGAAATAGATCTCGATGACACCTGATTCACCAGTTTGTATCGGTTTCAACGGGTCCTCTCTAGTTCGTTTTCGGATGGCTGTTATTGGTTAGCCGAACTGGTGGCGACACCGGTTCCCGATTGAACCCGTTGGTCCAGTCCGATTTTCAAAACTATATGTACCATCAACTTGTTAGCTTGTAGTGTATAATAACATGTACTTTTCATTTTAGGGTGTTTTAAAAATAATATTAATTAGTGTGTTTAATTATTTTATATTTAGGATTATGTTGTAGCTTGTTTAAATTGTACATTATGAAATTTTTATTTTACTTTTTAGTAAAGGGTGTTTTAATTGGTTGTTTTTAATTTGTTAGATATACTTTTAATTAGTTGTACAATGTGAATAAATTATTATACTTTTAAGTAATGGGGTGTTTTACTAAGAGTATTAATTACACAATACATTCTCTCACCTTTGACTTTAAACTTTTCACTTTTCAAGTTTTGACCGTTTTTCTATTATATGTAGTATAGATATATATATTGGGGAGGGTTAATGTGAGATCAAAATCAAAGTTCTAAAAGTAAGACCCAATTTGGACCGTTTGATCATTGTATTTGTGTCGGATGATATTAACATTAAATGAATAACATTATTGTAATTAAATAGGGTTTCAAGGGTATTTTGGAGAATTTAAATTCAATTGTGGTCAATCTTTTTTCGTCTATTTTTTATAAAAAAAAAGTCATCCACATTTTTTATACATTAAACTGTTACACGGACATTAATATTGAATGTATCACCAAACAAAACTAAAAATTATTAAAATACATCTATGTATCAAGAACCTATTAAAACCTAACAACAACAGATTCCGGTACATCAGAATCCGATACATAAAATTTGACAAAATTTATTTGATACATCAAGTATACAACTTCAAAATAATTGATTAAGTACACAACCTATTAGATGTTTTTTTTACTACAAGTTCATTTCATCTTTATTACAGTAAGAGTAAATTACACCGTTCGTCCTTGTGGTATACGTTGACCGACAAGTTTCGTCCTTTGACCAAAAAAGGTTTACCGTCCGTCCTTAAATGCCAAACGTTATCTACCGTTGGTCCTTTGCTTTAACGGGACACACTAACGATCGTTAAGTCTAAAAATGTAAGGGTATTTTTGTCCTTTTACCATTTCTCTTTTCACTTCATCTTCCCCACTTATCTTCACCAACAATACATCCATCTCATCTTTTCTATCAATTACCAGTAAACCACAAACACACAAACCAATCTCATCTCTTCTTCATATCATCATTCTCATCTAAATTTTCATCTTCATCTCCCATCTTAATATTCATTCATCTTCATAAACACATAAACCCACACTAGCCCACACCAATTATTTCTTGTTGAAACAGGTGGTACAGCAAGTTATTTGTTAGGAATGAGTTCAATGGTTGCGTCTCAGTTAGAAACAGGAAACACTCCTAATAATGTGAAGAAACTTGCTCCTGGATGGATGATTGCTTATCTCTTTGTTGTCAGCTTTGTTGGTCTCTTCTCAATCGTGCCCCTACGAAGGGTATGGCTCAGTCTCCAAATAAACTTACTGTTAGTTTGTTACCATTAGTACTAACTTTATAATTCAATATATGACTCACTTGATTCTTGTTTATATTCTTCAGATGATGATCATGAAGTTAAAGCTCACTTATCCTAGTGGAACTGCTACTGCGTACCTTATAAATAGCTTTAAGGACGGACGGTCATGATGATCACAACATCGCCACCGACCCACCAAACCCTACCACGACATCATTATCAAACCATTACCACAAACACCCCCTTCCCCCGCCAACCATCAGAACCACCACAGATTCATTTTCTTTATTATTTCAGTATTTTTTTTTTATCTTGCTCAATCATAACCCCACCATTTTGTATACCCCGTCAGAACCACCATTTTTTTAAAATCATTTTTGGCAACATTGAAACAAAACCATCCCGCTGATTCAGTAAAAAAAATAATAGTAAATAAAAAAATCATTTTCACTCATTTTGTATTTACTGATAAAACAAGAACCATCAATTTGGTATTTTCAAGTCAACAGATCTGTGGTATCATAAAGGTTTTTCCCCAACAGATCTGTAGTATTTTCAAGATCTCAAATTTGGTATATTCAAGACAATACATCTTTTTAGATCTTTACCAAAAACCATCATAGATCTTGAAATAAAAAACAGAAACAAACACGAAAAAAATTCACCTACCCGAGACCTTGTATAAGATCTTGAAGCTGAAAACTTGTGACTTCATCATGGGTTACCACATACGAATTTTTTATGGTGTCGTAGTGGTGGTGGAGGGTGTCGTGTGAAGCATTGGAGCAACAATCGGGGGCTTGATTTGGTGTAGTAGATGAAGGTCTTATAATTTTGTTGTTTAGGATTCTTTGAGGATACAAGTAGTTGATTTAATTTGATTTTATGTGTTAGATTTTTTTTGTTCTTGATGATGATTATGATTTGGGTTAAAAGATGACGTCTGGGTTTTGTTGTTACTAATGATGGTAATGAAGGGTATATAACTGAACACACGACCCAATCCAAACATGATTCTTAGATATTTTATTTATAGATACAAGTGGCAAATGTAAAAGGACGAAAATACCCTTACATGATAAGACTTAACGGTCGTTAACAAGAGCCGTTAGAAGGAGGGACCAACGGTACACAACGTTTTGCATTTAAGGACGGACGGTAAACGTTTTTTGGTCAAAGGACGAAACTTGTCGGTCAACGTAAACCACAAGGACGAACCATGTAATTTACTCTTACAGTAAATATTTATCTGAGCTTTCAAGATATGATATATGTTTGCATTATTTTAAAATGGTGTTATTATAATAGACACTTCATCAAAGGATCACGTGCACAAGGTTACCTTGTCACGATTTGCCGTTTTCGTCACGCATTTGGTCAAATCTTTGATCAGTTTTTTAAATTTTTTACAAACATCTCCATCACTAAGATTATATTACTTAGTTTTTGTTTTTTTATAATGAAATTACTTATGATCTAATATTTGTGATGATAATGTGTAGAGATTGGATGTTGGATGTACACTGGTGAATGACAAGTGCGATTCAGATACATAAAGACATCATATACATATACAGAACTAGATACATCGGTACAACAGATAAGTACCAAAACACTTACACAAATACATCGGTACAACAACGACACGGGTGACAACAATGACATACCATGATGTATCCGGTGTACCGGTGACACATACCATGATGTACCCGATGTACCGGCCTTACCTTGCACCACATACCATGATGTATTCGGTGTACCGACGTCAGAAGCGGCGCAACAAAAAGCGGTGGCGTGCTAATCTCCAATGACAATACCGACACAACAATAACATCAGATCTAAACACAACCATGGTCAACGAATCTAAAGTCGAAACACGTCCATGTTTTTCGACAAAGTGGTAAACTCCGGCGTGGCAAACAACAGATCTAAGCACAACCATGGTAAATGGATCTAAACACGACAATGGTAAGAACTCTCGAATAAAATTTACATTCTTTACGCTTATATGAATGCGTGTATCTTGGCCATATCCGATCTAAAAACCGAACACATGGTCCCCGTATATAAATGAGATATAAACATGAAACACAATTGAATTTGTGGTAAGATTTGATTAGTTGGTAGTGATGGAGGAGGTTATAGAGTTTTTGGATGAGAGAGAAAGGCTTGTGATATTTTAGCTTGAAGAATAAAAATATGACGGATGAAAGAGAGAGAATAGGTGATTTAGGGTAAAGATGTGATTGTTTGAAAAATACTAAAATACCCTTTTCATTTAGTTGTAAGTTTAAATTAGTTTTAATGCTTAATTGCTACATGTCCTTCCCCTATTGGTTCATATTATGATCTTACTTTTATAATTTTAAGGTTGATCTTATTTTATTTCAATTATATATATATATATATATATATATATATATATATATATAGTTAGGATCAAATAAAAATATTACTTAAAATAAGAAGGAATAAGAAGAACTATAACCACAAATCCGAGATGCACCGACCTAAATTAGATGCATCCTTATAAACTTACATGCATTATAACGCATCATAGTGTGTTTTATAGCTTTTAATCAGATGCATATATGTATATTAGATGCATTTCATGTTTTTTCTTGTTTTTTGTTCCTCTGCACGTGCTAAAATCATGAAAATCAATTTGCACCATCTATACATCAAATTAGTTTTCGAAACTCAAGATGTTGCATCTATATGAATAGAAATGCATCTAATGCAAGTCGTTGCATCTCAAATGTGTGGTTTTGGTCACTTCTCACCACTTCTTATTTTAATTTACTTCTCACTGGATCCCTACTATATATATATATATATATATATATATATATATATATATATATATATATATATATAGCGCGTTCTATGCAGTACTCATATTAGATGCAGTACTTTACAATACTCATTTAGACCAATAGGAATTTAGTATTAATAAATATTTTTATTTAATTGAAAAGGGCATAATAGTCAAACACATTTTTAGTTTCTTTTTGAATTTTTTTTAAATAAAAAACGTTTTTAAATTCTCTTCATTTTCGGATTTTTTTTTCAGCATACATGTTTTCAGAAAAATCAAGTGTATATGTGTTTTTTTAATATTGTATACTTACATATATTTCTTGTGTTTAATTGTTTCGACGTCAAACTTATTTTGCTTAAAATAATAATTTCACATATGTTTTTTGTGTAAATTCTTTGATCTTCGATATTTATGACCAAAAACAAAAACATATACATGTAACAACCAAGAACATAAATATTATACACAAAATTCAATGTCAAATAAAATACAATACATGTACAAAGTATCTTGTTAAATATAAATGTGAACGCCATTTAAAAACATGTGTGCACTTTTCACTTTCTCATCAAATTCATTAGAACATATGTGCACGCTTTCCAAGAATGTATGTGCGCGCGAGGTTTTCTCATCAAATTTATTAGAACATATGCGTACATCTTCCAAAAACATGTATGTTTGCGGTGTCCACATTGCGCTTTCTCGTCAAATTTATTAGAACATATGTGCACGAATTCTAAAAACATATGTGCCTCAATTTATTTTTGGGTTCTTCGCCAAACTCTCGAACATAGCCTTGTTGCCTCTGACATCTACATAGCACGCTTCATTTATTTGCTCAGCTGTGAAAGATTGTCTTGACAAGAAAACTAACTTAATTAAAAAATGATCATGAGAGTAAAATCATAAAAAATACTCACTGGTCATCTTTATATAACCATACTTGTCTCATCTAACTCTCGAAAATTAATGTTTCCTTATGTGTTAGGAATTAGAAATTCAATAGTGAAGAGTCGGTCACCCCAGTTATAGTCTAGCATATGTTAGCTCGTAGACATGTCGTTATTTACGTTATTTAGTAGTTAATTAGTTAGTTAGTAGCGTAGATTAGTTTAGAGTATCACCGTGGAGGAAGGACGGGTCTGTTAGGACCGATGAACATATGATTTATGTGGTTTTGGGAGGTATAGGTTGGTGGAAGAAGATGAAGTGATTCATCTTCTAGAGAAAGAAAGTAGTGAGAGGGAGGAGAAAACACAAGGATAATATTATTGATAAGAACAAAACACACACACCTAATGATTCACCTCACCCCTCATGGAGAGTCATATGGAGAGTCATGAGGGGTATTTATAAGCTCAACAAACAATTACTTTGCCACTTAAACGATACTAGTCCCTATGGGCAAAGTATACTACGCATCTAGTCCAATTCACGTAAGTGACGTTATCTTTATAAAAAAGCGAGGCTAACAATCTCCCTCCAAGATATCATCACACGTGAATGGTTACAATGAGACCTATAAATACAAAACAAAGTAAATTACAATAGTAACGAACAATGTTGACTTTGTTGAAGCGCAGAGTCTCTGTAGTCTAGATACTAAGGCAAACTTGAAGTTCTATCTTCCGACGATCTCGGCATTTGATCTTTGGCGCTGACGGCACAAATCCTTGTAGCTCTGAACTTCAACTGTAATGGTCTAGTTAGGTTATTACTCCCTCCTAACTAGTGAGCCTATTTTCTTTCTTTTGCTCCCTCCAGAATCGACAACACTCTTCCAACACGCAGCGGAGAAAGTATACTCTTGATTATAGCACAATGGTTGTCGTTCTGGGAACATCGTAACAACATAACTCACTTAGTATTGCATCCAAGTTGGTAAAAAGCCCCGATGTACACACACTACTTCTCCTTCTTCAGTCTTAAGCATAATTCCCTTTGTAATCCAATTACAGAAGATGAAATACCAATTTCTCCCTCCTGATGGTTGCGAGCTATCGGAATCATCATAATGTTGCGTACATGCCATATACCTTTTCCTTGATGCAATATTAAAGCCTTAACATGAGCATAATTTTCGTGAGAATATGTCGCAAAAATACTATCAATAATTCTCTCAAACCAACCTTAAATCGAACCTCCTTTGAATTCACCGGCTAATAGTAATGACCACATATGGAGAAAACCCGATACGACCAACTTGAAAAGGAAGTAAACATCCCAACGTTGTGACTTGTTGCTTGTTCTAAATTCTTGAACAATCCAAAACGCCGTCTGACACTAAGTACTACAACTTCCTTGAAGTGATAGATATACATTGTGAGCACTACAGCGTAACTCCTGACATCAGTTATAACCAGATTGTCAATTCAAAATCACTTAAAGTGACAGTAATACCCCAACAAGTTATCTTGAGACATGCATCCAACCAACCAACGTCTCATAGATAAAGAAGTACACCCGTGAAACGTTACTTCAATTCCGCATCAATAATACCGTACAAAAACCCCGTAGTCATTTTTCAGATCTTCGCTCAAGCCGTGAATTATGTATCCTTCGTGAAAATTTTATACCAAAAATACCACTCAATATATACCAAATATTAAAACTTGTATCCAAAATTTGTCAAGACAAATTCGAATAGCAAGTTTTTGTGACTTTAATGTGCAACCTGACAAAACCCAATCCATGTATCATTCAGACGATCCATTATAGCCCAAAAAAAAATGAGAGATCCATATGTCAGCCCATAATCAAATCTAATTCACCAGGCCCAATCCACGAATCCAAACTCAAACATCTAACCGGGTATATATAAAACCAAGTCACACATTCCTTACCCTAAAAATACTCTAACCTAAAAACACATCAGTGATAATATACGCCTCTCTTTTTCACCTTTTCTCACCCAAGGCAGATCTGAAGATAAACCACTCCTCCCATTCGCATCTCAACACACTTCTCATCATCAAAAATTGATCAAATATCACATCTCACAAGCACATCTCAACCATACCGTTACCTTGGTATTTTCATTTAAGTACGAATCAAGAACGCTTCTTTTAGGGCTTCAAGATCCTGATAGGGTCTCGGGTAAGGTTACAGTTGTGTGTCGAGTTTGTTTTTGTCTTCAATCGAATAAAAGAAGGATTATAACACAATTGTTATAAGTCCTTTCCTTTTGAATTCGAATAAAAAATGAAGCTAAGATTCGAAAACAATCAGTGATGATTCATGTTCAACTAAAAAAATCTTTAAAAGATTGAAAACAAAGTTGAACTTTTCTGAGATTGATTTGAATTTAATTTCGATTTAGTAAGATGATTGAGGGATGAGGAGTGGATGTGAGGGTCTTGGGGTGAGTCAAGATTAGGTTAAGTTTTTTGATGATGATGTTGGAATGAGTTGAGTCTGTTGAAACGAGTGTTATACAATTCGTTTTCTTTCTATCTTGGACTGATGATGTGGATTAAAACTGAGGTCGATGATGGTATATGGTATTTTCATTCTGTGGTCGTGGTCATTTTAGTTTATACGCGTAAGTTTTCCTTTCTTTCATTTTCCTTATGCGTAACACACCTAGCTTACGCGTAAACATACGTGTAACTTTTGCTTATGCGTAAACATGATTCTTACGCGTAACCATACTCGTAAAAAATCCCTTACCCGTAAAGCATCTCTTAGGCGTAAGCCTGGTCGAGGTTATGCGTAAACATCATACGCATAACTTTTCTTACGCATAACTTCACAGTTATGCGTAAATATCTCTGAAGATGGCTCCTTAGGCGTAAAACTAGGTTTTGACCCTTTGACTTTTTTCCGGTGAGATATTCCGACCAAAATTCCGTTCAGCTTCATACAAACCCAGAAAAACTGCTATTGAAAGCTTCATTAAGCCAGTTTGACCAGGAAAATGACTAGTTTGACCACATGTTTTCACGGATTGGAACAAAATAAGTCATAAAAATAGATACAATAACTGACTTGAACAAAAAAATGAAACAAGAAAGATATAAACTTTGATTGGACCATGACATAATTTGACTAAACAGATACATGACAAAACTGTTTACCAAAAGTTAGGAAAAAAAATTTCCGGATCAAAAAATATGGTAAAAACAGCCTAAAACATGTACAAAACCAACATAATTCATCAAAAACATAACCATGGCTCTGATACCACTAGTTAGGACCGATGAACATATGATTTATGTGGTTTTGGGAGGTCTAGGTTGGTGGAAGAAGATGAAGTGATTCATCTTCTAGAGAGAGAAAGTAGTGAGAGGGAGGAGAAAACACAAGGATAATATTATTGATAAGAACAAAACACACACACCTAATGATTCACCTCACCCCTCATGGAGAGTCATGAAGGGTATTTATAGGCTCAACAAACAATTACTTTGCCACTTAAACGATACTAGTCCTTATGGGCAAAGTATACTACGCATCTAGTCCAATTCACGTAAGTGACGTTATCTTTATAAAAAAGCGAGGCTAACAGGTTCTTTACCCACTGTATGCCTGATCCACAGCCCGACAGGAGGGCGTATTATTTGTAACTATAAATACCCCTTCCATCCTTGGAAGGGGTGGTGCTTCCCATTAATCTAACCTTTTCATTTGATTATTTCTCTCTCTAGAACACCCTCTACTCTCTTCATCTCTCAAACAATGGCTTACTTGTTTCATCACCATCCAAGGCCACCCGAATCATCAAACACAATATTTAAGATCCTAAAAATGGTACCAGAGCCTAGGTTTTGTTGTCTTGGTGATTCGAATGGTTTTACATGCTTTTTTTATGCGGTTTGTATGGTTCTATTGGATGCGGTTTGATTCAGTTTTTGGGTAACAAGTTTTAGATGATACTTAATCTGGTTTTAAGTTGTGTCAAACTGTTAGTACTGTTTTAATTCACGTCCTATAAGCTGTTTTAGATAATTGTTAAACTGTTAAAGTTACTTATTGGCTTTGAAGGCTGAAATAGTCGAAATGCTATAACAGTTTTCACATGAGTTATAAGCAGTTTTAATGTATGTCTATACTGGTTCTATGATGTTTTTTTTTTGGTCCTGAATGCTTTTCTTGGATGCGGTTTGGTGTTTTCTTGGTTGCGAGTTGGCGCATTTTTGAATGCGACTTGTCATAATGTCCAGATTCTATGAACTTTGTGCGAGTTGTGTATTCTGATAAAAATGCGAGTTGTGTACTGGCAGAAAAAGTATGCGAGTTGTGTAAAAATGCAGTTTGACTTTTGAGTCAACTGCGAGTTGATCAAGTCAACTGCGACTTGCCACATGAAGAAGCGACTTGTCTCTAATTATCAGATGCTACTTGACTCGTTAGTTATGCGGGTTGAGTGAGTCTTGAAAGAAAAACCATACCCAACTCAAGTTACATCAAGTCAATATTCACAATAAACCAAGTTCATCAAACCAATATCAGTTTCAACATATACACAAGTCTCAAAAGGAAAATCGCATCAAAAACAATATTAGATCTCAGTTGGTACCCAATTATATATCGAACACCAATAAAGACTTAGATAAGTCTATTATTGAAGGGTACAACTCATCATTGATCTAGACTCATACAACCAATTCAAATTATGATACACATTCAAGATCTCAGATTTATCTATTTTTTGGTTTTCATAATCGATCAAAGCCAACAAACCATTAAGATTACTATCATCATCGATCTAAAGTTTGTGATAATATCCAAATATAAGTGGAAAAAAAATAATTCAAAACCATTTAGGGTTTCAAATATTGTTCATGATTCGTTTAGATGAAAATTAAAACATCCATGACAAGTCAAAGGCTCAATGGATAAACAAATTAAGATTGAATCTTGATCTCAGCTTTGATTCTTTTGTGTGAGGTTCATCAAACACATAGACCCTTAAAGATCTATACACAAAATATCGTGTGCTTCATGGATCTAAAACGTTTTTGTTAATATCCGAATCTAACGAATGAAATTAACAAGAATGTTAACTCATTTATTTTATTCGTTTATTATAAACATATCTTAATTAGGGCGACTCCATGATTAATACTTACCCGAAACCTTAGGAGATTCGTGATACTCATTCATCCCTGTGGCTATGTCGATGTGCATCAAGACCATCCTTGTGGCCGTCACATAACACCATCTAACCATCCCTGTAGTGATGTGTGTGTTATGTCGAGTGTTACTCGAGGTTGAGAGGAGGCGTATTTTTGGTCACTAAGGTCTGGTAACAATGGTGAGGAGAAGCAGGAAGTGGGAGGCGTGAGATTTGAGAGGAAAATATTAGGGTATCTTGTGTGATATAAGTATCTTTATATATCCCTAATGTGTAGGGTTTGGCTGAATTGGATTTTGTGATCATGGGCCTCAGTGAACGATATTTGAATGGGCCGAGTGGTAATTTGAACTTGGTAATTTGAATGGGCCGTGTAGATTTGTATTGGATTTGGTTAGTGGTAATTTGAACGTGATTTGGCTGAATTGGATTTTATTATGTTACTTTGAATCTGTATGAATTTTGAGATGGGATTGATGGATCGAGTGCTATATCTTTTACATGGGCTGTATATTGGATTGTGAAATTGTTTAATATTGGATATAGTTATTGATCGGGCGTTCATTGGATATCGGTACATGATTGTGAATTTGGATTTATGGTTTATGATAACTTATGGGCTGCGAGTCATTAATTAATCTTTGATGGTAAAGAATTGTTGATATTGGAGAATGAACCGTTGATGAACCGCTGCATGTTCCCCTAAAACAAATATTCACCAAAACCAAAATTGTCATAAAACATTCAAGCTGACATTGTCTGCGGTTTAGTCTTGATTTTGTAAAATCCCGCGAAAGAATCTATTTCTCGGTTTAAATCATAGATTTGTAAAATCCCGTAACAATGGAAACATCCTGGTAATAGTAAAGTGCATTTCTGGATCTATCTTACGGTTTATTCTTGGTTTTGTAAAATCCCGCGAAAGAAACTATTTTTCGGTTTAAACCATAGAATTGTAAAATACCGTAATGATAGAACCATCCTGGAGAAAGGAAAGTGTATTTCGGGATCTTATCTGATGTTGGTGCTACAATTTCTACTTCGAAGAAGGGATAAAAGGGTGTACTTCATGAATTGGATGTGTGTTTGGATATTCGTCATGGCAGTTTGGTTATTACATGGTTTTACGGGGTTATGTGCTTTTAACCATGGTCGGGATGAAAACCATTATCATAGTTCACTTAAAACGTCAAACGAGGCTAGATTTGAGCTTTTAACCAGAAGTTGTGACAACGGGGTTAATTCACTATTATTTATTTGAGGTTGAAGTGAAATATCACGGGCGAGTGTACTTAGTATCTGAAGGTATCGGGGATGGTTGGATGAAGATTCTTCAAGATCCTTGTTCGAGTTATTATCAAAAACGAATACTTGGAAATCTAGTTATTGTTGGGTGACTTTTTCCTTTTCTTTTACCACTTGGGGGAATTGGGCTCTTATCACCATAAAATAACTATCACTTTAAGGAGTTACGTTGTAGTGCTTAGTGTCACATTCAATTGTGGATTTTCAAGAGGTGATGTACGTCTTATACTTGATGGTTGGTTGGATGAAGACTATAGAGTACTTAGAGATTCAATGGAGGATGAATTCTCGACACCGCTGTTTGTTACATATGTGCAAGTTTAAGTCACGAGTTCGGGTTAGTTTACTTCAGGGTCAAATTCATCATACTGGGTTTTCTCCATCAGTTGTCATGACAAAGAGCCTACTGAATGATAATGGGGTGATTACAAGTTTTGCCAAGAGATGCTGAAAAGAGAGAGATTGATGACATTTGAACACAACAGTTCAAGCCTCGTTCCCTAAAGAAAAGAATAATGTACGCTTCAGTGCGTTTTATCTTCTGAAGAAGAGAAATCTTCTCAATTATGACCATTCTCATCAACATGCTTCATGCTTCTTCCATGCGCTTTCAGTCATCAAGTGAACTGGACTACTATTGATTGTTCTCTTATTCCACTTGCTCAATTATAATGACGATGGCGACATCATATGCTACCTTTGAGGGGGAGAAGTGTGAATAGACTACATTTGGATGATTTTCACTTGTTTAATCAAGAATGGCATCTTCGTATGCAATTCTTGAGGGGGAGAAGAAGTGTGAAACTGCTGCATGTTGTGTTTTATCTGAGAATATATGGTCAAAAGGCTCCAAACTCATGTAAGAACCGAACTTCTTCTTATCGGGTCATCTTTACATGGAGTTTCTTCTAAGAGCCGTTGGTTAACATCTTCTCACGGACTGATGAGTTTATTGACAAAGTGTTTCCGGTTAATGCTTCACGTACACATCAACATGATGATTCCGAACAATCTCTCTGTTCTTGTTTGATGTGATTGGTAGTTTGGTGTTACCATTTAGTGTGTTCGTTGCGGGCTGATTGCTGATTTCCTTGATGAACATCTTTCTATTCTTGTTTGATTGGGAGGGATTTTAGTTAAGGGGATTTGCAAGATGTAAGTTAATTGGGATGCTTTTTTGGTGAGTTGAAGATGTTAACTATCTATTCCCCAACTGGACAATCTTGAAGAAGGTCGAGTCTTCAGTCTGTTCTACATTTTCTGCTGCATGTTAGAAGACTAAAGACGAGTTGCATTTAACGATCTAAAGACTTCTTCATATTCTGAGCTTTCATCGAAAAGATTGTCATCTTAGGGGAGAGCACTAATTGGGGGAGAGTGAAATGTCAGATTTAATCCCCAATTAGACTTGCTCACACTCTTCAGCAAGTTGATTCTCACAAAGACTAAATGTGGTCTTCTCAAAAAGATTTCAAGTATTTGGGCTTATAATATGTTGCTGATTCTGAAGTGTCAAAACCAGCAATGGGGAAGGAGACACACATCTAAACACAAAGCGAGTAAACTTGATGAACTTAATTATTCTAAGTGATTGAAGATATCCCGGGAAGACAAATATCATGACCACAGAGAAAATCAAGGTTTTACTCATCAAGGCTTTTTAGTGTTCCAACTACGTGGGGGAAGTGATGTAAGAGAAAGTTTATGAAGATAAAAGAGGTACACAAGTGTGTGATGATTTCGATGTTATCGCAATCATCAGGGGAGAGAGAATTGTGTACATTGGGGGCGCTCAGCTGTTTCTCTTGAGTGCTTAATCAGTGATTCAGAGATATAATCACTTATTCTGGAGTTGACATCCGCAGAGATAATCAGTGATTCGGCCTGCTTCTTCAATGTTATCGGTTATTCTCTCTTTGGGCATTCGGGTACTTCGGGTTCTTGAGCTTCATACACTATCATCAGGGGAGAGAAAAGTATACATCGGGGTTATTCTTTGGCTATCGGACTTAATCTGCTACTTCGATGGTATAAGTTTCTCTGTCTTCGGGTATATGTGTATTCGGGTTCGTGACCTCTAGTCTAAGAGACTGACTGCATCAATTCATCTACTTGGGGGAAAGTGGTCTCTTGACAACTTTTTGGTATGGATCGCTTCAGATGTCAGTAGAAAAGAAATATGAGAAGATTGTTTTATGTGTGGGATGATACGTTGTTGTTCTATTGGATGATATAACCTCGAACGAAGAATCACGATGATTATTCTTAAAAAGAGCAGCAAGATCGATGATAATGGTGTGCTTCTTGGTGCACCTGGCTAAGGAAAGCTTGAAATAGAGCTTCGAATCTGCTTAAAAAAAGGATTTTCGGTTTGGGGGAAGCTGCCAAAGTCTCACTTTCAGATGGTTCAATTTCTCACAATTCAAGAGCCTCGAAAGCTTTGGTGGTGAATGCTTAAGAGATGATGACTTCTATCTTCTACAATGGGGCTGCTCGATATCCTTATCTCGGTACTCGTATCATCATCTTCTTAAACTATATCATCTAAACTATCTTTGTAAATATTTATCAAAAACCAAAATACAAAAATATAAAACCAACAAAAAGAAAATAGAAAAATATAAAACCAACAAAAATCCATAAAAATCAGAAAATTTAAAAAACTCCAAAAATATGTTTTCTCAAGACATGTCTTCTGGTATCGATAACATCTACGGTCTTAGAAATGTCATTCAACAATGGCACGTGACCATAGATGAAGTTCGAGCAGAAGGTGTAAATATTTCTTTTCAAAACATGTCACAAATCTATGGCTTGCAGTTAATTCTGACTGTAACCCGTGCTTCAAAACAATGGCTTGCTATTATTTCCGATAGCAACCCGCTCTTAAAGAAAGGAAAGTGTTGCGCTAAACCTATTTTCAAAATTCGTTCACTTATCCTAAAAAAAAATTGAGGAAAGTATGTCGAAGGACTGCTGTTCCTACACAAATGTTTTTCCTTCTATAAATTCTTCAAAAAAATATTTGTTGTTTTCAAAAATGGTGGTTAATGAGTTGCTTGTAAATCAATCAGATTAAGAGTTTTCGTAAAAATTGAAAACTCAATCAATGACTTCAGCGCTTTTAAACTTGTCAGAAAATAAGTCATTGATTGAGGGGGAGAATGTTTTCAAATCTATATCATCTAACGAGCTTATCTAATTTTCCTATATACTTAAATGTAAAACATGTTAACCTACGTTGAAGGACTAGGTGCCTAGGATATGATTGTTAGGATTAGATGATTAGAGTTTGATAAACACATTATTCCCATGCTTTATATGAACTGATTGATATGTTGAATTGACTTTTATTAGTCGATTGCTGTTTGGGTGTTGTCGACCACCATATATGTCTATCTGTGTTCACTAACGTATGCAGATAACATGGTTTAAAAGAATGTTCCTGATCCGGATCCCACATAATAAGATGATTGGATGCCGAAAGGAAAGGGTAACTATTTCTTAGGTCGACAATGAAGAAACGGAGCTTAATTAGATCTCCATGGAGAGTTGGCACGATAGATGCAACTTAAGAGGTCTCACTGCATCTGCAGATGGTTTTCTTCCAGCCCTACAACAACAACAAAATCTTCTTAACCATCTAACGTATCTTTTTGCAGGACAAGTAGTGAATAATACCATATTTCAAAATTTTGATAAAATTGTTTTGAAAATGGAAAAATATTGTTTTGAAAATAAACTGAACTCATATTTTGGAAATCAACCGGACTTCATTTCTAATATAAGTCATTCAATCAACAACTACGGTCATTGATTGAGTGGGAGAGTGATTTCAAACTTAAGTATTTTCAAACGATATTTCTTCATAAAAGTCCGTTTGTACAAAATAAGTGGTGATCTAAAGATTTAATGATATGACATGGTATGATTTTCTTTAAAACTCAAAGATCTTACAAAATGAAATTTTTTCTGTTCTTGTTTGATTGTGAAATTGTTTTATTTTTTCTTAAAGATCTCTTAAAAACTATCATATATGACACTAACAATCTTTAATGTCTATAATTGGTCCTCATCAGTCAATTTCAAAAATTAAATCTTGCCACGTCTTTCCTCAAAATTTTCTAAATAATTTAAATCAATTGGGATCACAAATCTCAATTGGTTTGAAATTTTTGATCGGGGGGAGAGATCGTCATTTAAATCTCAAATCGGATTTAAAAGGGTGATTGTTTCAAAAGCACTCATTCGTTCATGTGCCAAACGATTTCGAATACATAATGCACATGATTGTCGAGGAGCATTTAACCAAAAACCAGAAGAGTATTTGATCGGTGCAAAACCGTCAAGTTTTCTTACGCAAGTTCACCACTTGTGAATGGATAACTGTAAGAAACTCAAAACAGTTCACACACCAATGCAATTTAAGATCAGGAGAGTATAGTGTTTCCCCAGGTCGTTAAGTCCCAACGAGCTGTGCGAGAATAGTCAGACGTAAAGTGATCGGGAGATTTGAACGGGAAAAAGGGATTTGAAGATGATTATAACTAAGGAAAAAGCCCATAAACTACAGGGGCTTAAATGCAAATTAAAGGAAATTAAAAAGATAAAATCTATTAAATAAACGCTATCACTATATTTAAAATGATGAACGTTTAAAACTAAAAACTTAAAACTTACGTTTAAAAACAAAATTACGTAAACGTACAAATAAAAACGTGAAACTTATACAATATAAATCCTAAAAATATGAAAAATACATTTTTACAATCCTAATGATATAAGAAAATTTATAGAAAAGGAAAATTATTTTTATAACTATTTAATTAATTATTATTAATTAAAAACTATTTTTAACTAATTAATAATTACCTAAAATACAAGAAAATAGGAAATAAAGCTAGAAAAATAAAATTATGAAATGGAA
>BPTQ01000008.1:262559097-262673945 GCA_019973895.1 Chrysanthemum seticuspe | reverse complement strand
CTCTGCACAAGTATTGTCTCCACTGCTACTACCAGCCAATATTTGCCTCATAGTATCTTCCATATTTGCCAAGTTAGTAGCCTCCGACGGTTATCTCCTGTGTCCCCTGCTGCCATCTCTTCCTCCCGGCTGCACAGATGCCATCCTACAGCCACGCCTTCTGATATTATATCTATGTAATTGGTGTTGTCCCAACGGTTAATAGTAATGATATAAATCCCAATAACATAAGTTCTACATAAATAAAACAACAAGTTAACAAAAAGAATATAATTTGTTAGAAGTTAAAATAATAAAAAGTTGTACGTTATAAGTCATGATAATACAAATACCTGATGTGATTTTTTCTAAGGATTCATATAAAGCTTCATTTCATTTCTTTTTGAACCACTGCAAGATATTTAAAACCATAATGATTATAAAAACCATAACACCACATACCAAAAAAAAAAAAAAACTGCTACATATAAATAAGCAGATTTCTGAACAAAAATTAATAAACTAACCTTTCCAATCATAATAATCTTCTACATCGGCATCTATATTGATTCGTTAGGTATATGTGGATCGATGAAGATGACGCCTGGTGGTGAAACTTTTCAATTGAGGCGACTAGGAGGCTCGAAGGTTTGATGGTAGTGTTCGAAGGTTAAATAGCAGTGGCGTTGATATTGATTACGGGAGGCGGCGGTTGTGATGTTGTGGTAGGCATGATTAGGGTTTTGAATGATAGAGATGAGTTTTTTTTCCAGATCTAATAAAATGAAGTAACTGATTCTATTATTATAGGATGCTATTTTTATGGAGAATTAAAATACCTAATTTACCCTTAATTTATTTCTTTTTTTGAAAATAAGTTGTATATAATTTCAAAGATGCCATTTTGCATTAATATGATGTACATCATGCATTATTAGGACTACAATGGTGGTTCTCGCAGTTCTCGACCTTTTTATGGTTCTGAAAATAACCCTACACTATATATATATATATATATATATATATATATATATATATATATATATATCCCTCCTCCATATAAAGGAGGGTTTGTTTGAATGAGATCTCCCCCAAAATTCTAATAAAATGCCATCTGGCATTCTTTTCCCCAAAACTATGCCAACCGTCGGATCAATAATATTTTCTCACAGCATTAAACACCCATCTATAACCGAAACCCTTCAAACCATCACCTCCCCCAAATCAAAATTCTGAATTTAATTCATATGAATTTGATTTCAAAATTTAATCCATCTCAACAAATGATTAATCCAGTGATTCATTATCCACAAGGAACACCTCTCCCCATATCCACTCACCGGAATCCCTAAACGAAACCACCAACAAAAAACCAATCCGATTCAATCAATTATTTTTTCATCATCAAAGATCATACACAAAAGTGAGTCTATACCCAAATAATCGACCTAAAGACCCCAAAAATTGTTTTGATGATCAGATATTTGCAAACCAAATTCCAAGACAATAACAATCGATTGATTAATTACATAAAAGAAATGTAAGCTTTGTTCTTCATTCTAATTATTGAATTATAGTTTTTGTTTTACAAATTAAACTCAATTAAAGGTTTCTATGCTTCGATTAATAACCACTGCTTGCGATAGCCTAATTCAAAAATTTAGATTAGATATTTTGTTTGTGATATAAGGTTTGAGATATTTAACTTTTAAAACTTTATTAGGTTTTAATTTATTATATATCTAATGATTTTCAGTTTGAGATATATAATGATTTTCAGAAGTGTAATTCAATACTTATGTTGGATGTTGAATTTTCAGGTTTTGATTTTAAACGGGCAAAGAAAAAGTTGTTAGTGAAGGCAGAAAATAATTTTCATATAGAATGTGCACTTAGTATATATCATTTATAGGGATGTTTTGAATGAGTGTTTTTAGTGCTTAGAATGAACTGAGTAATATATAGGGATTCTTTGGCATTGCTTATTGAAACTACTTATATTATGTCATATAGGGACCGTTTGGAATTGCTTATTAGAATTTCCCATTGTAGTAGGTTGTTTAGGATTGCTTATTGAGTATTTGCGGCTGTCAGTCACCATTATCAGTAAATAGATAGTGTACGTTGTATTATAGCTTCATATGTTTGTATTTATAAATTTTCAGCTAAATGCTTATAAATAATTTGTATTAGGTAATTCAATTGGCAATATTAACATATCGTGTTATTGGAAGTCTTATAAATATCGTGAGCTACACCAGCTGTTGTATAGTTGGATGAGCAGAGAGAATCAAGCGTTGATTCAGGTTCACTTCATTTGTTTTTCTGGTAATATGCTGCATGTTACATCTCTTATGTTTGTTACTTATATGATCTGCTTATTTTGTTATCTTCTTTGTAGGAGGAATACCAAAGAAATTATTGTGCATCGCATTTTTGGGTCATAGATTCATAGAGACAGTAAGGTTTTGTCCCTCCCGTCATACCATTTTTCAAGTTATAGCTGGAGCTTATATTTGTCAAAGTGCAGGTATCTTATGTAGGGTATATTGTTACAACTTTGCTCTCGATCTATTATACCAATCCTTTATGGATCAACACCGGCTCGTGAAGAAAATGTTGTAAGGATACTTTTTTGCTCACTTTTCTTTAAAGCATTTTTGTGCCTCAAATTAAATCTAATTACGTTGTATTAGGTAGAAATCGAATTGGTCGTGCCTTTGGACTCCATGTAATAGGTGAAAAGATATGAGAGTATGTGAGATATCTCAAACATTCTCAACTTGAAAAGGCAAAAACAACACTAATGCTGGCAACACTAAATTAATCACATGCTTATTATTGAATCTAATGTACAAGTTTTTTTATTTATTTATTTATTATTATTATTATTATTATTATTATTATTATTATTATTATTATTATTATTATTATTTAATATTGTCCCGTTTGCGAGTAAATTATAAGCTTTGAATTTGGTTTATGAGTTGATCTCGCTAAGAGACAATCGAATATCAACTAAAACTTGATTCAGTAAAGTGTATCGTTCTGAGTAAGATAATTCAGTACAAGAATGTGAATATGTTGGTCATTTTTTTATACTTGATATAAAGTTGAGATAAATGATAAGAATTCATTGGTTTCATCATAGGATGTTGCTACTAAAGTGTTGACATACCAAGACCCTCATAACGGTCGAATGAAGGAGTTTCAGGTATATCCTAAAACTTAACATTCATCTTTGACTTCTGTTGTATCTTCTTTTTTGATAGAATAATTACTTAATATGCATGTGTTTAACTTTTCATGTAAGGTTTTAATCATGAAACGTGTATGTCATCTTAATGTTGTTGTGTTCCTGGCGCGATTGCTTTGCATTCGCCTTTTCTCAATTGTGACTTAGTATCTCCTTTTGTGAGATGTTTTTGTATTGAATCATTATGAATAGTGTCTACTAAGTTCAACATTGGAGATTAAATGGTAAGATTTGAAAGGTTTACCCTTTTAATTATAAGTGGGTTGATTTAGTAGTAAATTTATGTTTTTTTGGTGTTAAAGGTGATAATGGCACCATTAACGACCATGGTTCATTATGGTGGGATAAGTTTTCACCAAGGGAAATTAGCTAACACAAGACCCTACATGATCGAGCTAATGTACTCGAGCTAAATCCAAATGTCGAATCTCAGTTTGATCAACTCGCCTTCATGGTTTTTCCATCCAGTTTATAGCAGGTTGGTCCATCAATTAAGAGGCACTGCATAATCATACTATATATTCTTTAACACCGTTTAACATAATATCTAATGAGATTTTTATGCCTTTGTAGTGATATAACTATGCAAGATCTAACCATCACTGCACCTGTTGGTTTCCCTAATACAGATGGAATCGATCCGGGTTTACATTTCTATAAACTAATCTCATACACTTTTTTGTTTTCTAATTACTAAAAGTATCATTTTGGTCGTTCTATAAACATTCAGTTTCCAGCAATCCATTATATAATATAATTAAATCCAAAATTGTTATCCAAGTTAATGAGATAAACATATATGGTTATGATCTCAAGTTATAAGCTTACCAAAGAAAATTGCCAGACAGGTACCTAAGACATAATAACACTTTGTCTTGATGCACAGTGGCTGAGATATATCACAAGGTAGCTGAGACCTTGCCATGGCACAATGAAGGATTTGGTTTCAGTTTAAATTTTGATAAGTTATGTAAGTTTTTGAGTAAATTTTATGATAGTTGAATTCCTTATTTTAGCTTCTGATATATGAAGGATGCTTTAAACTGTATTTACGTACGCCTTAAATGTGGTACATTGTCTACTACAATTTTTAATGTATATCTGTGGTACCTTTTCCTACCCGTTATTTGACGATTTACCACCATTATTTTCTGATCATGTGGGCTGTTATAAGTTCATATTCGTCAGAATTTTTTGGTGGATTAGGTATACTCTTTTGTTATGAAGTTGTAGTTTAATGTAATCTGATATGAGCATTAAGCTCACAGAATGGATCCAGAAATGATGTATTTCAAAATTACTGCTCTGCTCATGCTATATACTCATTAGATATGAAACTACTATTTTTCACAAATATGCCCCATTTTGCGAATTGCTTATTGTAACATGACAGAATTTCTGCCGCGGTTCTGACTGTTGTTTTTAATCTGTAGGTTCTATCGACCAAACATTTATTTACTTTTGGGTATGCTAAAGTCCCGCGATCTCCAACTCCTACTGCTGGTAGGGCGCCAAAAACTTAAAAAAATGATGGTGAAATCAGACGCAAATTTTTGAGTAGCACACCTGAAGTTCTCAATGTTCCTTTATGTGCAAGCATCTGTTGGAAATTATTGTGACACAGTTGAACATATTAACTAAATACATTTGATTTTCATTTTTGATTGTTACGATATATGAGCTCAAAATCCACCGTTACAGGTACATCATCCTATACGAAAGCATACATGCGGATATTTATCTTTCCTTCAATTTGGCATCAGCGTCTCGCATTACAGGTTTGTAACACTCATCATTAGCTTCTAATCTCACTTAAGTCTAGGGACTTCAAAATGGGCAGATTCGGTAATGGGTTAACGGGACGGTTTCCATTTATATGTACATGATTACAGTTTTTATAATATTGCAGTGACAAGCGAACACCTCCGCTGATCATCTCCTTACGCCCAAGAATGAAGAGATGGAGCATATGTTCACTTCTTTGATTGGAACTCTGATTTGTATGCAGAACAGTGCAATGTGTCATTGAAGCCGGAGTTAGGGAGTGACTTGCAGGTGCGAGATCGGGTACGACATATTTTAAGACATGATCAATGTGTTATCAGGTTATTTCTTATGGACAACAACCTACTTTCGATGGATACTTCTCACGAATTTAGGACACTTCTCACGAATTTAGCTTTAAAGGCTTCTGTAAAGCTCGCTACCAAACAGACCGTTTATGAATTCAAAACCACAGAGAGATTTTCTTGGAGACGAAATAAGCTCTCTCTCACACTTGGATCACCAAATACAAGTAGGAATTTACGTCTGAAACACCCACTTTCCAATTTTTTTACATCTTCTTATAAAATAGCTAATGTGCTAATTATGATTACGAATATAAACCTCTATTCTACTGCATGACCGCCATTTATCTTTCAACCTCTAATAACTAATAAGTATAAGCCAAACCTAATCTATTAAGCCGCCAGGGGCTCCACACCATTGCCCCTTATGAAGACACCACAAGAGCACATCCCGGTGACATAAAATTCTTGAAAACTATTAGTGGGTGTTTCCAGTGGCAGAAGAGTGAGTTACTTTTATTCCATCTCATAATACCTATCATCCGATCATTATTATTCTACTTTGTTTGTTGCAGATTTTGTGAAATAAGTAAGAGTTTCTACTCCGTCATTGCTCAACCAACCGAAGAAACAATACTTTTGCACGTTACCGAAAATGTAACAGCAAATGTAGGTCACAGGTCACTGGTCGTCAAGTTCCAAAGGATTGTTTGGTCAATCGGTCAGGTAATGGGTTGTGCAAAACAGGTTATTATCTTTATCAGTTCATATTTTATACATTTAAAAATTACAAAGTGAACCAGGAATTTACATTGTTGTGCATTATGCTGGAAAATCAGGTGTAGGACCATACGCAAAACAAGTCACGGGTCACTGGTCGTTTCAAGTTCCAAAGTCAAACAAATACTCCCTTGCTTCCTCCCTTTACTGCCATAAACCACAAGACCAAAAGGGAAGAATTTATATAAACAAGAGAATAAATCTTCTACGTTTAGCCATCATGTTTATGCAAGATATCTTAGGTGCTCGCAGACAGACTACCTGAACTCCTCGATTTTCCATGGAACTTGGCAGTTTGGAACTTGCATCCAAGGTAACATTGGTGGAATTTACTGTTATAATAAATAAGAAAAGTACTTCAGATTCATTTTGTGTTGCTTTCACTTAGGATACAATCAAGTTATTTAGAATAAGACATGAAAGTTTAGTATGAGGTTTGAGTATAAATTCTATCATTATAGCATTGTACAAGCATAACTGATTATTTGTATTAGTTTTATATAAGAATCATGTAGATGATTTAGTATTGCGCTGTATTGATCTTTTTACATGAGGAGCTAATCTGGATTTGGGCAATGGATCACAATGGGTGGGTCAAAATGGGTAACATTTTGTGAGGCTGATGCAATACTAATGGTCAAATCGGTCGCTTTAGATTTATTTCACATAATAGTGGTCACACGTAAACACATATCCCATGTCGACTGCCAAATCAAAGATAAACATCCTGATCTTTAGTAGGAATTAAGGGAAGGTATCAGATGAATAAGTTTGGGTTAACTTTTAGAAAGAATGATTTAGAAAGGTTTAAAAGTACATTTCCGGTGACCCATTTTACCTTTTTTTTTTCCTTTTAAGGTGTTTTACAATTACTTTTGAGCATTTGCCTTTTTCCTGTTGAGCTAATTTGTTGATTTATCTGTATGACCCATTATATGTGCTTCTTGTGTATTATTTATTATTTACACTATAAAACCTAGAAATCAAAGAGATCCTTGAAATTCATATGACTGGTCTTTGATAAAGTATGAGACAACCAACTAAAAGAAATTTGAGCTGGTAACATAAAAGATAAGCATATCCAATCTTACTAGGAACATACTATTAGGAGTGGTCATATGATTAAACATACATGTAGATGCATTAGTTGTTTCTTTCAAGATATATTTCTTCCGAAAATTGACTAATCATTCTTTAGCAAGTCTAATATTTTGCACTGTTACAAGTTTAATTAATCTTTATTGAAATAAAGATCTCATAAGGCATACCCTTTTGATAGTTCTAAACGTTCCTGCAAATTCAATGTGAGAGGCATCTCTACACATGATCTATATAGGAGAACAAAGCACATCCACTTAAGTACTGATGCAAATAAGAGTCCATGCATATTAAAACAAAAAAAACACGTGTCTATAATAATTTGTGGTAATTACAACGTACTTCGTGGAAGTTCCTTTATGGGTTTAGGGTGACCCAACTTTTTAGCTATATTATTGAAGGGCGTGCATGTTATTTGGCAATGTATGATTGTGCTTATCCAAAAAAGCTTGATTTTCAATACCTTGAAGATCTTAAGAATGAATTCGAGAGGGGTTATGCGGATCGAATTGAAACTGCAACAAGACCTTAAGCTTTTATTAAATTTGGTACATGTGACATCTTTTGGTTTGTACAAGTTACTAAAATACATGCTCATATCCTACTGAACCTAACCCAATATTCCTGTCTTTTGTGTGTGTGTGTGGATATATACATTTATACAGAGGACTAAGAAATTGTATCAAGACACAAGAACTCAAAGGAATTTTTCCAAGTTGAATGATGAGCTTTATGAAGTACACCAGATTATGGCCCGTAATGTGCAGGAAGTTATTGGTGTTGGTGAAAAGTTGGTCCGTAAGTTATTTTATATACCTTAGGTTCTTTTAGACAATATAAAGTCTAATATTTTCTTAGATTAGTGACTTTCATATCCAATATAGGATTTTAAGTATTAAGACACGCTCTTATGTACTAGGACATCAAAAGTTGTCCACCGTCTATTTGTGACACATAGAACCTCAAATATCGTTTTGTTCAAATATTCAACTGTATACCCTTGAACTATTTATGTCAAAACAGCCCTTGAAGCCTTTTTGTCCAAACAACCCCTTTAAGATTATTCATGTTCAACCAACCCTATAAAAGGTGTTGCAATCCAAACAGCCCTTAAAGATTGTTTGTGTCCAACCAGGCCCTTAAAAGTGTATATGTCCAAACAACCCTTTAAGGACTTTTAATGTCCATACAAACCTTAGAAGTGTTTCTGTCCAAACAATCTTTAAATCAATTTGCAACACATATTTTAATTGCTGAATTTTCTGCGCAAAATTTATAAACAATTTATACTTCCAACAAGTTTTGTTTTGCAATTTTATGCAGGAACTTTTGTGCATTATAGCAATTTGTTTGCTATCTTAAAAATTGATTATTTAGTTATAAGAGGACGTTGTTTGCTGTGATTTGCAGAAGTAAGAAAATGAAAGTTGGAACAAAGGTACTTAATCGTCATCCACTTACCATTGTAGCTATAGGACATTCAAGGAAGAAAAGAAATTTTTGGATGAAAATTGAGGAGATGTAACATCAAAGTAAGCATTTGAATTTCTCTATTACCATAGTGTTCCAGGTTACTTTAGTGTTCATAAATGATACTTCATATGTTCTTAATAAACACATAAATTAGTGATAGATGGGATAAATTAAACACTCCCCTGTTTCCATTATTTTTTTTGAATATATTGACTTTTTTTTCTAATGCTTTTGATATGGTACACTTTGTGGTTGCACCAGATGGCACGATGCACGAACTTATAATGCTAAAACAAAGAGGAGATGCCCAAATTAACCAATCAGGAATGAGAAAGACTGCAGGCATGGAGCAAACAATGGTTCGGAAATTGCAATTGAACTTCGTGGTGAGTTTTCATGTCTTATCCATTTACATGGCCTTTAAAAGCTGTAGAAAGAAACATTCATATTATGCAAACATGACAACCTTTATTAGAAAGATAAAATGGTGGTGTTTTGGATTCGAGTTGTTTACTGATCATCTGAACTTTGCTTTAATGGTAGTTGCAGGGATGTATAGGTTGTGACTATCCACAGGCAGTGGTGCTGTGCTCAAATATGATTTAAAACCTTGATACATGACTTTTTTGGTGTGATTCTGATCAAAGTTGCTATAAACTTTTGATGGAATGAAAGTGTTCATGTAGGCATGTATAATTGATATAAACTATACAGTATACTAACACGTAATTTTATCTATGCACGAAATGTAATAACATATATATAGTTGGAATATTGCAGGTAACAAAGGTTGGCTTGAAAGGGCAATAGACAATTAATACATGCAGGTAATAAGTGTTCGAGTATTCATAGGCGATAATGTGATAGGTACTACGAGAAAACGCTTCAGTTGTGATCGAGTATGAATGGGTTATCAGTATCACCTACTCCAAAATGATTGATTTGACCCATAACGCCTTATTACAAGATGAGAGAAGGTATACATGTTGTGCTATGATAAAGATGGAAACTACATTGATGTTACAACAAGCGTTGTGTATAAAGAGGGTTCTTCACATATTCTGAGTGTCTTTGTTCGTTTCTTTTCTTCCAACTATAATGGATATGTATTTTTTTCCTTTTACGATTATGACTCACGAAACCTTATTTTTATTGTGAACATTATATTAAGTTTAAGGACACCTTAAAAGCTATGTTGCTCATTTTTCTTGAATAACTCTTGAAGCTAGCCGCCCAGCGGGCGGGCCTGTAGCTAGTATATATATATATATATAAGAAAAAATCTAGTGATTTTTTTTAATATAAAATATATCATTAGAAAAGCATATGGATTACGAACAAAACGCGCTCAATATTAGTATACTTTTAATTGACGGACAAAAAAGCCCCGCCTCAACGCGCGAGTGCAAATTTTCTCGTAATTTGATGATCTATATTTAAAACCACGAGTTATTGATATGGTTATAAGGAATGAATGTCTTTCTCAAGGTTAATAACAAAGAAAGAATGTTTAATATGGTTTGCTTTCATAAAGTTTATTGTAAGTTAAAGCTTGATTAGTACAAGATGCAGGTGGATTGGTGGAAATTGAATTTTTATCTAATCGTGTTTGATCTTAACAAAGAAATATTTAATTAATATGTTTGTAATCAAGCAATTTGCAGAATTGTCTGTGCAATTCAATTTACCTAACAAGTAAATTATAAAATTAGTTGTAAAACATATTGTGTTTCATGTTTAATTTGCGGCGTCCATGTAATACTTATGCTCAGTAGTAATACCATAACTTATAAATGTTAATTATATTAAAGGTTTTCTTTTAAAATACCGTGTATTTCACGGGTCTTAAAATAGTTGGGTTATTGTATAACGAGTAAATTGCTTTTTTTTTTGTCTATGTGATTTTGTCATATTGCATGTCCGGTCCTTATCATTTCGAAAATGTAACGATGGTCCTTATTATGAAGTTTCGGCTATATGTTTGACCTCTTAATAAAGTTAAATGATTAAAATACCATTATCTTGTTCTTTTTCATGAAGAGTATTTTAATCATTTAATCTTAGGCAAATGATCAAACATGCAACCTGATCTTCAAAATGAAAATCACTAATTCACTATTGCAGTTTCAAAAAGATATGGACCAAACGTATAGTTTGGCCAGGACCAAAAATAATGAAGGGTCCGGATAAAAGCCCTAACGTTTCCAGCCTTTATAATCCTCCTCTCATAATTTTTATTTCCTTCTTTTATAATTTAGATTTATAAGTAATAAATGTTTTTTACTAGTAGTTATTAAACCTGTTTTTCATTTCATATTATGTTTGTACAGAATTCAATGGAGGGAGGTTTGGTGCCGCCACTTGCTCTTACAAAGGAAGCAGCAATGGCTCTAAACAATTATTCAGTGACTTTTGAGCATGCCCGGTCTATGTTTGATGGTAATTTCTCAAACTCTATGCAATTCCAATGTCGTCTTTGTTTTTTGTTAATTCCATATTTACCCAACCTAAATATAAAAATTTCATATTTACCCGAAACACAAGTTTTTAATGCATATGTTCGATGCGGAATTATGGTTTTTAAGTTGGGTATATATGGAATTGCCCTGCACTATTGTAGTATGGTTTTTCAATTGGGGTTGGTTAAGTAAACCTCTTCTAAGGTAGTATAATGTTAAACTTGTAGATTTTAATCAAATTAAACATAGATAATTATCAAGGATGAAAAAACTATATTAACTTCAACTTAATTGCTTAGTACGGATAAGTGATTATCTGCGTTTATAGTCTCTCATAACACCATTTTGGAAAAGCAACTACATAGCTGCTGTTGCAAAACGCAGTTTCCTTCACCCTGATGCATTTATATTTTTGCTACCCTTCTGCTAGTTGATGCTTTAGGATGGAAACAACTTTAAAAACAATGGAAACAAATTATTGTTTAATCCTTTTCTTATAACTAGAAAATCCAAACCATGTGTCTTTATGTTCTGCATGGATTTATCCGATAAGTAGTGGTTATGGGGTTTACGTTGGTGATGGGGTAAATAGCTGCTGGAAGAGGGGTCAATGAAGTGATAACTGTTCATTTTTTTACCAGTCTTGCTTTTAGTTCCTTTTTCTTCATTTCTTTTAAAATCTTTGGGTATGTCCTGATCATTTTACAGTATCATAGTGGTTGTGCACATGTAAATCTCTAGTGTATTTTGTACCAAGTTTTTACACTACTAAAAGTTTACACAGGGTATGCACTTGCACACCCTCCCCGCAAGCTAGATCCGCCCCCTGTATATATTATTCACCATAACTCTTTGATGAATTTTCTAAACTTAAATTTGTATCAATAGAGTTCGGCGTTGTAATTATTATGCATTACAACTGATTGATGTGTTTCCCATGCATAAATATTTGGCCCATAAACTTACTTGAGACCATATGTTTAGAGATCTGATTCCTAGTGCTCATCTCTAATTTTCTTTTTTTCGTTCTAGTCTTCTCTACACGTCGTCTTGGTTTTTATTTAGTATAACTTGAGTTCATTTGTGGCTTTTTTACCTTTTGGTTTCGATTATTCATATTACATTTGACCAACACAACAGTTAAATGTATACCTATACATACTGAAAATGGGTTTTAATAATTATACCCGAGCCCATGTCGAATACTAAATGCTTGTTTTCAGGTTACCATACTAAAACTATTAACTTTGCTTTATTTATTATTTTTTTCCAGTTTTCAATTCATTTGTATGCTATACAACAACGTTATTTACATATTCCTATAGTGAAAAACTGGTATCTTTTATCATCAGCACCATTAATTTTTTTTATTTGCATTGTTTTTTTATTGATATTATACTAGCTTGTGCAAGTTTTATCGAGTTTTGATATGTTTGTATGCAGTTGACTTGCCGACTTTCAAAGCAAAGCTACTGGAGTTTAACATCCTTGTTTGGAATGAGCCTAGTGAAAAACAAGTAAGGATTCATGGGGGTGATCATGGAATAATTGTTGTCATCAATAAACTACGACCTTATTATTGCGTGAAAGGCACTTCGACGCTTTCTGATCTTCAAAAGATGATTGAGTGTGATCTTTATTTGACTCCTGGAAGTTACAAACTAACCTACGAGGAACCCCAAACATCAAACTATAATTTGCTCAAGACAGATCTTGATTGGCACCATGCGGTTCAAGGTTCCAAGGCGAGATTTGTGCGTTTGAACTTGGAGACCGACAGTAAATACGTTGCTCTTTATAAGGCTGCTTATGATGAGTATACCTCTGATGATGATGAGTATGCCTCTGCTGATGAGGATGCTTCTGCTGATAAGGATGCTTCTGCATCGCGTCTGGCGATGCTGAATCTAGGTTGAATATGTCATTTTTAACACCTGGATTTTATGCATGTTTTTTTTTTTTTTTTTTTTTTTTTTTTTTATGGGTCAAATTTGGTTAATATTGAATTCCAACGGGTCCAATGGGTGCAACTTTATTGCTCAATTAACAATGAAGGGGTTCAAAATTCCAATGATGCATAGCAATAAAAGCAATTTGTTGGCAAAATACAACACAAATGATGAAAATGGTGACTTCTTTTTTTTAGATAGCAAACAGTAATATTGGCCCCAATTCACCTTCGTCTCTAAACTCGCCTCACCAAATTTGCAGTTTCTATAGCTCCATGCACTCCTATTTGTTTTATCTCACTTGCATCCTCAACTATCTCCTCCTTGTTAAGATCAGCCCCTCCAGATACATTATTACCCGTCTCTATAGACTTGATATAGCTAATCGCTTCTGCAATCAACTTCCTTGTTTAAATTAGAGATGCTTCAGCCATTGGATTCTTTGCTGCATCCACCACCTCTGCAGCTCTCTGGGCTTCACCATCAGAATACTGATAAAGAAAAAACAATTCAATATCTATATAAATGTTTTAAGTGATCTGAACAAAGGTTGTATAGAAAAACTCACTTGGCTATTAAAATAGCTTCACTTATTTCTGGATCAGAAGCTGCTCTTTGTGCTTGTATACCCTTTATCATATCGAACTTGTTTCTAGCTTGAGGATCCTTAAATCTGGCATGTGGTTGTGGCTCCTTTACAGAACCTCTACTGGTCTTCAACATAGGCCGTTGACTTTTCATCCAGGTATCATAAAAGCTTTCTCTCGTCTTCACTGGCCTTGCTTATTTAGGTTCCTTATTCTTAGTCCCCCATTGTTGATTTCTAGTGTCGGGATAATTGCCATGGTGTTTTGCTATCCCACTGTGTACCCGATCACGATATGCATGCTCCATATATATTGGCCTCCTCCTCTATTTGGTCATTTTGTACATCCGAGTCATTTATAAAAAGACCCATCATATAATATGAAAATACTATGATTGCCGATTATAAAAAGACCCAACAAAGGCACAAACCATAACTTAATTACTGGTGTACAAAAAATAGTACAATGACTAATACGGGGCACATGAAAAAGTATGTCCTTATTTTATGTTAAAAAAACCTAAAAACTTACATGGTCAGCGCTTTTGGTAGCAATGGCTTCTGAGATTTTCTTTCTTTGTTCAAGGGTCTTGGGTGCTCTTACTTCTGGCCCAGATCCGCGTTTCTTCTTTCTTGATTCAATACCTCTCAAAATTCCTGATCAAGTTGCTTGCTCATTATCTCAATGGAGTTCCACTGAAGCTCTTCCTCACCATAAAGCCCCTTTCTAAAAACTGCAATAACACCCCGAAAATTAATATTTTGCTTGGAAATTTAAATTAAAAACATCTATAAAAAGTTTAAGGTCAAATATGTTGGTTAGAGAAAAAAATTTAATATCATCTGATATTAACACTTAGAAAGAAGCAATTTTCCAACTGTTCATCAAAATTTGCTTATTTTTCAGTGTTGTCTAATTAGCACAAATTCTCAACATTGTTTTAATATTGAGAAAAAAAGTCAAATGACCTCAAATTACAAGCATAATCTAATGAAAAAGATCATAACTTTTATACGTCTCACTTGATTGAAGCTCAGATTGTACATAGTATGCCGAAATTTTTCTACAAACCGCATAAAACACTTGTATATTAGAGTTGGTATATGATATAAAGGCTAAGAAATATTAATAACACACGTCACTAATGGGAGCAATTGAAAGTGGGTGTACGGGAAATTGGGAATGCTTAGTCTAGACTGTGTATCTGCTTAAAAAAATAAGTTGGCACATAATCAGTTCTATCCACACACTCAAAACTGCTTATATGCATAATAATACACAGATAAGCACTTAAATAAGCAATCATGAACACCTTCTGACTATTTTCTTACCTATCATCCCTAGACTTTTCGCGGTATGGTTTGACCAAAAATCTTGAACTAAATATGAAATGTGGGTTGCCTTGGTTTAAAATGTTCTAACCGTTTCTCCAAAAGCAGATGTTACAAAACCAGTGGTCTAGCAAGTGTTTGGGCTGGTTGCTCACATATTAGTATTAACGGAATGTTCAGGGAAACCTTCTTGAGGTGTCCAAACATCTCACTGCACATTCTTTAATAATCCGAATAAGTTTATTAGCTTATAGTCTTATACCACCATAAAAAGTAATTTGGTTATTTGATTTACCAAAAGTACTCTCCATCCAGTTTCATAATGACAAGAGCATTCATATTTTTCAAACAGAATTAAAACTTAAGTTTAGCACAGACATACCGTTTTGGTGATTTTTAGCCCATTTGTCCCGTTCCTTTCTTCTAAGTTCTACGATCTAACCCTTTCACATGTTAGAGATAAATCATGACCGGAATCAACCAATTGGGAGTTAAATGGGTCAAAAATTCCACCTATTATCCACTATTTAAAAAGCAAAATTAAAGTTTCTAATACCTGTTTGGCAGTTTATTTATCCACTATTTACTAATTAGTTTATATTTGGGCTTTTCTTTGTTAATATATTTTCCTTTACATATTTATTTTAGGAGAGAACGCATTGTACAATGTCCAAAATTGCTCACCTCGGCTAGAGTTTTTGTCATGAATGTAAAGCTGACAGTCATCTCCACAATCTACGTAGAAGTTATTCTGCTGTCTAAAGAAATTATGCTCATCATCTTCCAAATTAGGTGATTGATGTGCATCATATACTGGTGGAACAGTCGAAATGGACCAAAGCATGGGTGTGCAGTATTCATGTGTTGAAGCAAATCCAAGGTACCAAGTTTAAGACACCTGCTTATGTCTTCCGCCTGTCATAGCATAAAAAATTACCAGTTACAGTTGGGCACACCTTTATTAAAACTGAAGCACTATAATCAACAATACCTATGTTTCCTGAAGCTTTACGAATAGCTACTATAAGGTCAGATGCATAAAGAGACATGTAGCCAACTATATTGATAGATGATGAAGGTTTTCTTCCTACCTCTTTCAAGTGTTTGATGCCAGCTTTTCCATACCCTTCGACATTAGTAATGAACTTAAACCCCGTTATATTGTAAGGAAGATGGCTTGGTGTCTAAAGAGTTATAGATGAAGCATTCATTAAGCGAGCTAACATTCTAACTATACTTCATATTCCAAATTACTACAATACTACTTAATTACAGATGTGTTACATGTTATCATGATAGCTCCATCGACTGGACATAAGAAGTCTTCATTTTTGGAAAATGTGCTATTGAAAATTCCTGATGTGGATCCTATCCTGCAAAAACGTATATAAAATAAATTGAACGAATAATTTCCAGAATAAAGAAGCATAAAGGAAGAAATGATGTTGATCTACAAAAACATGTATGAAAAACGTGATGATGCAATGTGGACACTAATATGAATATTCCATAGTGCTATGCCAACTCCACAAAAATATTTTAATGTCTCAATAAGTCTAATCCTTTCTTTCTTAATCTCCTTCTCATACATTTCCCTCAACACTTGCAACCCTCATTCAACTTCAATAACGAAAACTTCTTATTGCCCTTTTTATTATTTTGTGTCCTCAAACTTTAGAACTTCTCTCCTAATTCTCCATAACACTGTATATGCTTGAGAAGGTTTATCACATTCAAACAATGTACACTTAATGATTACTTGAAATAAAGAAAGTAATAATGCAATTAACAAGTAATTTGGGCCACTTAACATAGAGTATTTGATGAGTGTCTAAATACTCATCATTTTTACATAATCTAAACTGCAAAATCATCTGAAAACACTCAAAAACACATCAAAATGATCAAAATATCACAAATCAGTGTTTTATGTGTTTTAAATGCTAACATATCAAAATCAGATGAAAAATGTATCAAGTTTGCAAAATTGGCAGTTTTAGTCCCCCAGGTTTTAAAAGTTGTCAAATCTAGTCCCTGGAATTCAAAAATGTGGAAATTTATCATTCAAGGTCCCTGAAGTATTCTAAGTTGTTTAAAATGATCCTTGAATGAATTTTTGGTCAATTGGCAAGAAAGGTCCTCAAACTTTGGAAAATTACAAAATTAGTCCTTGGACCTTTAAAAATGGATTTTATGCAAAAAGGATCCTTGTTCTATCAAAAGTTGTCAAGTTTGGTCCTTGTGAGAGCATTGGAAAAATATCACTTTCAGTCCTTGAAGTTTGGTCAAATTACATTTTTAGTCCTTGTTGTTACTTCTTAAACCAAACGGATCCTTATAAATATCCAAGCCCATTCACAAGCCCAATCCAATATGACCTTTGACCCTTGCACCTTGACCCCCAGTCCACAACTCCTTTTGAACCCCAGCCAACCCAATTTTGACCCCCTATGTTATTAAGCTGTGGTCAACAGAAGTCAAACCAGAGAAAAAACGCGCCCATATACCATCTACTGTAGCAGTGCCTCTTCCCCAACTGAATCTCCAAAACCAGAGTGGTTTTCACCACTTTTTCAACTTCCCCTCCCATACCATGTCCCCTCCCCCTCTTATAAACTCCAAATTCTTTAATTGCTCAAACCAAATTCATTAAATGATTAAAACTGCTTTGAAGAATATTTGGCGCCAAAATGCAAGGTGGACGGTTCTGATTAATTTGAGTGATCCAATGGCTCAAGTGTGGTGGGAAAGATTCAGAAGACATCATGGAATGCTAAAAGTCTATAAAGAGAGAGAGATATGCATTGTAAAAGATCTATCTAGTGTAATATTTATTTTTCATGTCGTTTTAGTCTAATTTTCAAATTCAGTTTATGTTTTAAGCTTAAAAACATTGTATTTCAAGTTATTATGCTATAATAAAGCTTTTGTGAACCTTTAATTCAAGTGTCAAGTTAAATTTCAGTTTATGTAAATTTTCATGATTAAGCAAAATCTCATGTTGAATCAAATGATGTTTTCAGTTGTTTGTATGGACTATAATAAGTCACTTAAGCTCCTAGAAAGCTTAAGCAAGCTTTTAGAAACTCTAAAATTCAGTTTAGAAGAAAAAACAGAAAATTCACCAAAAATCCAAATAATTAGTGAAAAATAAAAAAGGGTTCCATGGAAGTGTTCACAGCTAGAGCAGGGTATATAGTGGATGGCCTTGGGTTAGTAGCTTATTGGTAAGCTTATAGGGGTGTTAGTTGGTCTTGGTTCTCAGTTCCAAGCTTGGAAGCATTTGTAAGCTTTTTGATAAATTTGGCATTTTACTATTGTAGTGGTTAATTATCTTATATTTCTGTTTCTTTGTGATATCTAGTCATAATTTAGTGTGTTTAAGCTTTAAAATCAGTAGCTTGTTCTTCTCAATTTGTAGTTTACAAAAACTTGGTTTTAACAGTTGAAATGGAATAATCATCATTTCTGAGTTTGATGTTGTTTTGATTGTTGTTTTAGGCTTCATTAGTCATAATAAGTGATTATTAAAGGTCTGCAATCAAGCTTATGGTTTCTAATTGTGATTTGGTTTGAAAAACTTCATAACAGTTAACATAAAGGGGTGTTTGGTTTTTTGTGTACAAAGGTTCTTTGATCATTAGACTTGTTGGAAATCTGTTTACTTGGTCATAATATCTCAAAGAAGTCATAAAATAAAGTCCTTGTTAGCAAAAAGTCAAAATTTCAAGTATTCATATCTAGGTGTTTACTGTTGGAGTTTTTAAGATCAAGGATCTTGATTTTGTGTTTGAAAGTTGTTAATCTTGCTCTAATCAGTCTTAGTTCACTTTATAACAACATATTAAGTGCTTTAGATCAGATCAAAGTTCATTTTGGTCAACTCTTTAGTTGTTCTAAAAAAGTCAAAATCTCTTAAGGTCGTTTTTGAATAAAACTTGGAATTTCACTGTGGGTTTATTAAAGAGATTCAGATTATAAGCTTTGGAGGTATTATAGTCTAGTTGCTATAGAAAAATACAAAAATGATAGTTCTTGGTTTCTCAGTCTTTTAAGTGCTTATTCAATAGCTTTTCTTGGGGTACCTGTTGGAAAATCTGCCCTGTGCACAGAACATAAGCCCAAATTGATAAGCTTGCATTGAGCTTATTAGAGCTTCAAATCTTGTGTTCTCTAGTTCTTTGGAAAGCCAACCTGGTCCTCTTGGATTATCAAGTCTTGTTTTTCACTTTTGAGCTTGTTAGCTAGGGCTGCTAAGAGCTTAAAGCTTGTCCCATTTTCTGTTTTTCACTACATAAGTCAAGTGCTTATTTGCCTATTCTTAGCTTATCAGTGTGCTTCTTTTCATTCTTTAGTTTCATTTCAGTAGCTTGTGACTTATTCCATCTTATTGTAGCTTCTGTTTCAGTGTGTAAGCTTGTTTGAGCTTATTTCCACCAAATAAGCTCATATAAGCATTGTTAGGCTAATAAGCCATCAAATCAGCTTATTTTTGTTTTGTAAATTTTTTTGTCTTTATTAAAGTTTCATATTATTAGTATATAAGTAGTTTTCAAAAATAAAAATCACAAAAACATCAATATAAAAATAGTGATAGCGTTTATTTAAGATTTTTTAGCTTTTTGATTTTTCTTTTCAACTTTTTAATAAGCAAATCTTGTTTTTCTCTTTTTCTTAGGTTTCTGTTATCATAAAGTATTTTTAGAAAAAGTTTCATATTTTTCCTTTTCTGTTTAGTATTTATTATAATTATAAATAGTTAATAAATAATAAATAATTAGTAATAAATAATTAAAAAGTCTAAAAAATATATTTTCTGTTTTAAAATTAGTTTTATCATATTTTAGATTTTTCAAAGTTAAAATTTTATTTTTCCAAGTTTATTTTCTATTTTCTAGTATTTAAGTGTATTTTAAATAATAATTAATTAGTAATAATTAAATATAAAGTGTGAAAAATATATTTTTAGTTTTAAAATTAGTTTTATAGTATTTTAGATTTTTCAAAGTCATAAGTTTATTTTTCTAGCATTATTTCCTATTTTCTTTTATTTTAGAGTATTTATTAAATAGTTAAAATAGTTTTTAATTAATAATAATTAATTAAATAGTGTTAAAAATAATTTTCTTTTTCTAATAATTTTGTTTTATCTTTAGGATTCCAAAAATGTCATTTTTATATTTTTAGGTCTTTTATTTCTTAGTTTTCACTTTTTATTTTGTACGTCTGCGTAGTTTTTAAAACTTACGTTTACGTTTTTCTCATCTGATTGTTGTGCTTTCCAAATCTGTACTCCATTCCATTCCAATCAATCTGTAGTGTAATAATTCTAATCAAAACCTTTACAGATCACTATCCTTAGTGATCATTCCATTATCTGAATCAGTTTTACACACCATTGAGTCTCCTTGGGACTTAACGACCCGGGAATTCATTGTATTCTCTGATCTTAATTGTATTTGTGTTTAAGTTGTTTTAAGTCTGTTTGACTTGACGGTTTGGCACAGATCAAAATTTTGGCGCCGCTGCCGGGGAGGCTTTAGCGTGTGTTTAGCCAATTTTAGACCCATTGTTGCACATACCCATCATTTGTAAAAAGTTTTTGTAAAGTTATAAAAAAATCAAAAAGTTCATTAGCACTTTTCCTAAAGTGTTAAAACACCAAAAAAATATAAAATAACAAAACAATCGGAACGTTTTCTATTTTGTATTCTCTTTTAAGGTGATTCTTAAAGAGATACGATTTGGTTAAACGGAACGATAACAAAAATATTGTCCAAAAGTTTTTAAACCCATCTGCACAGATCTTACCTACGTCTTTTCAGTGGTACTTAATATACATAAAAATCAACCACCGCAAACCAAGGCAGTGCACTACCTAACTGGGGGTGCGACCATTAATAAGTTCCCGAACATCAGATTTAAAACTTGCCTTTGTGTCACTTGTGATTTGGTGTACCTTTTTCAAAGAAGCCATTTCATTTGTGATTATTGGTTAAGTTCACTTGTGTTTTGCCTCATTTGTTTTGAAAATTGATTTTTATACATAGTGCATGCGCACTCGTTCTTCCAGTTCTACAAGTCCACTTTCTGAACTTGGAAAGATTCCTCGAAGACGTAGAGGACGTTCAGCTCCTTCAGCCGTGACTGAGGAACGTCTACCACCACCACCACCTGTCGAAATGGCAGAAGACAAACCCATGAATGAGCTTCTCCAAGCACCCATCGAGGGTTACGGAGATGCCATTGTTGTTCCAGCCATCGTGGCTGACACTTTCGAGCTCAAAACCGGGTTGCTCAATCTAGTAACCCAAAGCCAATTCTATGGTTTTGAGCGGGATGATCCTCATGCACACATTCGATGGTTTAACAAGATAGCATCTACCATCAAGTACAAGAATGTCCCACACGAAGCTATCAAGCTTCTTCTATTCCCATTTTCTCTAGAGGGACAAGCCCGGAATTGGCTTGAGAAACAACCCCCTCGTTCTATAGAGACATGGGAAGATCTTGTCACCAAGTTTGTTAACGAGTTCTATCCTCCATCCCGAACCACAAGTCTTAAGAATGAGATAATGAAATTTTCTCAGAGATTTGATGAATCATTCGGGGAGGCATGGGATCGTTACAAAGAGTTGCTTCGCAAGTGTCCGCATCACGGTTTTACCGAGTTAATGCAAATGGATACTTTCTACAATGGTCTCAATCAGGCCAATCAAGACTCTTTGAATGCCTCCGCGGGAGGTAATTTCCTTAGCAAAACCACCAAAGAAGCCTTACAAATCATTGAAAACAAGTCCCAGGTCCGCCCTTTCCGCACAAAGACATATCAAAATCAGTCTAATGCTGGACCTTCTACTTCATCTCCTGTGAGTACATCTAGCACCGATGCTAAGATTGATAAACTCACAGATATTGTTCAGGCTTTGGTTCTTGCTAACCAGAAGAAAGTCTCCTTCACTCAGCCACCAACACATGCTGAAGTGAAGAAAGTTGAGAGTTGTGTCACTTGTGGTGGTCCTCACGCTTACTACAATTGTACTGCCACTGATGGTAGTCCTTTTGAAGCAAATGCTCTAGCCGGTAGTTCACAACAAGGAGGTAATCAATACCGTCCTCAAAATGAACCACACTACCGTGCTAACACTAATCAGGCACCACCCGGTTTTAACCAAAATCACAACATGCAAAACCGGAATCAGAACCAACCAAGAATGAACCAAGGTTATCAAAACCAAGGTAATTTCTATCCTGGACCCAATCAAGGTTTCCAACATCAAGGAAACCCTCATCAAAACAATTTCAATCGAGGGAATCAATTTCATGGGAATATGAATCCTAATCAAGGGAATTTTGGCTATAATCAAAACATACAGCCTCAAATTGTCCCTCCAGCTCCTCCCGTCATTACTCCTCCAGGACCATCATCTGATGAGTTGCTGAAGCAGTTCATGAAATCCCAAGATGAAATGAATAGGTTGTTGGTCAGTCAGATTGCTGATCTGAAGAAGTCTTTAAATGATCGACCCTCGGGCTCAGGTACTTTACCGAGCAACACGATCGCTAACCCGAGGGGCGATGCCAAGGCGATCACAACCCGAAGTGGTGTTTCATACACTGGACCTGCTGTTCCTACTACCTCTTCTTCTTCTTCTCCTCCAAAGGTAGTGGAAAGTGAACCGAGGACACACAATGGACCTACGACTCCAATGCCTCCTCCACCAGTGCCAATGAGTCAAGTTACCAAGGAAACAACGGACAAAGTGCATTATTCTAGCCCACGAAGTACCGCACACGTCCTACCTTCGGTAGTCCAACCTCAGGTGGTCCAGAAACCCCAGTCTAATCCAGGAGTTGTTTTTGAACCTCCTATAGCTCCTGTTGAGAATCAGAAATCCAAATCTTCTATTCCTTACCCATCACGTTTGAATGAGCAAAAGCTCCGCGAGAAAGCTAGTCATCAAATGGATAAATTTTTCCAAATTTTCCAAGAATTACACTTTGACATAAGCTTTGCGGATGCTATCATGTTGATGCCCAAGTTTGCATCAACTCTCAAACACATGTTAAGCAATAAGGAAAAGCTGTTTGAAATGGCTAAGACTCCTCTTAACGAGAACTGCTCAGCAGTTATTCTGAAGAAGCTTCCTGAAAAGCTTGGAGATCCTGGGAAATTTCTCTTACCTTGTGTATTCCCAGGAATGGTTGAATGCTTTGCCCTAGCAGATCTTGGTGCAAGCATTAATCTTATGCCATATTCAGTATGGAAGAAACTTTCTCTTCCGGAACTCACTCCTACATGCATGACTCTCGAGCTTGCTGATCGATCCATATCCCGTCCTCTTGGCATTGCTGAGGACGTATTTGTGAAAGTAGGAAAGTTCCATTTCCCAGCTGACTTCGTGGTTGTTGATTTTGATGCCGATCATCGGGTTCCTCTCATTGTTGGTCGAGGATTCCTGAGAACGGGCCGTGCTCTCATAGATGTATTTGAGCAGGAAATCACATTGCGTGTTGGTAATGAAGCTGTCACCTTCAACCTTGACCAAACTTCGAGGTACTCCGCAAACTATGATTCTGAATCGGTCAACCGAATAGATATCATCGATGTTGCTTCTGATGAGTACTCTCAAGAAGTTCTTGGTTATTCTCATAATTCTGTGAGTGGGGATACCACCACATCTTCTCAGCCTATCATAGCCAATTCTACTCCTTCTCTCACTCCGTTTGAGGGAAGCGACTTCATCTTAGATGAGATTGAAGCATATTTGGCTAGTGATTCTGTTCCTTGGGAAATTGATCACGCTCCAATTGATATTGAAGGGGATATACTTCTTATTGAGAAGTTGCTTAATGGTGATCCATCATCAACCCCTCATCCTAGTGATTCAATCCCAGTTGAGATTAATCAAAATGAGATTAATCTGGAGGGAGATATTCTTCTTAAGGAAGTGTCAAATCTGGATACTTTTCCTCCTCTCCCTCCCGTCAAACTTCATAACGAGGAAGTCAATTCAGTTGAGAAAACTGAAGAATTTCCTGAGGTTGAGCTTAAGGACTTACCTCCTCATCTCGAGTATGCATTCCTTGAGGGTGACGATAAATTACCCGTCATTATTGCTCGAGATTTGAGTAAAGATGAAAAAGCTGCTCTCATTAAAATCTTGAAGTCACACAAGCAAGCAATTGCTTGGAAACTCTCCGACATCAAAGGTATCAACCCTGAGTTCTGTACTCATAAAATCTTGATGGAGGATGACTTTAAACCAGCAGTTCAACATCAGAGACGAGTAAATCCAAAAATCCATGATGTTATCAAACAAGAGGTTATCAAACTTCTTGATGCTGGATTGATTTACCCGATCTCAGACAGTCCTTGGGTCAGCCCAATTCATTGTGTTCCGAAAAAGGGTGGCATTACTGTTATCACAAATGAAGATAACGAGTTAATTCCAACTCGATTGGTTACAGGATGGCGTGTTTGCATCGACTATCGTAAGTTGAATGACGCCACCCGTAAAGACCATTTTCCTCTACCCTTCATGGACCAGATGCTTGAGAGATTAGCAGGGAATGAATACTATTGTTTCCTTGATGGTTTCTCGGGTTACTTTCAGATCCCTATTGATCCACAGGATCAAGAGAAGACCACATTCACTTGCCCATACGGAACTTTTGCCTACAAACGTATGCCTTTTGGCTTATGTAATGCTCCTGGCACGTTCCAACGATGTATGATGGCCATTTTCCACGACATGATCGGGGAAACAATGGAGGTGTTTATGGATGACTTCTCGGTCATTGGGGATTCGTTTCAAACATGTCTCTCCCATCTAGATAAAATGCTCAAACGGTGTGAAGACACCAATCTTTGTCTAAACTGGGAGAAAAGCCATTTTATGGTCAAAGAAGGCATAGTCCTTGGCCATAAGATTTCAAAGAATGGGATTGAGGTAGATAGATCAAAAGTCGATGTTATTGCTAAACTGCCTCATCCTACTACCGTCAAAGGTATTAGGAGTTTTTTAGGTCATGCCGGTTTCTATCGTAGATTCATACAAGATTTTTCCAAAATCGCCCGGCCTATGACCCATCTTCTTGAAAAGGATGCTCCTTTTATCTTCTCACCCGAGTGCATCATAGCTTTTGAAACATTGAAGAAAAAGCTTACTGAAGCACCCATTCTCGTTGCTCCCGACTGGGACTTGCCTTTTGAGCTCATGTGCGATGCAAGTGATTTTGCTATCGGTGCAGTCCTAGGGCAACGAAGAAACAAACATTTTCAGCCTATTCACTACGCAAGCAAAACTATGACTGAGGCTCAAACTCATTACACCACCACATAAAAAGAGCTATTAGCCGTGGTGTATGCTTTTGAGAAGTTTCGGCCGTATCTTATCTTGACCAAATGCGTAGTGTATACGGATCACTCGGCTCTTAAATATCTCTTTGCAAAACAAGATGCAAAGCCGAGATTGCTTCGTTGGATTCTCCTCCTCCAAGAATTTGATATCATTATACGTGATAAAAAAGGAGCTGAGAATCTAGCGGCTGATCATCTATCCAGATTAGAAAACCCTCACCAAGATGTTTTCGAGAAAAAGGAAATAAATGAAACATTTCCTCTCGAGACACTCAATGCGGTTTCTTTTCGTGGAAATTCTACCACCCCATGGTTTGCTGACTTCGCAAATTACCATGCGGGAAACTTCATTGTGAAAGGAATGACGACCCAGCAGAAGAACAAATTCTTCAAAGATGTTAAACATTATTTCTGGGACGACCCTTTCTTGTTCAAAATCTGTGCGGATCAAGTCATCCGACGGTGTGTTTATGGACAGGAAGCTATTGATATTCTCACAGCTTGCCATGCTGGACCCACCGGGGGCCATCATAGTCCAAACTACACCGCCAAAAAGGTGTTTGATTCCGGGTTCTATTGGCCCACAATCTATAAGGATGCCCACGATTATGTCAAAACCTGTGACGCTTGTCAGCGTCATGGTAATATATCTCAAAGGAATGAAATGCCACAAAATGCCATTCAAGTTTGTGAGATATTTGACATATGGGGTATTGATTTTATGGGGCCATTTCCTTCGTCTCGTGGTAACAAGTACATACTTGTGGCTGTTGACTATCTGTCAAAATGGGTTGAAGCAAAAGCCTTACCCACCAATGATGCCCGAGTTGTTGTGAAGTTTTTGAAATCTCTGTTTGCCAGGTTTGGAACTTCGAGAGCGATAATCAGTGATCGCGGTACACATTTTTGCAATGACCAATTTGAAAGAGTCATGCAAAAGTATGGTGTTACCCACCGTCTCTCTACTGCATACCACCCCCAAACAAGTGGGCAGGTGGAAGTTTCAAACCGTGGTCTTAAAAGGATTCTTGAAAGGACAGTAGGCGAAAATTGTGCATCCTGGTCGGATAAGCTTGATGACGCACTCTGGGCCTTCCGTACAGCTTACAAAACACCTATTGGGTGTACTCCATACAAGCTAGTGTACGGAAAGGCATGTCATCTTCCGATCGAGTTAGAGCACAAGGCATACTGGGCCTTAAAGCATGCAAACTTCGATATACAGACAGCCGGAGATCATAGAAAAGTTCAAATGAATGAACTAAATGAACTTCGTGATCAAGCTTACGAGAACTCTTTGATCTACAATCAAAAGACAAAGAAGATTCATGACTCCAAGATCAAGAACCGCGTTTTCAACGTTGGTGATCGAGTCCTTCTTTTCAATTCCAGATTGAAGATTTTCTCGGGGAAGCTCAAGTCCCGCTGGTCTGGTCCATTCACTATTGCTAAGGTTTATCCTTATGGTACCGTTGAGTTATCTCAACCCGATGGTCCTAATTTTAAAGTGAATGGTCATCGAGTTAAGCATTACTTTGGAGAGGACATTCCCCCTGTGGTTGTCCCGGATTTACAAACATTCCCCATGAACCAATGAATGCGGGGATCGAGTCAAGCTAGTGACTCGGTAATCAAAAACATTAGCACGCATCATATGGGTTTTCACCCATAATTCTGTCTTCTTACCCCCTTTCTACCACCCTAGTGTGGGGGAGTTTCCCCACACTGTTGTATATTCTCATTCTTTCTAAAAAAAAAAAAAAAAAAATCTTCTTCTAAATAATGGCCGTAGTATTTCCCTTTCACGTTCTTTGTTTCGGCATAACCGCCGGTACTTTGAATATTGAGGGCAATATTCATTTCTAAGTGTGGGGGGGAATTCTCACGAATTTCATCATGTAATTATTCTACCCAATTCCCCCGTTTTTGGCCAAATTTTTTTTTTGGAGTAAGTGTTCTACACTTTCTCATTTGGTTATCAGTCCGCCTTGTCTGTAAGACTAAAGGATTGGCTAATCCAGGAGCAAACGGATCTTGGTAAAGATTTCTCAAATCCGTTTATATGGCTTGCAATTTGCCCAAAATTGTATGGTTCCTCAACTCCCCATCATCCTCAAAAGATAATGAGTTGGCTAGCCCGCAAGATTATGGCTTGTGGTAAAGGCAGTGGAAAATCCATAATTGGTATTCAGCTCACCAAAGATAATCCTGATAATTTATCTAAGAGTTGGCTAGTCCAGAAGGGTACGGCTTCTGGTAAAGACACATCAAATCCGTTATATGGTTTATGATTTGCCAATAAATCATTTGGTTATCGTTGTACCAAGATTCTTACTTGAATCAAAACAATTGGCTACTCCAGAAGTGATGGCTTTTGGTAAAGAGTTTTTCAAATCCATCAAAGTTTTCTCAAATCATTGCTAGGGACTAGCAATATCTCAGTGTGGGGGATTGATGAGTGTCTAAATACTCATCATTTTTACATAATCTAAACTGCAAAATCATCTGAAAACACTCAAAAACACATCAAAATGATCAAAATATCACAAATCAGTGTTTTATGTGTTTTAAATGCTAAAATATCAAAATCAGATGAAAAATGTATCAAGTTTGCAAAATTGGCAGTTTTAGTCCCCCAGGTTTTAAAAGTTGTCAAATCTAGTCCCTGGAATTCAAAAATGTGGAAATTTATCATTCAAGGTCCCTGAAGTATTCTAAGTTGTTTAAAATGATCCTTGAATGAATTTTTGGTCAATTGGCAAGAAAGGTCCTCAAACTTTGGAAAATTACAAAATTAGTCCTTGGACCTTTAAAAATGGATTTTATGCAAAAAGGATCCTTGTTCTATCAAAAGTTGTCAAGTTTGGTCCTTGTGAGAGCATTGGAAAAATATCACTTTCAGTCCTTGAAGTTTGGTCAAATTACATTTTTAGTCCTTGTTGTTACTTCTTAAACCAAACGGATCCTTATAAATATCCAAGCCCATTCACAAGCCCAATCCAATATGACCTTTGACCCTTGCACCTTGACCCCCAGTCCACAACTCCTTTTGAACCCCAGCCAACCCAATTTTGACCCCCCATGTTATTAAGCTGTGGTCAACAGAAGTCAAACCAGAGAAAAAACGCGCCCATATACCATCTACTGTAGCAGTGCCTCTTCCCCAACTGAATCTCCAAAACCAGAGTGGTTTTCACCACTTTTTCAACTTCCCCTCCCATACCATGTCCCCTCCCCCTCTTATAAACTCCAAATTCTTTAATTGCTCAAACCAAATTCATTAAATGATTAAAACTGCTTTGAAGAATATTTGGCGCCAAAATGAAAGGTGGACGGTTCTGATTAATTTGAGTGATCCAATGGCTCAAGTGTGGTGGGAAAGATTCAGAAGACATCATGGAATGCTAAAAGTCTATAAAGAGAGAGAGATATGCATTGTAAAAGATCTATCTAGTGTAATATTTATTTTTCATGTCGTTTTAGTCTAATTTTCAAATTCAGTTTATGTTTTAAGCTTAAAAACTTTGTATTTCAAGTTATTATGCTATAATAAAGCTTTTGTGAACCTTTAATTCAAGTGTCAAGTTAAATTTCAGTTTATGTAAATTTTCATGATTAAGCAAAATCTCATGTTGAATCAAATGATGTTTTCAGTTGTTTGTATGGACTAGAATAAGTCACTTAAGCTCCTAGAAAGCTTAAGCAAGCTTTTAGAAACTCTAAAATTCAGTTTAGAAGAAAAAACAGAAAATTCACCAAAAATCCAAATAATTAGTGAAAAATAAAAAAGGGTTCCATGGAAGTGTTCACAGCTGGAGCAGGGTATATAGTGGATGGCCTTGGGTTAGTAGCTTATTGGTAAGCTTATAGGGGTGTTAGTTGGTCTTGGTTCTCAGTTCCAAGCTTGGAAGCATTTGTAAGCTTTTTGATAAATTTGGCATTTTACTATTGTAGTGGTTAATTATCTTATATTTCTGTTTCTTTGTGATATCTAGTCATAATTTAGTGTGTTTAAGCTTTAAAATCAGTAGCTTGTTCTTCTCAATTTGTAGTTTACAAAAACTTGGTTTTAACAGTTGAAATGGAATAATCATCATTTCTGAGTTTGATGTTGTTTTGATTGTTGTTTTAGGCTTCATTAGTCATAATAAGTGATTATTAAAGGTCTGCAATCAAGCTTATGGTTTCTAATTGTGATTTGGTTTGAAAAACTTCATAACAGTTAACATAAAGGGGTGTTTGGTTTTTTGTGTACAAAGGTTCTTTGATCATTAGACTTGTTGGAAATCTGTTTACTTGGTCATAATATCTCAAAGAAGTCATAAAATAAAGTCCTTGTTAGCAAAAAGTCAAAATTTCAAGTATTCATATCTAGGTGTTTACTGTTGGAGTTCTTAAGATCAAGGATCTTGATTTTGTGTTTGAAAGTTGTTAATCTTGCTCTAATCAGTCTTAGTTCACTTTATAACAACATATTAAGTGCTTTAGATCAGATCAAAGTTCATTTTGGTCAACTCTTTAGTTGTTCTAAAAAAGTCAAAATCTCTTAAGGTCGTTTTTGAATAAAACTTGGAATTTCATTGTGGGTTTATTAAAGAGATTCAGATTATAAGCTTTGGAGGTATTATAGTCTAGTTGCTATAGAAAAATACAAAAATGATAGTTCTTGGTTTCTCAGTCTTTTAAGTGCTTATTCAATAGCTTTTCTTGGGGTACCTGTTGGAAAATCTGCCCTGTGCACAGAACATAAGCCCAAATTGATAAGCTTGCATTGAGCTTATTAGAGCTTCAAATCTTGTGTTCTCTAGTTCTTTGGAAAGCCAACCTGGTCCTCTTGGATTATCAAGTCTTGTTTTTCACTTTTGAGCTTGTTAGCTAGGGCTGCTAAGAGCTTAAAGCTTGTCCCATTTTCTGTTTTTCACTACATAAGTCAAGTGCTTATTTGCCTATTCTTAGCTTATCAGTGTGCTTCTTTTCATTCTTTAGTTTCATTTCAGTAGCTTGTGACTTATTCCATCTTATTCTAGCTTCTGTTTCAGTGTGTAAGCTTGTTTGAGCTTATTTCCACCAAATAAGCTCATATAAGCACTGTTAGGCTAATAAGCCATCAAATCAGCTTATTTTTGTTTTGTAAATTTTTTTGTCTTTATTAAAGTTTCATATTATTAGTATATAAGTAGTTTTCAAAAATAAAAATCACAAAAACATCAATATAAAAATAGTGATAGCGTTTATTTAAGATTTTTTAGCTTTTTGATTTTTCTTTTCAACTTTTTAATAAGCAAATCTTGTTTTTCTCTTTTTCTTAGGTTTCTGTTATCATAAAGTATTTTTAGAAAAAGTTTCTTATTTTTCCTTTTCTGTTTAGTATTTATTATAATTATAAATAGTTAATAAATAATAAATAATTAGTAATAAATAATTAAAAAGTCTAAAAAATATATTTTCTGTTTTAAAATTAGTTTTATCATATTTTAGATTTTTCAAAGTTAAAATTTTATTTTTCCAAGTTTATTTTCTATTTTCTAGTATTTAAGTGTATTTTAAATAATAATTAATTAGTAATAATTAAATATAAAGTGTGAAAAACATATTTTTAGTTTTAAAATTAGTTTTATAGTATTTTAGATTTTTCAAAGTCATAAGTTTATTTTTCTAGCATTATTTCCTATTTTCTTTTATTTTAGAGTATTTATTAAATAGTTAAAATAGTTTTTAATTAATAATAATTAATTAAATAGTGTTAAAAATAATTTTCTTTTTCTAATAATTTTGTTTTATCTTTAGGATTCCAAAAATGTCATTTTTATATTTTTAGGTCTTTTATTTCTTAGTTTTCACTTTTTATTTTGTACGTCTGCGTAGTTTTTAAAACTTACGTTTACGTTTTTCTCATCTGATTGTTGTGCTTTCCAAATCTGTACTCTATTCCATTCCAATCAATCTGTAGTGTAATAATTCTAATCAAAACCTTTACAGATCACTATCCTTAGTGATCATTCCATTATCTGAATCAGTTTTACACACCATTGAGTCTCCTTGGGACTTAACGACCCGGGAATTCATTGTATTCTCTGATCTTAATTGTATTTGTGTTTAAGCTGTTTTAAGTCTGTTTGACTTGACGGTTTGGCACAGATCAGTATTCAAAGTTTGAAACTGCGAGAACAACATATTCCACCCTCAAAATCAAGTTTTTTTTTTCTAACTTAGGGGGTGTTTGGGATTGCCTATTTTTTTTCAGCTTATCTGGTTATTTTAAAGCAGAGGCAGTTTTGTGATTACTTTTTTGGGAAAATGATAAAAAAAAGGCATCGAAGTTGCCACGTTTTCCTTTTCTGGGCATCGAACTTTTTTTTCCTATAGTAGCACTAAACTTGGCTAATTTTCCTTTTGTGACACAAAATCACACTTATAGTGTAATTAACATTCTTAATCCCACCAAAACCGTTTTAAGCTGATTTTGTAAACTTTGGGCATGTTTTGAACAAAAATTGGTTCCTTAGGGGTGTATTGTAAAGGTTTTTACAAACCTTTTTTACTTCCCCCCACCCAATCCCAACCCTAAACCATTGCAGCAATATTTTTCCCAATCCTTTGTAATTCAAGAACCCTAATTATGAGTAGTTCTTCTTCAGCACAATCACGTTTAGTTGGAGGTAAGATTGAACGTTTCTGTAAGTGTGATCGCCAATTGAGAGTCCAAACATCAACCACAAGGACGAATCCAGGAAAGAGATTTGTAAAATGTGCTCAATGTCGCGTCTATGAGTTTCTGGATGAAGACCTTCCTAGTGAATACTACAAGGACTTGGTATATGGGTTCTTTCAAAGGCAGAGAGGTGTTGAAAATGCACCCATGATTGAAGCTCTAGCTTTGGATAAGGCAAGGTTGGAAGAGGAGTTGAAGGCTACAAAGACAAGATTGGAAGAGGAGGTGAATGCTGGAAAGTCAAAACTGGAATTGTATGATAGGTTGTTTATGATGATGTTAGGAGTGTTATGTTTCATTTGTATTTGGTTTGGTATGAAACTATCCAACTGATTTAGTTATTCTTCAGTTGTTAATGTAGTATTTTGAATTGTTAAATCTTAACTTTGGATAATGAATGTCAATGTTTTAGTTTTGTAAATGTTTTGAATTGTTAAGTGTTACATAGGACTGCATTACAGATATGATAAGCTGAGACACAGATATGATAGTCATATTACATAGGACTGCAACCATAGTCATAGGATTACATAGGACTGCATTACATACGATTATTCTAGGGCTTACTAAATCCATACCACTAACATTACTAAAGCCATAAAACCACACATGAGGCTGCTACCTTTACCTTCACTAACTTGTAGTGGTTCCAAACCACTCATTTCCTAGACCTTGTCCTCTTCCCCTTCCCCTTAGTCTCAGCTTCATTGTTGATAGGCTTGGCAACCCAGTCTTTGATGCCCATCTCAGCACAATTTGCCTTGTTTGGCAATCCCAGAACTTTGGGCCTAGCATCAAAAGCAAGCTTGGCAAGCTGCTTTGCAGTTAGTGGCACCTCCTCATCATCATTTTCTTCAAATTTCCTTGAGCTGGAACCAACTTTCCATTCAATAAGAAGTGGCTCTTCAATGTGCTGCAATGGTGGAAAATAAGATCCCCATGAGGCTGCTTCAGAACCACCTTCTTCAGTAGTCTCTTCTGTGGTGCTGGAAATGGCTATTATCTCTGAAATAAAAAAAAATGTCAGTAAATGCATAAAGGAAATGTGCATTAAAGTTGTTAGATTTCCTGGTTTATGGTTATTATTTATGGAAATGGTTATTATTAAGTTGTTACAGACCTGGTGGTTGGCTGGAAACAATCCTTTTGCCTGAACTCATGTTAATAGGAATTTTGTTTAGATACACAGATATGATTAGAAGATGTGTGGGATATGGTATTGGTTCATTGGATTTTATAACAAGTCTCAAAAACAGTTGGGTTGGGATTCTCATTAAATTTACAATGACTGCAAATAGCCTATGTCTCATTGACTGCAAATAGTCTATGTTCATTGACTGCATAAAAAACAGATTTCATTGACTGCAAATAGCCTATGTCTCATTGACTGCCTTATCAATGTGTATATAGGCTGCATAAAGAAAGACTGCAAATAGCCTATGGATGACAATGTCAACTTTATGTCAACTTTCTTCATATATATGTCTGCAAACAGTAATGCCTATAAACAATGGTAAAAAACTGCATATTACATAGTTAAAAACTGCATATTTCATAAGATGTAAAAAATTGGAAACTAATAATAAAACATAGTTACAAACTGCATATTTCATTAAACTTAGTAGTTTAACAATGACCATCTTTTTACTGCCCTCAAAGGATGTACAAAATGGGCTTGTGCTAATGGTCATTACATAAACTTGTAACAATAGTGGCTGCTATCATGAGTGTATATGTTCTACCCATATTACATACCAAAATGACCATCAGTTAGTGCCCTCAAAAGATTTATAAAATGGGCTATTAGTTGATGGTCATGACCTATTAACATTAGTTATCTAGACATATTACATACCCAAATTAAGTTATCATACTTTACATTAGTTGCCCACAAAAGATATACAAAAAGGGCACATGGAGTTCCTTGTTGTTCAAGCATCATCTATTTCCAGTGCAGACTCTGTAGTGCTGCCCTGGCCATCCAACTGTTTACCCAACTTCAATTTCAGGATTCTTTCACTAGGCCTTCTTACTTTCAGTTTAGTCACCCTATTTTGCAAATGGTGCTGCTGAGGTTGTTCTTGTACTTGTACCTGAACTTGTTCTTGAGTCTGATCTATTTCAGCTTGCATGTGTTCAACTTGAGTAGCAGTCATTTCAATCTCTGTTTGAACTTCAGGTTGTTCTTCATTGTGATCTTGAGGGTTTTCTTCATGGTTAACTTGAGGTTGATCCTCATGGTCAACTTGTGGTTCTTCTTCATGTTGAACTTCAGGTTGATCATCTATTTAAGCTTGTTGTTGTTCCTCTGTTTGAACTTGAGGTTGTTCTTCAGCTGCATCTTGGTCACCAAACCATCTTGCATAAGCTGATGTGCATCCTCTTTTCAACCCCTTCTTATTTGTCCCACTTGACCCACCAACCTGCTTGGCCTAAATACAACAAATGGTTAAAACCAAAAGTTTGAAACAATGTATGCAGTTGAAATAAAAGTAAGATAATACCTTTGACCCACTTGAGCTACCAGTCTTTGACCCACCAGTTCCACTAGACCCACAAGCCTTTTTATTTGACCCACTAGTCTCCTTTGACCCAACATTTTTCCTTTTTGACCCACAAGTTTTCTTCTTTGACCCAGGCACATTCCCAGTCTCTTTTAACCCAGACACAATATTTTCTTTGCATCCTTTTTTGTTGTGACCAGGTTTGTGGCATATAGAACATGACATCTCAGCACCTACCTTAGATACTCTAGTTGAGCTACCACCTTCACCATTTGATCTGATCCTTTTCTTTCTTGGCCTACCAGGCATTTTTTTGGGTTTGGGAGGCAATACAACTGAGTACATACTCTGGTCAGACCAGAAATCAATACCATCAACTGGTTTCAAGAAATGGTTATAGGTGTCATAGTACTTGTCTGTTTTAAACCAATCAGGCACATAACTCTCAGGTACCTTGTTTATGTATAGAATTACCTTTGTTGCATGTACACAAGGTATACCTGATAACTGCCACATTCGACATGTGCAAGTCCTACTTTCTTCACTAACTGTGAATGCCTCACTCCCTGATCTGACCTCAAACACATTCCCACTAGCAGGGATAATATGCCAAAACCTACAATAAAACAAGCTTATAAGTGTCAATTCAAACAATTTCATAACTGATATAACTTTAATTTGTAAATGATACTTACCTTTGTTGGTCTTTTAACCATTCCAACCTCTTCTGAGTGTTGGGACAAACCCCAGGGTTCCATTTCTTACTGATTTCCCTCTTTTTGTGCATCCTCTCAAGAACTATGACTCTCAATGCTTCTAGCATAGTAAGTAGTGGCTTATCCCTAACACTTAGAATGACACTGTTAAAGCATTCATTGAATCCATTCTCCACTGCTTCACATCCTCTATTAACTTCAAAGAATGCTCTTGACCAGTTTTTTGGGTTCTTGTCCATAAGCCACTGATGAGCCTTTGGGTTAGCCCTTTTAATCTTCTCCATGATCTTGTTAAACAACTGTGGATAGGAAGCCTTAGATGCTGACCAAAACAACTGTCTAAATTCCTCACCACTGAATACTTTCCTGAACCCTTCATATATATGTCTGGCACATTGCCTGTGTTCCGCATATGGCATGACATTCTTCACAGCTTCAATAAAACCCTAAATACAAGCATACCTAGTTAGAATATATGTAAGACTAAGTCATTAACATCAAAGTATGGATAGAAGCATACCTTATGTTGATCAGACATAAGAGTTAGACCTTGTCCTTTTGTGCAATCCAAGTGTTCTTCCAGTAACTCCAAAAACCAGCTCCAGTTATCCTTGTTTTCAACATTAACCACTGCCCAAGCAACTGGGTAAATGTGGTTATTTCCATCTCTTCCAATAGCAGTAAGGATTTCACCATGGTTTGGTTTTTTCAAAAAACAACCATCTAAGGCAATTATTCTCCTACACCCAGCCTTCCAACCATCTACTAGTCCAGCAAAGCAGACATAAAACCTATCAAAGTATGTTTTTTTATCAAGATTTACAGCCACTCCTAATTTGACAGTGGACCTAGGATTTGAATCTAAAATTGCCCTTCCATATGATCTCAGCAAGGCATAATGCTCATCAACTGATTTCTCATACTCTGTCAAGGCAAATGTCTTTGCATTTCTACACTGATTTTGGGATACCTTACACTTATACTTTTTCATCACTAGGTCAATTATAGCTTTCAACCTAATTTCAGGGTCAGCTCTAATCTTATTACCAAATTGTGTCCCTAGCCACTTATAGTTTACTAATGAACCAAATTGGAAGTTCCTAACACATGTGTGTTCATTTACTAAAGACTGTATCTGAAAGGTTTCCTCTTTATTCATCCACCTAGCATAACATCTCCATGGACATGTAGGTAATTCATCAAAACTAACACTAGGATATTTATTTTTCTTCCTCTGTTTACCTTTGTCAGGATCAATCAACTTTGGTGGTCTCTGTCCACATTTTGCCACAACCTTCTTACTGTTACTCCTCTCATACCACAAAGAAAATCCATTTGCTAAAGCATAGTAGGTTAAACACTCTTTAAACTTCACAATACTTGCATACTTTTCACCAACCTGCATTACAAATACAACAAATGTTTATGACCAAAATTCATAAACAATATCTGTACTTGAAAAACAAAGTATGATAATACCTTTGGATGCCTCAGTCTCCAGTGACTAGTTTCATCATAGATTGGATACCAGTCAACAGCTTTCTCCACACAAATAAAAGGATCTTCATCTGAACTGCCTTCAGATGGCTGTAACCTTCTCATCAAATTGTTCATGAACATATCATGTTCCCTCATAGTCTCACTTCTAAGGTTATTAGGAGGTACAGTGTTTGCTGGAGTTGGTTCACTCATTTCTGGCATTGACTCACTTACCTTCATTACAAATACTTGCATACTTTTCACCAACCTGCATTACAAATACAACAAATGTTTATGACCAAAATTCATAAACAATATCTGTACTTGAAAAACAAAGTATGATAATACCTTTGGATGCCTCAGTCTCCAGTGACTAGTTTCATCATAGATTGGATACCAGTCAACAGCTTTCTCCACACAAATAAAATGATCTTCATCTGAACTGCCTTCAGATGGCTGTAACCTTCTCATCAAATTGTTCATGAACATATCATGTTCCCTCATAGTCTCACTTCTAAGGTTATTAGGAGGTACAATGTTTGCTGGAGTTGGTTCACTCATTTCTGGCATTGACTCACTTACCTTCACTCTATTGGCTTTAATCCTTTTCCTAAGTTCTATAACCTCCTCTTCACCAGGACTTAGATAGTCAACTGATTTATCTGAACCATATCCACTGTCATTGTCACTATTAAAGTCACCATACAACTCACCATCTGGTTCATCCTCTCTAACCTTTCCTTTACCCTTATCCACACCTGATATAGGCCTAGTATCTTCACCATCCAGACTAGTCTGTAAATCCTCACCATCTACACTAGGCCTACTATCATCACCCTCTTCACTAGGCCTCCACAATCTAACTTGTACTACATCATCTTGTAATTGCACTTCATGTGCAATAGTTGGATCTTTTGCATCAATGTTCTCAACTGCACTAGCCTTCCCTTTGCCCTTATCCACACCTGATCTAGACCTAATATCATCACCATATAGACTAGTCTGCAAATCCTCACCCTCTACACTAGTCTGCAAATCATCACCCTCTACACCATGCCTACTATCATCACCATCTACACTAGTCCTAGTATTCTGACCATCTACACTAGTCCTAGAGTTATCACCCTCTGATTCATTAACCTTCCTAGTATGATCAACCTCCATCTCAGCCCAATTAACCATCTCATCTACTGAGAAGTCATTGCAATACCTCTTTTTGGGAGAGCCTTTTGCTTTAGCAACATACTCATCCATAAAAGTGGTATCTGCTTGGCCTAAATACTGTGACAGATTCATATCATTGTGATCAAGATACAGTTCAATCCTACCAAACAATTGAGCAACATCAAACATGTGTTCTATTTCCTTATCATTAGTTACTCTAACTAATCCTTTCTCTAATTCATTATGAGGCACTTTATAATACAAACCTTGAAAGTAATTACCAACCTTTTCTTCCAGGAATTCAGCAAATCTAAGATAGGGCATCCTTGGAGCACACATGTTAAGAATCACCCCATCCGCGTAGTGTTGAGGCAAATGCCTAAAATATCCGTCATTGTGTACATCAAATTGGTGCAAATTCGTACCTGGTATCATTCTGGCACAGAATTGAGAAAAAAATTAGGGTTTTCACCATGCTAAAACTTTGATCAAAACAGATACAAATCAAAGAAATCATACAATTGTTTACCTCAAATAACGAAACAAGCATCAAATATGGCAATGCACAACGAACAATTTTTTGTGTGTGTGAAATTAGGGCTTCTAATGTTTACGGGTTATAAGGAAAACGGGTTTGGGTGGGGGAAGTTATTAAGGTTTGTAAATAAGTTTAGAACACACCCCTAAGGAACCAATTTTTGTTCAAAACATGCCCAAAGTTCACAAAATTAGCTTAAAATGGTTTTGGTGGGATTAAGAATGTTAATTACACTATAAGTGTGATTTTGTGTCACAAAAGGAAAATTAGTCAAGTTTAGTGCTACTATAGGAAAAAAAAGTTCGATGCCCAGAAAATAAAAACGTGGCAACTTTGATGCCTTTTTTTTTTTTTTTTTTTTTTTTTAATCATTTTCCCTACTTTTTTTTTACCATAGGGGGTGTTTGGGATTACTATTTTACAAACATATTAAACTAAAAACTTTTTTACATGAAATTGATTGAATAGTTTCAGCAAATAATAATCTTTTTGTACACTATCCTTCACATAACAGATAGTAGTATAGTACTCCATTTCATGCACCCACTACTCCACAAGACACTTTTGATGTGGATGAAATAATCATAAAATATTATTTATCGTGTAAGATACCACAAATGATGCAACTCAATAAAGTCTTCTTAAAAAATATCCAACTTGAACTTCCGTAGTCAATGGCATGATCCGGTCCCCATAAAGATTAGCAACTAAACTTGGAGTGATCTTGTACACCAGGTCCTGTTTCCATAGACCCCACACTGACCACTTACCCGTAAGCCTTTGCTTTTGTTTCAACCCTTCTCTGTATCGCCTCCTCCACAATAGGATAAGGAAAATACGTCAACAATTCCATTAGTTTTTCCTTATCCTACACGCAATTAGGAAATCAAATGTTTTAACAACCATGAAATAAATTCCAATAAATATAAGTTCAAAGATAAGAGAATCCTTACGTGTGCTCTAATGGTAGCTTCATAATCATCTAGTGAAGCTCGAAACTTTGATTCTGCTATAAATTTACCATAATGGATTCTATTAGAGAGAGCATGCATGGTAAAGTTGGCATTTTTAACATTTGGGTTCTTTGGGTATGCAAACATATCTGGAATTCGTGCATATATCTAGAATTCATGCATATGTGTTTGTGTATGCATATGTGTTGTATTGGTTTATAGCTCACGTACATCTGCGTATTGCTTTTTAATAATAAACCGACTTAATTTTTACATCACCTCTATCATGTAATAGTTTATTTAACATAACTTACATATATAGCCATGGATCCACCAACGTGATATTGTATCATAATGTGAAACACTCCTATAGAGAATAAGTACACTAAATGGATGCTCAAACTGGTGGAGAGTATGTAAGATTTATAAACCAAAGAAAAAAAAGGTTTCCTTGTTCTGACTTACCTATGTTTTACTCCAAGTGAATAATAGTATAAATTCATTTTGAGTTCAATATATGCGGCAATGACCCCCTGTATATTTATAGATGATGCCCAAAACTATATTTTCATGATCCATAAAATGGATATAAGGTAGAAACATACTTATTCTTATATCAACCCTTTTGACCATGTCTCCACACGACTAATTATTGTCCGTCGTAAGAGTTTCCCATGGCGTGGCTGCTATCCAACGTTCTAGCCAGCTCTATCCCTAATGAGGATTTTTTTGGTCCAAAAATGTCAGATTTGCATACTTTACAGTTACACATTTGTTGTTTAAAAGCGATTAAAATAATAATTAAAAGATCTTTACAATTCAAAGAACACATACGAAATTGGTTATACCTTATGAGTATGTGCAGAAACAAAAGCTCGTTCTCTATTGATAGCAGCCTCTTGTTTGCATTATAAACTGGCTATGATTTCTTCTCCAGATTTTTTATTGTCATATCATGTATACGAACAAAAACTGAAACCATAATTGCCAATACATGAAAATATATTAAGAAAAATACATAAAAAAATTGATCATAATTCGTTTCAATAAAAAAAAATTACATTTAGATCTCTGATTAAAAAGATACTTCCGATCATGGTGAGAAGCAGGTGGTCTTCGAATGCGTTTGTGTGTGTTTAGGGTTTTGAATTTTTTTGATTTCTGCCAATTGTTTTAAATTTTTATTTTTATCGTTTACAACACTTTAATGCACATAATTTTTAAAATTACAACAAAGTAAGCATATTATACAACAAAATAAAGCGTGGTGTCATTTTAAGACCAAAATTCTATCAAACAACATTAATGCTACTAAAAACACCCCTTCACCAAAATTTACAACCATTTAAGCACAATGTACAATAGCTACAACCAATTTTCAGATTTACAACAAAATAACCATGATGTAATTTTCATACTTACAACATTAATGCTATTAAAGTGGTTCATGTTATTAATGACTATAATGACTACTTACAAGAAAAGAAACATAGTGTACAACACTTTAATGCACATAATTTTCAAACGTACAAGACAAGAAGCATAATGTACAACAAAACACCACATTAATGCTATTTAATGTAGTCAATTATTTAACTGGTCAATAAATACAATTAATACAGTTATTAAAACACCCCTTACATAAGAAATACAAATTATCAAGCATATTATAGAACCAAATTAAACACAATTCCTTCATTAAATTTCACTATTACAAATAATAAAGCACATTATACAAATATTCAAGCCCGAACGGGCAACGGGCCAAATGGGCTTGAGCCCGAACGGGCGTGGATCAAACGGGCTCGAGCCCGAGCAGACACGGGCCAATGGGTTCGAGCCCGAACGGGCACGGGATATACGAAATTCTTGATATCCGTAAATTCATTGTTAAAAAAAAACATAATAAACTAAAATACATTATCCATCGAAAATTTTTATTTCAGGGTACACGCTGCTGCAATGCGCGGGTACCCTGCTAGTATATATATATATATATATATATATATATATATATATATATATATATATATATATATATATATATATATATATATATATAGGGAAGAGATCCAGTAAGAAGTAAAACTAAAATGAGAAGAATAAGAAGGATTTCTAGCCACACATTTTAAATAGGAGAGAGAATTTTAAGGGGAGATGCATCTATTTTTGTAGATGCATCTGAAATGAGTGGTTGTGGTTTCTTCTTATCATTCTTATTTTAATTTATCTTCTTATTTGATCCTATATATATATATATATATATATATATATATATATATATATATATATATATATATATATATATATATATAGGTTTGGGTTATTATGAAAAGTTTATTATAATGAAAAGAATGAGAAGGCATATGGAGGTGACATGTGTCACCTTTGCCACATCATCATGCCACATCACCATACCCCACCCCCCCCCCCTCGAAAAAAAAATTTTCCCGCAAAAAAAAAATTTTTTTTTGGGCAAAAAAAAAATTTTTTTTTCCCGCCAAAAATTTCCCGCCAAATTTTTTTACTGCATCACAATTATGTATTTAGTGCATCAAGGTTATAAATTACTGCATCACAGTTATAAAGTTACTGCATCACAATCATAATTTTAGTGCATTAATGTTATAACCTTGATTTTAGTGCATCATAGTTGATGCACTATTAACTATGATGCAGTAACTTATAAAAAAGATGCACCAAAACTTATTAGTGCATTAAGGTTATAAGTTACTGCGTCACAATTATGATTTTAGTGCATTAAGATTATAAATTACTGCATTACAGTTATAAATTACTGCATTACAGTTATAAAGTTACTGCATCACAATCATGATTTTAGTGCATTTAATGTTATAACCTTGATTTTAGTGCATCATAGTTGATGCACTGAACTATTAACTATGATGCAGTAACTTACCAATGGAGCATTAGTCCAATGGTTGGAGCACTTGTGCTTGAGTCAATTGACCCAAGTTCAAGTCCCATCCTTGGCATTTGCTTCATATAGGTACCCACCTCCGCAAAACCTGTGGGCACACTGGAGAGACTTTGTGGAATAAGAGCTTAGGGGTCCGAGTCTTGGCTCGTGCTCACTCCAGTTGGTGCCCCACTAGGCCAGGAGAGTTTCCGGAGCTATTCCTTGTGGGGTGGACAATGGTTGGTTCCAAAAGGCACCCGGGGTCAGGGTGTTCCCGCCAATCTACACCTTTTGTAGAATGATGCAGTAACTTATAATAAAGATGCACCAAAACTTATTAGTGGATTAAGGTTATAAGTTACTGCATCACGGTTATAAATTAACTGCATCATAATCATGATTTTAGTGCATTAAGGTTATAAATTACTGCATCACAATTATGATTGTGATGCAGTATTTTTATAACTGTGATGCAGTAATAAATTTTGGCGGGAATTTTTTTTTTTTTTTGCCCCAAAAAAATTTTTTTTTGGCGGGAAAAAAAAATTTTTTCCGGGGGGGGGGGGGGTGGGTGGGTGGGTGGGTGGGGTGGGGTGGGGGTGACACATGGCATGGTGATGTGGCAAAGGTGACACATGTCACCTCCACATGCCTTCTCATTCTTTTCATTATAAGAAACTTTTCATTTTAACCCTACCCTATATATATATATATATATATATATATATATATATATATATATATATATATATATATATATATATATATATATATATATATATATGAAAAGAAAATGTTATTACTTAAACACTTTTAAAAAAAATGTTAAATTAATATTATGATCTTATGTCTTGTTTAAAATATTGTTTCATGTGTTGTTTTAAAAATTACTCAACATTTATCATTTTTTTTTCTTTCTCATTCCTGCTCTCAGCTCCGATCTATATTTCAATCCGAATTTGTTAAGCTGAAACTGTTATACAAATACAAATAAACCGTAAAAACGTTTATTTATATTTTACGATATTCTAATGTTTTGTCGATAACAAACGTAAAATCGTTTTAACGTAACAAATAAAATATGTAAATGGTTTGAGCCAATAGTTTACTAACACACTTACGTTTTCACATAAAACACTAAACAAGTAATAGTGCTTTCATGATTTAGTAATACATATGTACAACAACTAGTGTTTACATATTGGGTAGATATATACATACTTAGTATGTATTATAATGGGTAGAAGTTTAAGTATTTGGCCCATTGACTAAATATATTGAATGTAGTTGGGTAAAACCCAAAGTTCATAACCCATGCCCATGGAGCATAACCCAAAACCCATTGCATGACATCATGCATAAGTCATAATGTGTTTTACCCATGACCCATGGAGCTAACCCATAACCCATGGACTAGATGCATTGCATCTTCTAGATACATTGTATCTACTTGGATACCCATGGTCCAAAGTCTATGACCCATGACCCATGACCCATGACCAAAACCCATGGGCAAAGAGGAGCGTCCCACGGTTCCCCCAGTTTACACTGGACGGATCCCTCAAGTAAGGGATCCGTGGAACAGTAGCATTTTTTCTTCTATAAATAGTGAGTCATTTCTTCATTGTAAAGCGCCACTTTCAAACATATTTTCTCCTAGTATTGTAAACCTTCTAACCTCAGATCCAAAAGATCTCTCTATGTAGTTTGTGTTTGTTTTTGTGTGATTCTCTAGGTTCCTCTTAAAGGCGAGATCATCACCTCTTGAAGTCGAGCAAGCTCAAGTCCATGAGTTGCCATGCTTCGTCATCATCAAGACTACTGAGATTCTCTTGTTGATAGTTCTTTCTTCCTCATTAGAAGTGTTGTGTCAAAGACATTAGCGAAGAATGCCAAAAGGGTCAAGACGAAGGCATTAGTGAAAGGTGCTTAACGTCCATGTCAAAGGCATTAGTGAAGGATGCCAAAGGAGTCAAGACGAAGGTATTAGTGAAAGGTGCTGAACGTTCATATCATAGGCATTAGTGAAGGATGCCAAAAGAGTCAAGTCTAAGGCATTAGTGAAAGATGCCAAGGGTGTACAATCGATATGGTGTATCGATGTACAAATAGAGATAGGTTGTATCCAAGGATATTGATATCCTTGATGATGGTGCAATAAGGAGTGGGCCTCCTTTGGAATAGGTGTTGTGCAGTATTGGGTAGTAGTTCCTCCTTTGTAATGGAACTCGGTATCTAGCCTTGTACCGAATAAAGTGTAGGCGACGTTGTGATATGTGTGATTCTACCTTGTGGGAGAACTTGGTGTCTAGCCTTGTACCAGAAAAAGAGTAGGCGGCGTTGTGAAGGCTTCTCCACCATAAGGAGTTGTGTTGTGTAGTGCCAATGAACTCTCGAGTAGGTGACTCGATAAGTGGAGTAGGGCAAGGTAGGTGTCCTTGTAGCCAAACCACTATAAACATTCGTGTCGTGGTTTTGTGTTTCTTAATTTTTACCTTTCCATTACATATTTACATATCTATCTATCAATGTCCAACATACACATCTAAATAGATTGACATAAGTCGATCTAAATATTTGAAAACAAAGTTTTAATCGGTAAAACTATTCAACCCCCCTTCTAGTTTTCCACAACTGGTATCAAAGCTTCGTTACCAAGTTTCTTAAGAGTATATTGTACTTTTAAAACTTGACACGATCTATTTATGATTGAAAACTACAAGGAAGGAATTTCCTGAAAAACAAAAAGTTACGTTTTAAAATCATCATAATTTATAATGTTGGATAATGATAGATCTTTCTAATATTTTATTTGTTGAGAACTCTCCATACTAGGATTTGGGCATTCTAAGAAGATCATGAAGAATTTCTCTCTAATACTTCTTTGCTTAAAAAGAATGTGGAAAACTAGAATGGGGGGTTGAATAGTTTTACCGATTAAAACTATGTTTTAAAATATTTAGATCGACTTATGTCAATATATTTGGATGTGTATGTTGGACATTGATAGATAGATATATAAATGTGTAATGAAAGATAAAGAATAAGAAGCACATAACCACGACATGAGCATTTATAGTGGTTCGGCTACAAGGACACCTTCCTTTCCCTACTCCACTCCCCGAGTCACCTACTCGAGAGTTCGTAATCACTACACGACACCAACTCCTTATGGCGGAGAAGCCTTCACAACGTCGCCTACTCTTTTTCCGGTACTAGGCTAACCAACGGGTTTTTCCACAAGGTAGAACCACACCTATCACAACGTCGCCTACCCTTTATCCGGTACTAGGCTAGATACCGAGTTCCATTACAATGGAGGAACTACTACCCAACACTACACAACACCTATCCCAAAAGAGACCCACTCCTTATTACAACATCATCAAGGATATCAATATCCTTGGATACAACCTATCTCTATTTGTACATCGATGCACCTCATCGATTATACGCCCTTGGCATCTTTCACTAATGCCACTTGACTTGACTTCTAGGCATCCTTCACTAATGCCTTTGACACGGACGTTTGGCACCTTTCACTAATGCCTTCGTCTTGACTCCTTTAGCATTCTTCACTAATGCTTTTGACACGGACGTTAAGCGCCTTTCACTAATGCTTTCGTCTTGACTCATTCGGCATCCTTCACTAATGCCTTGTACACAACACTTCTATTAAGGAAGAAAGAACTATCAACAAGAGAACCTCAGTAGTCTTGATGATGACGAAGTATGGAAACTCATGGACTTGAGCTTGCTCGACTTCAAGAGGTGGTGATCTCGCCTTTAAGAGGAACCTAGAGAATCACACAAAAACAAAATACAAACTACATAGAGAGATCCTTAGGATCTGAGGTTAGAAGGTTACAATACTTGGGGAAAGTATGTGTGGGAGTGGCAACCCAAAAGGAAGAAATGACTCACTATTTATAGAAGAATTTTAGCTACTGTTCCACGGATCCCACGGATCCCTCACTTGAGGGATCCGTCCAGTGTATTACTGGGGATCCGTGGGACGCTCCCTTTTACCCATGGGTTTTGGGTCATGGGTGATGGGTTATGGGTCATGGGTCCTAGACATTGGACCATGGGTATCCAAGTAGATACAATGTATCTATAAGATGCAATGCATCTAGTCCATGTGTCATGGATTAAAACCATGGGTCATGGATAATATGCATATATGACTTAAGCATGATATCATGTAATGGGTTATGGGTCATACTTCCATGGGTATGGGTCAGGGACTTTGGGTTATACCCAACTACATTCAATGTTTTCGGTCAATGGGTCAAATACTTAAGTTTCTACCAATTTATATTACCCATTATAATACATACTAGTTATGTATATATTTACCCAATATGTAAACACTAGTTTTTGTACATATGTATTACTAAATCATAAAATCACTTATACTTGTTTTAGTATTTTATGTGAAAACGTAAGTGTGTTAGTAAACTATTGGCTCAAACCATTTACGTATTTTATGTGTTTCGTTAAAATAATTTTACGTTTGTTATCGACAAAACATTAGAAGATCGTAAAATATAAATAAACGTTTTTACGGCTTATTTGTATTAATAATTTCCCCCTTTTTGTTGATGACAAAACATAAAATTATTTAAAGGAAAAACTAAAATTTGAAAAAATTTGAATTGGAGTTTTTACTCTCTTCTCCCCCTTTTTATCGAAACAAAAAGAGCGTTGAAAAGAAACTAACACAATGTTTTAGGAAAAAAAATACGTGTAAAGAAAAAATAGAGAGCACGTGGCGGGAAGAGTTCTCGTCTTAACTCCCCTTGACGAGTCTATCCCTTTGTGAGGGCGTCAGGTAAGAAAAACTACTAAGCTAATGCATTGCAACTATGTTTGCAAATGGTTTCGTCTTTGCGACGATAATGCTCTCCCTTGATGATTGCAACGTTACAAAGGGACATCATGAAATGTAATGCATATGAGGATTATATTGCAAATGGTTTTGCAATGTATTGTTTGACACAAAGCTCCCCCTAGCTTAGGGTGTCAAAATCTTCATGTGTATATTTGAAAATCTACAAAACAAGGGTTAGAAAACAAGTATACAATGCATAAATTCCTGCAAATAAGACTCAAATTAGTAGAAAAAGGTCTTCTGTTGCACGAATCCCACGGTTCCCTCCTTGGAGGGATCCGTCTAGGCAAAACTCAGGGATCCGTCTGTCTGAAAATAGAATCCCGCAATGGTGATGTAACAAATCATGTTAACATCAAAGTGAGATATGTATTCAAGTCAACAAACATATACTCAAAATAACATGGCATAAAACATGTAACTTCATTCAATAAAACTATGAAAGATGATCTACAAATCTCTAAAACTAAGAGAATGATTAAACATGTAATACATTTTCTACTAATACTAATAAGTGACCAAGAACTTAATAAGCATCAATGTGCTTGAGTCTAAGGATGAGTAGACTTGTTGATTTGATCCAATCTTTCAAGAAGATGATTAAACATGAAATGGGATTCCTAAACGATCTAAGTTAAGTTTAAGACTAGGACACCATTTTAATCCTTAGGATCATGGTTGTTTGGGTTTGTTGACCTCATTGAAACGTTCGAGGAGGTGATAAAACATGAAACGTTACTCTTCACGTAGTTCATGTATCAACCCTTCAACGTGTTGACAATGATAGCAATCCTTGTCATGGTTTGGAAAAGGTGATGGTAAATTATAAGAATTGAAAAACTAGTTTTTGACCCATTTTGAGGTAGAGATGACTCAAATCAATTTGTTAAAATTGAGAAATTTATAAATTAGCTGTGTTGACATGTGATAGATGATGTGTGAATGCATGAGCGGAAGAATGATGATAAATTAAAAGGCACTTTGATTGTGATCCTAAGTGAGCAATGGGTGAGTGTGAAGCTTTCTAAGCTTGAAGAAGACTTAAGTGGTTCTAAGGTCTTATGTTTAGCTAGTGTGAAGTGATCTAGTGAGCTGTTTTGATGTGTGGGATTCAGTATTGCTCATCTATCTTCACGGATCCCATGGTTCCCTCAAAGGAGGGATCCGTCTAGTGCATTCTTAGGGATCCGGCAATTGCAGATCAGAAGCATCACAGAAAGGGATGCAGTTTTTGCACCATACTATGTACACTAATTTCTATTAAACTCTACTCCAAAGAACAGCAAAACAAGCATGATATCACATAAATCATATCATAGATAAGAGTATAATGACAATATCCAAAAACAAAACAAACTAGTGTGCTTCACAAACATAAGCATTCATTGTAAATAGATAAACCAAATGTCTAAAATCAAGCATAATCCTAATGTCTCTTTTGTCAATCCTTTCTTTTCCTCTTTCCCGACTTCATGACGTAGTTAGCTAGGAATTTGAACATACCCTTTATTTGTTTAAATTCCGCGGTCTCGTTTGGAAGAGTTGGACATTGTTGATAGTAGGTAATGGGGTCCAAGTCGACGTTGGCTTTGGGGTTGACATTTACTTCTTCTTCTTCGTTCGAGGAGTCCGGGAGAGCCTTAGGTTTTCTTCCATTGACCATGAACCGCTTAGAGGGTTGTTTGGTAAGAGGTACCATGACATGATCGGAGAGGAAATGATCATCATTGATTGGAGATGGTTGCATTGCACTAACATACTCACGGAGTCGTGTTAGGAGCATACCATACGGAAGTACCATGTTGGCAACTTTGAATACCCCGGCCATTCTCTTCACCATGTAATAGGCGAGATAAAATGGCCTTTGGTGAATAAGGCAATAAATCATTTGCACGAGACATGCATTTGGATGGTCTTTGTTTCCGACCAAGCTAATGACATTTTCCCTAAGAATTTCTTCCCATTTTCTAAAAATGGGGTGCATTCCGAAGAGAGGGATCACGGTGAATGAGCTCTTTGTTGTGGTTGAAACGAGATTGGTTGGCTCTAACTTTGAAAATAGTGTCTCGAACGGTTGCGGGGTCATCAAGAGGGGTATGGTAGATTGGTTTGGAATCAAGAGCAAAAGATTGAGTGGATATTGCCCAATCTTGAGAGTACATACAAATTCCTTCATAAGGAATGCGAAGGATTTGAGCAAATGTGTTGAGGGGTAGAGTGAAGTTTTGTTTATTGATGATAAAGACGATTGAAATGCTATCATCGATGTTTCGAATGATCCTAACGCTTTTGTAGAATTCAAAGATGAAAACCAGACAAATTTGCTCATCAATATCAAGAAGACAATCAAAGTTGATTGCCGAGAAGACTTGACGAATGTCGTTATTTTCAAGGAAACATTCCTTGACCAAACGACCTTCGTGGATAAGTCATTTTTCAAGTCTTTTGAAGACTTTGCGATCGGTTTTTGACAAACCCTCTTTTCGATAGTATTGGGTGAGGTAGTGGACGGTATCATGGTGGTCTTGTTGGGTGGCTTTAGGCATGGTAGGTCCTAGAAAAACAAATATTCCAATTAGGCAAAATTTGTTGAGATGGGTTTATGGTTTTGATTTGAATTAACAATGTTGTAAGCACAATGTAATCTTAGTTATGTGAAAAACTTTTCTAGTCATCAATTTTGGAAAACCTAATTTTATCAATTGCTTAAGAAAAATTGAAAAACCATAAACCCTCGGATGAAGATGATGAATATTAGAACATGTTAGTGTAATTACTTACAATGATGTTCTAGAGATGGATGCTTGAGGATATAGAGTCCTATTGAGATGAAATCAGCACTTGGGTCGTTTTTGTGTTTTGTGAGGAGAGGGAAAAAAGAGCAGAATTGATTTTGAAAGGCGTATAGCTGGTTTCTGTCACACGGTTCCCCCGGATCCCTTGTATTAGGGATCCGGCTAGTACAACTAGAGGGATCCAGCTACTGTTGACAGAAAAAGAGTGTTGGCATTATTTTTGTAATAAGTTATAAACTAGCTTATGGAACAAAAATAGTTTTGAGGTTTCTAATTGAAAAGATGTTTGGTCAATGGGATTTGATAAGTTAATTATCAAGGATCCATTTGTGACGACGACGTTAGTTTGACGAGATCAAGAGGAATACTATTCCCGATGATGAGTAAGTCGGGAAAGTGGCGAAGAGAGACTTTTAAGAGACTATCAATTATTAACGTCTAAACAAAAGATGGTATCAACATATGCATGTAGATGTAAGCTAGCTAATGAAAAGTAAACGTACCTGTATACTCTTGGTATGGTTTATGGAGACCATAAGACCGAAAAATACTTCATGAGCTTTTAAAGTAATCAGTTGTACTTAGAATAAGTAGATTGCGATTACTTTTAGATTCTTCCTTGAAAGTTGACTTCATTATTCTTTGAACAGAAATGAAGACTTTGGAGAGATCCTAGCATGAAGATTTCTTGAAAAGAAAATATTAGAATAATCTATCAATATCCAACATAAAAAAAAAAGAATTTGTTTTAAAAAGTTTCCTTCTTTGTAGTTTTCAAACATACACGGATCGTATCAAGTTTTTAAAGTACAACATACTCTAAGAAACTTGGTAACGAAGCTTTGATGCCAATTGTGGAAAACTAGAAGGGGGGGTTGAATAGTTTTACCGATTAAAACTATGTTTTAAAATATTTAGATCGACTTATGTCAATCTATTTGGATGTGTATTGATAACATCAAATAGTCCTGAATATTAAGTGTCAATTTCCCCCGATAATGCTTGTAATTTATATCATTTATATGGATTTACGCTTGTTTTCCATTGTTTTCCACTTTCAGGTAAATTACGAGCATTGGAGCTAAAGAGATGCGGAATTGAAGAATTATGAAAGATTTATCAGAGTATCTCACTTTGAAGAAGTTACGACGTAACTCATCTCTCACATTACGCCGTAACTAAAGCGTTACTCAGAAAGCCAACTCATCAGAAGATTACGGCGTAACTCTCACAAAAGACTACGACGTAACCATATTAGGTCAAATGAGGTTCCACGCCGCTGATAACTACGCCGTAACTCTTGTTTAAACTACGGCGTAACCAAGTAATATTGAAGATACGGCGTAACCACTTATAAGGTTACGCCGTAACCAGCAGATCTAGTGCAAATTACGAAGAAATAGAAGATTACGGCGTAACTATTCTATTAGTTACGCCGTAACCCAAATCTAGCATATAAATACCCCACGATTTCCAGCATTTCAAAGCATCCCATTCCACACACCACAACCAAAGAACGTGGGAAGAAGCCAAAGGCAGGTCTAGAGGAGCATACGGAGCTGTCTCCAAGGGAGAAATCACTCCCCTACGATAAGCATTAGCATTTTATCTTTTCTTTACTTTCGATTCATGTATTTCGTAACATTAAATATTGAATTGATTTGTATGGTTAATATGAGCGGCTAAGCACCTCTTGGTGCTGGCCTAGTTATGATTCCTTAATTGTTTTGTTTGCGTTTACATTACTTTCGTATAATTATTTCTAAGTGTATGCATGCATAGTTTATTGGTAGCTACCCTTGTTTTGGTAGTTTTGAATGGCGGTAGAGGCTAGTTGCTTGGGAGATATGACCAACTGACCCTAAGTGAGTAGACTGAGACGGGAAGGGTAAGATATGACCAACTGACGACCCTTTCTACTTGTGCGATTTGACCAACTAGTCACCTACCGTTTGGATGAACTTAAGAATTAGGGGGTGAGTGTTTAAGTTGCTAACGCCCGGGCACTCACTATTATAAATCTAGCATGTAGCGATACTTAATGACTCGGCTTAGGGGACCAGGAACAACTGGACTTATGAGGGGACACCTGACTTCTCCAGAGGTGGCATCTTTGCTGATAGGTTAGGGCGAATTGACCAAATGTTGTCCTCTCGACTTTGACCCCACCTGAAGTAATTGGAAGTAATTAGACGCAGAAATTACTAGCTAGGATGATTAACTAGGTTAGTACCACTCTCCTCTTCTGATTGAACCTTTTCTTTTATCTGATTTGGTAGTTAATTAATTAATTCCTTATCGAAATCATATTAAAAACTGTGACACCTAGACTTAGTAATAATCCAACACACATAGCTCTTGGGACGACCTCGGTTTTACCGAATACTACACTACACACGACCGGGTACACTGCCCGTTAGTGCATTAGGGTTGACCATAGGTATAACGAGACTATATAAATATTAAAACCTGGTCAGTAAAACCTGCATCATGTATGTTGGACATTGATAGATAGATATATAAATGTGTAATGAAGAATAAAGAGTAAGAAGCACATAACCACGACACGAGTATTTATAGTGGTTCGGATACAAGGACACTTTCCTTGCCCTACTCCAATCCCTGGGTCACCTACTCAAGAGTTCGTAATCACTACACGACACCAACTCCTTATGGCGGAGAAGCCTTCACAACGTCGCCTACTCTTTTTCCGGTACTAGGCTAACCACCGGGTTCTTCCACAAGGTAGAACCACACCTATCACAACGTCGCCTACCCTTTATCCGGTACTAGGCTAGATACCGAGTTCCATTACAATGGAGGAACTACTACCCAACACTACACAACACCTATCCCAAAGGAGACCCACTCCTTATTACAACATCATCAAGGATATCAATATCCTTGGATACAACCTATCTCTATTTGTACATCGATGCACCTCATCGATTATACGCCCTGGGCATCTTTCACTAATGCCACTTGACTTGACTTCTAGGCATCCTTCACTAATGCCTTTGACACAGACGTTTGACACCTTTCACTAATGCCTTCGTCTTGACTCCTTTAGCATTCTTCACTAATGATTTTGACATGGACGTTAAGCGCCTTTCACTAATGCTTTCGTCTTAACTCATTCGGCATCCTTCACTAACGCCTTGGACACAACACTTCTATTGAGGAAGAAAGAACTATCAACAAGAGAACCTAAGTAGTCTTGATGATGACAAAGTATGGCAACTCATGGACTTAAGCTTGCTCGACTTCAAGAGGTGGTGATCTCGCCTTTAAGAGGAACCTAGAGAATCACACAAAAACAAAATACAAACTACATAGAGAGATCCTTAGGATCTGAGGTTAGAAGGTTACAATACTTGGGGAAAGTATGTGTGGGAGTGGCAACCCAAAAGGAAGAAATGGCTCACTATTTATAGAAGAATTTTAGCTACTGTTCCACGGATCCCACGGATCCCTCACTTGAGGGATCCGTCCAGTGTATTACTGGGGATCCGTGGGACGCTCCCTTTTACACATGGGTTTTGGGTCATGGGTGATGGGTTATGGGTCATGGGTCCTAGACATTGGACCATGGGTATCCAAGTAGATACAATGTATCTATAAGATGCAATGCATCTAGTCCATGGGTCATGGGTTAAAACCATGGGTCATGGATAATATCCATATATGAATTAAGCATGATGTCATGTAATGGGTTATGGGTCATGCTTCCATGGGTATGGGTCATGGACTTTGGGTTATACCCAACTACATTCAATGTTTTCGGTCAATGGGTCAAATACTTAAGTTTCTACCCATTTATATTACCCATTATAATACATACTAGTTATGTATATATTTACCCAATATGTAAACACTAGTTGTTGTACATATGTATTACTTAATCATAAAATCACTTATACTTGTTTTAGTGTTTTATGTGAAAACGTAAGTGTGTTAGTAAACTATTGGCTCAAACCATTTACGTATTTTATTTGTTTCGTTAAAATGATTTTACGTTTGTTATCGACAAATGTTGGGATATGAAAGTACTAAAGATATGAAAGTACTGTAAGCTGCAAAGTACTGGAAAGAGTCAAAGAGTCAAAGTACTGCTAAAGACAAAGTCAAAGTACTGCACTACGAAGTCAAAGTACTGCAAGAACAAAGAACTGTTATATTCGTTTATGGAAAGTATTGTAATTCTATGTTTAGATTACTTGTCGTACAAGGATACAAATTGTAAACCGACTAGGATATCCTTGAGCCTATAAAAGGACTCCTAGATTGGCATTAGAGGTACGAGTCTATGAGTTTTAGAGTTTACGAATTCACAAGTTATTTAGTGTTTTAGAGAGAAGTTCGATAATCTTAGAGTTGTTTAGAGTATCTGCATAATAAGCAGATTTAGAGTTTATAATAAAAGTTATTCTTCTTAGCTTTGTTAAGTAAATTCCGCGTACTTGATAAAGATTTCTCAGTGTTTCTTTGTTAATAACTTAGGATTTATCCGAGGTTATTAAACCTTAACAAGCTAGTTAATTTAGTTTGATTAAAGTATATCGATCCAACAAGTGGTATCAGAGCTTATGTGGAAACTCTGACTAGGAAGAAACCCTACTTCAACAATATTCAAGATGTCGACTGAAGCTGTTCCACCACCCTCAATCACCTCACTTAGAATTCCAATAATCAAGAAGGGATAATATGATCTCTGGTGCATGAAGATGAGGCAGTATATTGCCATTACAGACCATGCTCTATGGAATGTAATTGTGAATGGGAATGAAGTAGTTACAGAACCCATTAATGTTCCTGGACAACCAATAGCACCAAAGGCAGTCTTACCAGCAGCAACCCTAAGGAATCAAGAAAAGGCACTAAACATTCTCTTATCTACCATTCCAGATGGTCATCTTCTCAAATTTCATGACGCTAAAGATGCTAAGCAGCTCTGGGCTGCTCTCAAGACCAGATTTGGAGGGAATGAAGCCTCTAAGAAGATGCACAGAAATTTGCTGAAGCAACAGTTTGAAACTTTCACAGTAGGTGAAAGAGAGAATCTTGATGCTGCATATGATAGGTTTCAAAATCTCCTTAACATGTTGGAGTTATACAAGGCAGAAGTGTCAGTTGAGGATGCTAATTTGAAGTTTCTAAGGAGTTTGCCATCTACATGGCATGTGATTGCTACTATGATCAGAGGACAACAAGGATTGGATGTCATGGACTTTGATGATCTCTATCATCAACTGAATGTGTATGAACATGAGATGAGTGGTCAACCAAATTCCAAATCTCACAGTATTGCTTTTCTATCATCTGAAAAGAAGAGCAGTACTTCCAAAAGTACTGCTTCTCCTCAAAGTACTGCTGTTTACAACCCCCCTTCATATGTTCAGCAGGCCCCACCATCTACCACTTTGCACTCAGATGAAGTTGTGTGCTCTTTCTTTGCACAACAAGCAAGTTTACCTGTCACTTATGAAGAAGATCTAGCACAGATTGAAGAAGATGCACTTGAAGAAATTGATATCAGGTGGCAAGTTGCTATGATCACTGCAAGGATCAAAAAGTACATGAAGAAGACAGGCAAAAGCATTGATTTCAAACCAAAACAAGGAATAACTTTTGACAAATCCCAAATTGAATGCTTCAATTGTCAAAAGACTGATCACTTTGCAAGGGAGTGCCGATTTGCTAAGTATCAAGCAAACAGGACATCTGAGAAGCCAAAACTTGAGCTCAAAGAAATTTCAATTACTGAAACAAAGGCTTTGGTTGCTCAAGAGAAGTTATCAGAAGTTGACTGGAGTGAAGAGTTTGATGATGAACCAGTGACTTACTGTATGGTAGCAGTGGAAGATGTAGTTGAAGAAACGGTAGAAGCATTGGACTGGAGCACTGTTTTTGATGAAGAACCTGAACATGCTGCTTTGGAATCTGATGATGGCTTTGGAGGATTTGATTGGAGCAAAGAAAGTGAAGATGATCCTGTTCTTCTTGCTATGGTGGCTACTTCATCAACTCAGTCTCCTATCTCTGAGGTATGCTCAAACTGTTATGAGTTTTATCAAAAATTACTTAACAGTTATGTGATTGAAAGAGATAATTGTGTTAGGGCTAGGTCTGAGGTAGCAGGTTATCAAATCACTTTAGAGTCTATGGAAGCTAAAATTATAACACATGAAAATAATGAAATGGCTTGGGCTGAAAAGTATGAACAACAGGATTACCAGTTAAAACTTAGTGAATGGAAACTAAACTGTAAAATTGCTGAAATTGAGAAATTAACTAAGGAGAGAGATGATCTGTTAAAAAAGTTTGCTGCCTGGAATGAATCTGGTCTGTCCCATGTTACTTATGTTGAAAAACAAAGAAGAGCATACATTAGAACTGGATTAGGTTTTGGTATGAACTTTGATAACATAGAAGAAAAACAACCTAGTGATCAGGATGTAGGTGATTTTGAGGACATAACCACTAGTGATGATGAACTCATTAACTATGTAGATACATCTAGTAATGAGGGCTCAATAAGTGAACCACCTCCTGAGTATAAGAAAGACAAGGGATATAATGCTGTCCCACATCCCATTAGTCATCAACCAATAAGGCCTGATGTTTCTCGATTTGGAGTAGACAGTCTAGAGTTTAGGAAGAAGCTTGTTGCTCAATCTAGATCTGAAAAACCCAAAGAAGCTGTTGAAAATAATGTTCAAAATCAAGCAGTACCTTCAAATCAAAGTACTGCTCCACAAGCAGTACCTTCTGCAAAGTCTTTTCACAACAGTACTGCTAAACCATTTTGGGATAACTTTGGTCAAAACAGTTTTCATCATTCACCAAGAAGGCAAAATAATTTTGGGCATAGACATAGAAGAAATCACTTTGGACATATGGGTCAAAAACTGTGTTTTGTGTGTTATTGTTAGGAATTAGAAATTCCAGGTATTAAAGAGTCGGTCACCTAAAGTATATGTAATCGTTAGAAAGCTCGTAGTCGTAGTTCATTTAAGTTTAGTAGTATTTAGTTAAGTAACACCGTGGAGGACGGACGGGTCTTTACCCACTGTATGCCTGATCCACAGCCCGTTGTGTGGCGTTTTATTGTAAGACTATAAATACTCTCTACCTTCCAAGGTAGAGAGTTGGAGCTCATAATAAGAATTTTCTTTCTCTCACTAAAGTTCCCTAAACCTCTAACTTTCTCTCTCTAGAATTCTACTTATACGCCACCTTGTTGTTATGGTTTGATATGTATGTGAAAACTAATATCCAACAATTGGTATCAAGAGCCATGGTTAGATCATATCTTGCACATCTTTGGATTTCTAGTGGTTTTTAGGTGGTTTTTGAGTTTGAAAAAGTTTAGTGGTTTTTTGCATCATTTGGGTGATTTCTAGTGTTAAAGTTTGGATTTTGATAGTACTTTTATGTTTAGAATCATCACAAGTGTTTAGGTTTTGATTTGGTAAGCTTGAATCATCGTGGTTGGGTAGTTTTTGGATTGAAAAGTGATGTTTTTGTGGTTTTCTTGCTAGCGACTTGACATTCGGACTTCATTCTTCGTAGCGACTTGCTTTGCAATTTCGTGGCGAGTTACAGTTTTGGAGCTAGCGACTTAGATCTAGCGATTAACAGTACAAGTAGTGGACTCTCCACTACGGGTAGCGACTTGGTGGTAGCGACTTGGTCTGTAGCGAGTTGCTCTTTAGCGACTTGTATCTTTAGCGACTTGAGTAGCGAATTGCTGCCAAAATTTTGCTAGCGACTTGAGGCTTAGCGAGTTACTACTTAGCGACTTGCATTTGTCTAGCGACTTGGGACTCTAGCGACTTAGTGGTGTAGCGAATTAGGTGTTAGCGACTTGGTGCATTATCTTCTAGCGACTTGGGTGATTGTTTACGGTTTTCTCTTGATTTAGTAAAATCCCGTGAAAGAATCTATTTCCCCGGTTTAATCATAGAGTTATAAAATCCCGTATAATCTGTTAACATGTCTACCAACGTTCCTACTATCATCTCCACTGTTGCCGAGGATGTTCAAGCAGCTGGCTCAGATACTCGTCCACCCATGCTTGACAGAACTGACTACGATTCTTGGGCTCAACGAATCAGATTGTACTGCCTTGGAAAGGAAAATGGTGTCAACATTCTCAAATCAATTGATGAAGGACCGTATCGAGTTGAGACGACTAGAGATATACTTGATACTAATGAAGATGGAACTCCTATTTACGAAATGGACAGACCTAAAATGTATGATGAGCTTGATGATAAGGAGAAAAAGAGATTCGATGCAGATATCAGGGCTTCTAACATTGTTCTTCAAGGTCTTCCTAAAGACATCTACAAGCTGATCAATCACAACACCGAAGCAAAGGCAGTATGGGATAATGTCAAGATGCTTCTCTCAGGTTCAGAATTAACTATGGAAGACAGAGAATCACAACTCTATGACGAATTTGAACACTTCAAGATGAAGCCAGATGAGAGTGTCTATGAGTATTATGTGAGATTTCATAAGTTGGTGAATGACATGAGGAACATCAGAATGACTATGCCTAACATTCAGCTGAACTCAAAATTTGTGAACAACATGAATCCCGAATGGCACAAGTTTGTTACCACTGTGAAGCTCACTAAAGGATTGAAGAATACGAACTATGAGCAACTCTATGCCTTCCTCCTTCAGAATGAGAGACATGCTATGTTTGAAAAATTGATTCTCAATCAGTTCAAAACCAACCAGGGAGAGACAAGCTCGTCTAATGACTCAACTGCCTTCTACTCAAACATCGGAATCACAACCAAAGCTTCACAAGTCATACCCTTGGGTAATGGTAATCACAAACTCATTCCTGATCCTATGTTCAAACAAGCTGATGCTGATGCACACGTGGGTAACTTCATTAATCAACTAGCTCTTCTGATTAGTCAAAACATGAATTCTCTCCCACAAACCAACAACAACCTCAGAACAGCATCTAACCCACACAATCAAGCTACTGTTAAAGATGGAAGGATCGTGGTGCAACCAGTTCAGGAAAGACAGTATGATCAGGGAAGAGGTGGAGCTGGTAGAGGTTATGTTGGCAACCAGAATCGAGGAAGGAATGGTAACCAAGGTCAAGCTAAGCCGATCAAATGTTATAACTGTGGTGGTGAGGGACACATTGCAAGAAACTGCACATCTCCAAAGCGTCCACAGAATGCTGATTACGTCAGAGATAAGATGCTGCTTGTACAAGCTCAGGACAATGGTGCTGCTTTGGATGAAGAGGAATTGCTGTTTCTAGCTGAGGGCAATGCCAAGACCTATGATGCAGATGTGGATGAGCAGCCTATTCAGGTGATAGGTCACAATCATCAGAATGCCTTTCAAGTCGCTGATTGTGATGCATACGACTCTGATGTGGATGATGGACCTACGACACACACAATCTTTATGGCTAGCATTTCTCCAATGGTTTCTCCCAAGGTCTCTTCTTCACCACAAGCTGGCCCATCCAAAGACAAACTCATCTCAGAGGTACTAAAACTATACGATGATGCTGATGTGCAAAAGATGCATGACAAAGTACTATCAACTGAAACTATTGAATCAAATATTGAAAATATGGGTAATACCGACATTGTCCCATATGATCAATATGTGAAACAAAGTGAAAGTGAAGTTGTACCAAGTGATGCATCTTCTGCAGTCAACAATGACTATGTTTTTGATGAATACACTGCATGTGCCCCTGATGATTCTGTAATTTCTGAACTAAATGCCTATAAAGAACGTGTTGCTATTTATGATCAACGTGCAAAATTTGAGTTGACCACTCGTGAGCAGGAAATGGATGACCAAGTGCGTACAGTCATTAGAAAAAGTAATTTTAGAGAAGAAGTATTGAAACAAGAATTAAATTCCTTGCAAGAAAAACTTTCTAAAACAGCTAAGCAAAAACAAGAACTTCAAGAAAATGTGAAAATGCTTAAGCGAGAATTTAATGCAAAGGAATCAAAACTCTTGAGAGACTTTTCTAATCTGAAAACTTTCAAAAACAAACTTGAAAACAAGTTGTACATACAAGGAAACACCATTCAGACTGCTCACATGGTCACTAAACATAGAGTTCTAAGCGATAAGCATAGTGTTCCCATTATAGATAAACCCAACCCTGAGTACGGAAAGATAGCAAAAGCAGCTCAAAGTGTGATCTATGATGGCAATGAGATTCTTAAACCTAGACAAAAACCTAGTTGCGTTGAGTGCACAGAGGATGATAAGAAACTAGATGAAATCACTAGGGAAAAGATGAATAAGAAACTAAATGATTCTAAATGCAAAGAGAAAAAAGTAATTATCACTCCTCATGACTACAAGAAGGAAAACTGGATTTCCTTGAACAAGTTTAAGCCTCAGACATTGTTGACTCCCGAACAAGTCTTCTGGAAAATGGATTTAGATAAGCAGAAAGCTGTAAATATTGTTGAAACAAACCCTCCCCTTTGGAAAATGCCTAGAGCGACTGTGTATCCTCCTAATACACCAATGCATCTTGTTCCTAGAACAATTGCCACAAAAAGCAAGACCTTAATTAGCCAATATGTTATATTTCAACTATTTGTTGATTTTGAGAAAACTTGCAAGAAAAGGATCACACCCACTGGTATTACTGAAGGAGAAAGGGGTTTTGAGCAAATGAAAGAATGTTACTTAACTGAGGTCATGCCTTTCTTTAAACTTCTAAAAGATCACTTTGAGAGTCTTAAAAAAGGAATAGAAACTGATATCAAGGGAATGGAAAAGGAATTTGATGCAATGATAGTTGAAGTTAGTGACTATGAGCGAGCACTAAAATATAATGAGATTGAGAGGAAGAACTTGCATACATTGAATGAGACTCTTATTACTGAATGTGTTGCTCAAGATATGTTTTTTACTGCTTCAAATTGCTCTATTAATGCTTCCAAATTTCATGAACTATCTGTTGCCCTGAAAGTCTCCCATGATCGTGTCATTGAGCTTGAAAAAACTAATTCTAAACTAAACGAGAAAATTGAACTGGATGATCACGACAATTTGGTTAAACATTTTTCTAAACTAGAAGTTGAGCATTTTAATTTACAACTAAAATATCAACATCTTAAAGAAAATGTCAAAACTTCAAATATCAAGACATCATCAGATGCTCCAGAGTTTGATGCAGTTTTTCAAATTAACAAACGTGATGAACAAATTCAAGCTCAGTGCAACACGATCAGAAAGTTGAAAGCCCAAATCTCTCAATTAAAGGGTCAAACGAACAATATGACAGGCTCCCAAATGCCTCCTCCTTTAGATTCTCAGAATTCTCAAACGTTTCATCTTCAAAACCTAGTAAATGCTTTACAAAAGGAAAACAAAAGTTTTCTAGAAGAAAATGAAAAGGTTAAACGTCATTTCAATGAGTTATTTGAATCAATTAAGGTCACTCGTAACAAAAATAACGAACAAATAGCTTCATTGCAAAAGGAAATTGAGAATCTGAAGAGTCAGGTAAAAGGGAAAATGCCAATGACCAATGGGGAGAATGGTGTATCAAAGGTTCACTCTTGTAATAAATATGCTTTGTCTGTGACGTATGTCCCTCCTCATCTAAGGAACAACAAACTTGCTATTCAAACATACTTCTCATCTCTTAAGGATTGCTTAGAATGTCTGCGTGAGATTGTTGAAGAGGATAAGCTAGAGAAACCTCATGATAATGCAATTGGACATGCATGCTTATATGCCAAACGATCTCAAGAAATCTTAGAATGCTTGATCACAATATGCCCAAAGTCATTAGGTGAGAGAGTTAATCCTTTGATTCCATGCTCGATGCCTAATGCTAAGTATGATATGCATTCGATTCCCAATGTTTTGAATGTGAACCGTAGTGTGCCTTTAAGTAGTTCAGATTCCAGATCTGTCAATGCTAAGAAAGAGAACTCAAGTGTGCCTTCTAGGAGTACAAATCTCAGTACCTCTAGTTTTAAGAAAGTGAATCTTAGTGCACCTGCATGTAGTTCAGATCCCAGCACATCTAAACAGGTGATGCAAAGAGTAGTTAAACCAACTAATGTTCCCATTCCCTCTACAGGAGTAATCAGTGACATTAAACGGAGCAGGTCAAAGTCTCAAGACAATACAAGGAATGATAGGACCTCTCAAGCTAAGAATGTGCACTAGAAGAGAGTAGAAGAACAATCTAGGAACTTTAAGCTTGAATTGAATAAAACGAATCGTGTTGATTCTAGTATTAGCCATAGGCGTACTGTAATTAATTCGAATTCTGATACTATTTGCAAACCTTGTACTGATGTCTGCTTGAATTCTGTCTCTAATCATGAATGTGGTGTTAATGTTCTGCCTAATGATGTTAATTGTCCAGTTAATATTGTTAATGCAAAAATTCATGCTAAGAAGGCTAAAAGGCAAAAACGAAAGAAAGTTAGAAAACAGTGGAAACCCACAGGAAGAACATTCAGTAAAATAGGCTTTTATTGGATATCTGTTGGTCATAAGACTAATCAGATAATGCCCACTAGAAAATGGATGCCTACTGGTAGAACTATTCCCTTAAAAAGTGATCACACTGTGAACAGGGCTAATACAGACACTAGTACTGCATCTATTCACAATGATTCCATTGCCTCACTTTCTAATATGAATGCTTCTATTTCTGATGTGGGTGTTCCAACCATTGTAACTAACCAAATGGAACCCATTCTTGCATGGGGATCCCAATTATCCAGTTATCCATTCTTGTTTGTGTTCAACTGCAGATCGTTCAAATCGTTCTGTGGTACCTGGACTCAGGCTGTTCCAAGCATATGACTGGAGACCGGTCGCGGCTCATGAACTTCGTGAGCAAATTCATCGGGACTGTTAGATTCGGTAATGATCATTTCGGTGCTATTATGGGTTATGGAGATTACGTTGTTGGTGATAGTGTCATCTCTAGAGTTTACTATGTGGAAGGTTTGGGTCATAATCTGTTCTCTGTTGGTCAATTCTGTGATTCTGATCTAGAAGTAGCCTTCAGAAAACATACCTGCTTTGTTAGAGATCTTAATGGTAAGGAACTGTTAAAAGGAACTCGTGGCTCAAATCTTTACACCATCTCTATCGATGACATGATGAGGGCTTCTCCAATCTGCTTGTTATCAAAGGCTTCAAAAACAAAGTCATGGTTATGGCATCGGCGTCTCAATCACTTGAACTTCGGCACCATCAACGATCTTTCCAGAAAGGACTTAGTTGTAGGTTTACCTAGACTAACGTATGAAAAGGATCATCTTTGTTCAGCATGCCAATTGGGTAAAAGCAAAAAGTTTGCCCACAAACACAAACCTACAATCTCAATTACAGAAGTTCTTCATACCCTTCATATGGATTCGTGTGGACCAATGAGAGTGCAGAACATCTTTGGTAAGAAATATGTGTTGGTTGTGGTTGATGATTACTCTAGATTCACCTGGGTCAAGTTCTTAAGGACAAAGGATGAAACTCCTGATTTCATCATCAAGCTCATCAAACAGCTGCAGGTTCGACTCAACAAAACAGTCAGAATTATCCGAACAGACAATGGAACTGAGTTTGTTAACAAAGAACTTAGTGACTTCTATGAAAGCATTGGAATCAGCCATCAAAGAAGTGTTCCTCGAACTCCTCAACAGAACGGTGTAGTTGAAAGACGAAATCGAACTCTTGTAGAAGCCGCTAGAACAATGCTGATTTACTCAAAGGTTCCAATGTTTCTCTGGGCTGAAGCTATTGCCACTGCATGCTACACACAAAATCGTTCTCTGATTCACACTGTTCATGGAAAAACTCCATATGAACTTGTCCACAATAGAAAACCCAATCTCTCTTTCCTTCGTGTGTTTGGTGCATTGTGTTATCCAACTAATGAGGGACAAGACTTAGGCAAACTTAGAGCTAAAGCAGACATTGGAGTATTTGTAGGGTATGCTTCAAACAAAAAGGGATACCGAATCTACAACAAAAGAACCCGAAATATCATGGAAACAATTCACGTTACGTTTGATGAGCTGACCGGTCAAATGGCTCCGGGACACTCCAGCTCAGGACCCGCACTTCAAAACAGTCCCATTGGTTCATCCCTTGTTCCAAACTCTTCTCAAGAAACTCCATATGTACCTCCATCTGAAGATGATTTAAAGAAATTGTTTGATCCTATGTTTGATGAACTGTATGATTCAATTACTAATGAGGTGTTGTTCCCTACAACAGTGGATGCTCATATTCCTGTGAATGAAGTCAATCCCTCAGTCTCAATATCTTTAAGTCAAGAAGCACCTGCTGCTGATCCTTCAGTCTCATCAACAAATCATCATTCTTCAAATGTACATCATGGAAATGTTTCTGGCATCAATGATGAAGTTAATCCCTTTGCTACTCCTGAAGATGCTCCATTTGAAAACATATTTGCTCCTGAATCATCATCAGAACCATCTTCTTCAGGAGACATCGACTCAGCTACCTCAGTCCCTCAACAACTGCCACATGAACACCTCAGAAAATGGACTCACGATCATCCATTAGACAACATCATTGGAAATCCCTCTCGCCCTGTATCAACCCGGAAACAACTTGCAACCGATGCCTTATGGTGCTTCTTCAACTCCGTACTATCTAAGATCGAACCAAAAGATGTTAAAACCGCCATGAATGAAGATATCTGGTTCAATGCCATGCAAGATGAAATTCATGAGTTTGATCGTCTTGATGTATGGGAGTTAGTACCTTCTCCAGTCTGTGCTATGATTATTGCTCTTAAATGGATCTTCAAAGTGAAACTTGATGAGCATGGTGATGTGTTGAAGAACAAGGCTCGATTAGTTGCTAAAGGATACCGTCAAGAGGAGGGTATTGACTTTGAAGAATCTTTTGCTCCTGTTGCTCGAATCGAGGCAATCAGAATCTTTCTGGCGAATGCTGCTAGTAAGAACATGGTAGTCTATCAGATGGATGTGAAGACGGCATTTCTGAACGGAGATCTTAAAGAAGTCGTCTACATCAGCCAACCTGAAGGATTTGTGAATCAAGAGCATCCTACTCACGCTTATCGTTTGAAGAAGGCTCTTTACGGTTTAAAGCAAGCTCCAAGGGCATGGTATGATACACTGTCAAAGTTTCTTCTATCAACCGGATTCAGCAAAGGAGCAGTTGATCCTACATTGTTCACCAGGAAGTCAGGCAAACATTTAATTCATGTTCAAATTTATGTTGATGATATTATTTTTGCCTCGACAGACCCAATGGAATGTGATCGTTTTTCGAATGAAATGAGTTCAAAATTTCAAATGTCAATGATGGGACAAATGTCATTTTTCTTGGGATTACAAATTTCACAAAGTCCCGGAGGCATTTTCATAAATCAATCTAAATATGCAACAGAGATCTTAAAGAAATTTGGATTTGATTCAAGTGACCCTGTTGACACCCCCATGATTGACCGAACCAAACTAGATGAGGACCACTCAGGGATCATGATTGACCAAACGAAATATCGTAGTATGATTGGATCCCTGATGTACCTCACTGCTAGTAGACCAGACATCTTGTTCGTTGTTTGCATGTGTGCTAGATACCAGGCTAAGCCTACTAAAAGGCACCTTGAAGCAGTTAAATGGGTCTTTCGGTATCTCCAAGGAACCATCAATATGGGTCTTTGGTACCCGAAGCACATCGGTATGTCACTAACGGCCTATGCAGATGCTGATCATGCAGGTTGTCAAGATACACGTCGAAGTACGTCTGGAGGTGCTCAGTTTTTGGGTGATAAGCTTGTGAGCTGGTCTTCAAAGAAGCAAATGAGTACTTCTATTTCCTCTACAGAGGCTGAATACATAGCCATGTCATCCTGTTGTGCTCAAATCTTATGGATGAGATCTCAATTATCTGACTATGGCTTTGTATTCAACAAAATCCCTCTGTACTGTGATAATAAAAGTGCTATTGCTCTCTCATGCAACAATGTTCAACACTCAAGAGCAAAGCATATCGACATTCGACATCATTTCATCAGGGAACAAGTTGAAAAAGGTGTAGTGGAACTCTATTTTGTGAGGTCTGAATACCAGTTAGCTGACATCTTCACCAAAGCTCTTCCAAGAGAACGTTTTGAGTTTATTCTTCCACGTCTTGGCTTGAAAAGCCTTCAACCAGAAACACTCAAACGTCTTCAGGAGGAAGACGAAGATTAAAGGTCTATCTTCATCTATCTCTTGTATATATCTATTCGAAAAATCAAAATACAAAATTATAAAACCCTCAAAAATCAAATAGAAAAATATAAAACTTTCAAAATCCATAAAAATTTAAAAAATTCGAAAAAAAATCTTCAAAAAAATATTGTCATTTTGTCATGTTTCTCTCGATTCGATAATATCTACGGTCTTAATGTTTTCATTCAAAGAATGACACGGGACTTTAGATGTTGTTCGAATTTTTATATATATAAATATATATATATATATATATATATATATATATATATATATATATATATATATATATATATATATATATATATATATATATATATATATATATATATATATATATATATATATATATATTTTTGGGAGAAAGAGAAACAATGGTTTATTGTCATTTTCAGGCAATAGCCCGGTTTTTAAAAGAAAGAACAGAGCCATGTTTTACCATGTTTTCAAATTCCATGCTCTGATTCTATAAACATTTATCTGCTGAAAACTAACTGCTTTGAAAAATAACTCGGTCTCTATTTTTGATAATCATCAGGACTTATTTGCAAAATCTCTATCTCTCAATCAACAACCTATGTCATTGATTGAGGGGGAGAATGATTTCAATTAAATTAAAAAGTTATTTGGCATTAAATTGTTTTCAAAAGATATACATGCATGTTTTATCAATGGAGTTTAAAGTCTTAAAATCCGATCCTTATCAGTTCAAACGCTTTCATAATCAAGTCACAATTCTTCTTAAAAGCTTTCAAAATCAATTTAAATCTATAAGAGATCACAAATCTCAAATGATTTGATAATTGTGATCGGGGGAGAATGTGTGATTTAAATTGGATTTAAACTGATAATTCGGTAAATGGTTTTATAAGGATGTACATGCTGTCCTTCCCACATGTGACAAACGATTTCAAATTTTCAATGCACATGTTGAGGGGGAGCATCTATCTTAAACCTATGATTTGAAACGTGATCATTTATCCCAATGTGCAGGTTCCCTCTAGTATGTGCAAAACTCTTTTCTAATCTCGAGGCACATATTGAGGGGGAGCAAATTTATGGAAACCTCATCCATCCCGGAAATGCTTTATCTTCTTGATTTGATCAGGGAAGTGATGTTGATATCTTTTAGAAAATGGTAATCAAAGAAGTAAATTCTTCCTCTTGCCTCCGTGTGCAAAATGATTTCAAACATTTGATGCACATGTTGAGGGGGAGCACCTATTCTAAAACTATCAAAAACAATTCAGGCACAAAATGTTTTGATAATATATCACAAGTATCTGGATTGATTTTAAAATGGTTTTCAATTGGTTCCAATGGCAGATGAACAATACCAAATTGACCGACCAACTTTACTTTATGTACGGTGATATAAGGATGATAAGGTTAGGTATGTGTTCCCATGATCCGCCAGAACCGGAGGGATCTACCCAGGGACAATCCACTAGTTAGTGTAGAAGTCCTTAGGTATGATGATAAAAGGAGAAAAATGAGATATGGGAAGAGTGCGGACTAAGACTGAGCTAGTACTGGAATAAACCCAACAAGGTTCTAGCTATGAAGTCTCGGTAAGCACTGAAGGGGTTGAAGAATTAAAAAGAATTGAATGAGGAAAGGGTGAAAACAAATAGCCCTCCATTTATTCAACCTTAGGGCAGAAACCGGGTTCAATTCATATGCTACTGATGGTAACATCGGTATTGAAGACAAGACGTCATGGACCCAGTGACGCACTACACTTCAACTTTCCAAACCACTCAAGTTCCTCTTAAAAGGACTTGTTTCATTCTCACGGGGAACCGACATTATCTATCGACTTTCTCTTAGAGATTGTTGATATTGAAGAAGGAGACCCTCTCCCTAGTCTCCAGCACAGGATCCAAATATGCACAAAATTGAGTCTAGAGCCACGAGATCATCAATAAATCTCATTAGGACACTTTCAATGAAGACTCTCTGTTTCACACAATGTGGAAAGAGAGATTATATCTTGAGTCCTACGCATTATCCTTGTGGTATTGCCAGAACATCTGAGTGATGTGTTTACATATTCACAATGAAGATGGAAAGCCTTCTGGAGCCAACATCAAACAAGCTCCTGGTAGGTGGCATGTGAGATCTATTATATAGATCAACCATGTGACAACTGAACAGAAACAATGGGGCGATTCAATCTCTTGAATCAATCCTGGTTCAGGTTATGGATTGACGGATACCTTTGAAAAACCGGTCTTTGTGCTTAACAACTCTTTTCTTTAGCACATCGACCGTGTACTCATTTTTCATACCAAAAGGTGTTTTTATGATTGATAATTGATTTTCAATAAAACCTTCGCTGTATTGCAAAAACTATTTCTATTGAGCAATACACGATTGTTTTTCAAATCTCTTTTCACCAATCAGTGGACTTAAAATTCGCTGGTTCACTCACTCCGTGTTGTCTTCTTTGAGATGTTCCGGTTTGAGAACAGCTAGAGCAGCTGCGAAACCGTGTCAAGGAAATTCTTCGAAATTATACCTGATCACAGGCAGTACATGTACTGATCAACGGGGAACCGTGGGCCGTGTACCTCAATTCAACGAAAGTGATCAAAGACACTTTCGTGCGATTTATTGCTAACTGTTGTATGCAGGTACACCCGACGTTTGCAGCTGATCAGAATGAAGCGGTCAATCCATAGCCGCATGCTCACTTATCACATTCATCTCAAAAGAAATCATGATTAGTGCATCAATGACTCTGATATTTTCACTCCATGCTTCTGCTACGCTGCTGCCAATATCATGAATCAACTAAAGCTTCCGCTACTCTGATGAGAAGATATCATGATCCAGAATGTGAGCATGTCGGTCCGAAAGTCACAACATCACATAATACCAACACCACAATGGATGTCTCAGAGATTTTTTTTGTAGCTGATGATCTCAAAAGCTGCTCAAAATTATTATCATGTGGATCAGTAAAAGACCTCCACTTAGAGTAACCAAACATGCAATGTGAAGAATCAATGACTACGAGCTTAGGAGCAAAGGACTACATCAAGAATGCAAGAACAATTTTTTTAATGTAATATCTATTTGTATTCAATGTAATTTTGATACATGATTGAGGTGACCTCCCTTAGGGGGAGATTGTTAGGAATTAGAAATTCCAGGTATTAAAGAGTCGGTCACCTCAAGTATATGTAATCGTTAGAAAGCTCGTAGTCGTAGTTCATTTAAGTTTAGTAGTATTTAGTTAAGTAACACCGTGGAGGACGGACGGGTCTTTACCCACTGTATGCCTGATCCACAGCCCGTTGTGTGGCGTTTTATTGTAAGACTATAAATACTCTCTACCTTCCAAGGTAGAGAGTTGGAGCTCATAATAAGAGTTTTCTTTCTCTCACTAAAGTTCCCTAAACCTCTAACTTTCTCTCTCTAGAATTCTACTTATACGCCACCTTGTTGTTATGGTTTGATGTGTATGTGAAAACTAATATCCAATAGTTATAGTCCTAATCACTTAATCAAAGATTGTGATCGACACTCAGAATACCTTAGCAAATTTCCAAAGAACAGATCTGCCAACCACACACCTAGAGAGCACAAACCAGTTTGGAATAATTCAAATAAGATTAATCACAGAAACTTCACACCAGATCACAGATACCCACATCAGAGAAGACCTTTTTCAAAACCTTCAGTATCTCACAGTACTTTCCAAAGTACTGCTCAGCAAAACAAGGTACTGATCACACTATTTGGAATAGGAATCTTAGGAGATCTCACTATCAACCTAGAAGGTATTACAATTCACATAGGGGATCTAGATCACAGGAACCACGTGTTAAACCAGAATGGGTTAAGAGGGAAGGTACTGCTGAGGGACAAACAGTACTTTCAACAAAAAGTGAATCTGATGTTTTTGTGATACAAGAAAAAGCTAATAATCTTGTAAAAGAGATTTATGTTGAAAAACCAGAAAGTTTTGAAAATCCACATGCTAAAGATCAAAAGATAATTTTTGATCATCATTTGAAAGATAGTGGGAATTACATACTCAAAGAATTTGAGTTTGTAACTCCACAAGGGGAACACAAGTCAGTAATGGCTTGGGTTCCTAAAAACCACTAACTCTTTTCTTTGTGTGCAGGGCAACCTAGAAGAGGAGCTTAAAGATCATCTAATTGTGGATAGTGGTTGCTCTGGAAATATGACAGGAGACAAAGAGATTCTGTCTGATTTTAGAAATATTAGTGGAGGAAGAGTTGCATTTGGGAATGATCCCAATGGAGGAAAGATTACTGGAAAAGGAACTATCAAAGCAGGGCTTATCGACTTTGAGAATGTTAGATATATGAAGGAGCTTAAATTCAACTTGCTCTCAGTCTCTCAAATTTGTGATAAAAAGCATCCTGTGTTGTTCACTGACACAGAATGTCTCATCCTTTCCTCTGATTTTAAACCTGTTGATGATAACATGGTAGTACTTAGAGTACCAAGGACAAATGATGTGTATAGCTTAGACATGAAGAGTTTACATTCTTATGGAAGAGCCACATGTTTGGTGGCTAAAGCAACATCTGAAGAGGCACATCAATGGCATAAAAGATTGGGCCATGTTAATTTCAAGAATATCAACAAACTGGTCAAAGGCAATCTAGTTAGAGGTTTACCTTCAAAGACTTACAAGAATGATCAATCATGCTTGGCATGCAAGAAGGGTAAACAACACAAAGCTTCCTGCAAGAAGCTTGAGGAAAGAACTATTAGAAAACCATTGGAGCTGTTACATATGGATTTATTTGGACCTGTCTCTGTGGCAAGTTTAAATAAGAAAAAGTACTGTTTGGTTGTTACAGATGATTGCAGTAGATTCAGTTGGGTTTTCTTTTTGGGTTTTAAGGATGATACTTTTGATGCTATTCAGACTCTCATAATAGCTCTTGAAAATCAATTGAGACTCAAGGTTAGAGGTATTAGATGTGATAATGGAACTGAGTTCAAGAACAAGCTTATGGATGACTTTTGTGCAAATAAAGGCATAAAGAGGGAGTTTAGTATTGCTAGAACACCACAGCAAAATGGTGTTGCAGAGAGGAAGAATAGGACTTTGATTGAAGCAGCAAGGACAATGCTAACAGATTCCCATCTACCTATTCAATTTTGGGCAGAAGCTGTAAGTACTGCATGCTATGTACTTAACAGAGTCTCTGTCACCAAACCACAGATGAAGACACCCTATGAATTGCTGATGGGCAATAAACCCAACATTCGTTTTATGAAGCCTTTTGGATGCCCTCTTACTATTTTAAACACCATTGATAATCTGGGGAAGTTTGATGGCAAGTCTGAAGAAGGATACTTATTGGGTTATTGCACTAACAGTAAAGGCTTTAGAGTCTACAACAGAGTTACTAAGAAGATTCAAGATTGTCTTCATGTTGAGTTTTTAGAAGATCAAGACAATGAAAAAGGTAAAGGTCCTGATTGGATGTTTGATCTTGAAGTCTTAACTCCTTCAATGAATTATGTACCTGTTAGAGAAGAAAATCAATCTATGCACAATGGAGAAGATTTACAATATGTTGTTCATGGAGTTCATATTAGACCTGATGTTGTTCATGATGAAGATCCTGTAAGTCCAAAACAAAGTACTGAAGTTCCCGAGCAAAGTACTGATTCTCCAAAACAAAGTACTGTTGCACCACAATCCTCATTATCTGCTGAGGATCAATCTATTCAAGAGGAACTTAATCAGATGCTTCTTCAAGATGTATTAGCACATTCTTACACTGATGAACAAAGGAGAGCTTATGAAGAGGCAAAGAAAAAGAACAAGACTGCAGAGTACTCTCACAGTACTTTTGATCAAAGTACTGCTGCACCTGTTAACAGTACTTTAGATGATTTGGATGATCCTACCATGCATGGATTAGAAGAAACTGATGATGAGCTTGAAGATGAAGGTATTTTCTCAAATTCTAATGAAGGTGCTGATTATACTAATTTGGATGTTGCATATGGAGTTCCACAGTCTCCAATCTTACGGATTCATAAGAATCATCCAACTGATCAAATCATTGGTCCATCTACTTCTGGAGTTATGACAAGACACAAAGCTAAGAGTTTCACAAAACCTCATAATGCTTTACTTAGCTTTGTCTACAAACAAAACAGGCTGAATCATAAGGACCATCAAACCTGCCTATTTACTTGTTTTATCTCTCAAGAGGAACCCAAGAACAAAGCTCAAGCCTTGATTAAAGAAAGCTGGGTTGAAGCTATGCAGGAGGAACTTCTTCAATTTAAACTTCAAGAAATTTGGGTTTTATGTGATCTTCCAGATGGGAAGAGAGTTATTGGAACCAGATGGGTTTTCAGAGTCAAAAGAGATGAAAGAGGTAATGTTATCAAAAACAAGGCAAGGTTAGTAGCTCAAGGCTACAGACAAGAAGAAGGTGTAGATTATGATGAAGTATTTGCTCCTGTCGCAAGGATTGAGGCTATTAGAATATTTCTTGCTTTTGCTTCATACATGGGTTTTCAGGTTTACCAAATGGATGTCAAGAGTGCCTTTCTCTATGGCACTATTACAGAAGAGGTGTATGTGAAACAAACTCCAGGTTTTGAAGATCCTAAACACCCAAACAAAGTCTACAAGGTGGTTAAGGCTCTTTATGGCCTTCATCAGGCACCTAGAGCTTGGTATGAGAGGCTCTCTACATTCTTATTACAACATGGATACAGGAGGGGAGCTATAGACAAGACTTTGTTTATCAAGAGAGACAAGAAGGATATCATGTTAGTTCAAGTCTATGTTGTTGATATCATCTTTGGGGCTACCAAACAGTCCATGGTTAAGGAGTTTGAGCAGCTGATGCAGAAGGAATTTCAAATGAGTTCAATGGGAGAGTTAACTTTCTTTTTGGGACTTCAGGTTAAGCAGTCAAAGGAAGGAATTTTTATCAGTCAAGACAAGTATGTTACAGACATACTTAAGAAGTTTAATTTTGATGATATGAAGGCTGTTAGTACACCTATTAAATCTATCAATTCATTGGGCAAAGATGAAGATGGACAGCCTGTTGAAGTCAAGTTATACAGATCAATGATTGGCTCTCTTATGTATCTTACTGCATCAAGGCCTGATATCATGTTTACAGTTTGTTTATGTGCAAGATATCAAGTCTCACCAAAGATCTCTCACATGAATGCAGTGAAAAGAATTTTCTGTTATTTGAAACAACAACCAAAGTTGGGGTTGTGGTATCCAAAAGAGTCACCTTTTCACTTAGAAGCTTTTTCATATAGTGATTATGCAGGTGATAATTATGATAGAAGATCCACAACTGGGGGATTCCAATATCTTGGAAGAAGGTTAGTCTCCTGGCAATGCAAGAAGCAGACAATTGCAGCAACATCATCTACTGAAGCTGAATATGTAGCTGCTGCAAGCTGTTGTGGACAAGTTTTGTGGATGCATAATCAACTCTTGGACTATGGGTTCAATTTCAAAAATACTCCTATCAATATTGATAATGAGAGTACCATTAGTATTGTGAAGAATCCTGTGTATCATTCCAAGACAAAGCATATTCAGATTAGGCATCACTTTATCAAAGATTGTTATGAGCACAGGCTCATTAATGTTGTTAAGGTTCACACAGATGACAATGTAGCTGACTTACTCACCAAAGGCTTTGATGTTTCAAGATTCAATCACTTGGTGGTGAGTATTGGCATGATTAACTACTAAGCTACATTTGAGTGGAGGACTATAAGGTGTTAGTATAGTCCTGTGTATTGCTTGAGGGGAGGATATTTCTGTATACTTAGTTTCTACGGAGGAATTTGGCAAAGTACTATTTTTCTTGAAAGTACTGCTTTGGGAAAGTACTGCATACGTGGAAAGTACTGCATACGTGGAAAGTAGGAATGGCAATGGGGCGGGTTTGGGGCGGGGCGGCCATCCCCATCCCCAAACCCGATAACAAAAACCATCCCCAAACCCGCCCCAATCCCCATTGGGGATCTTATCGGGGCGCCCCATTGGGGCGAGATACTCCCCCAAACCCGCCCCATTCCCCATTGGGGCCTTATCGGGTTGTCATTTTTGAGCGCGATACTCCATCATACTTGTGTCGCTCCCTGTTTATTCTTATTTCTCTACTATTAACAATATGATTTTATGGAATACCTTGATTAATCGAGAAACCATTAGTAATATATTAATCATTGGAATAAATTACAACTTTATAGAATTGTATGACACAAAACAAGCTTCTATGATCACAATTTAAAATATCACAAAGATAAAAACTAACAAAAACTAGAGAATTATATTTAGTACGTAAATACTAACACAATATTTTATGTATATAGATATATGTATATGTATATGTATATGTATGTGTTTCGGGGCGGGGCGGGGCGGGGATGGTGTGCCCCGTCCCCGCCCCAAACCCGATAAGAATCCCCGTTAAGGCCCCAAAACCCGCCCCGAAACCCGATAAGCATGCTCCGCCCCGCCCCAATAAGTTCGGGTTTCGGGTTTCCCCGTCGGGTTCGGGTTTTTTTGCCATCCCTAGTGGAAAGTACTGTTTGTCGTATTAAAGTACTGTTCCAACGGTTATATTGAGGGGTAATTAATGCTAACGGTTGTTTTATTTTGGGCAGTGATTTTTCAAATCTCACCTATAAATAACTACTTTCCGATTTTCCCTCTTATATTCATACCTTAGCATCGTTTCCATATTTCTCTCATTCTTATTCGATTTAAATTCTGTTGATCCCAGTTGAGCAAACGATCTAATATAGAAACTGACTTGTAACAAAAGATTATCAAGTATTACGCGGAATTTAATACTTAATCTTAAGAAGAAGAACAATTAACATTCAACACCTCAATATTATTTATTAATACGAATACTCTTACAGTATTAGGGTTTTGCAACCTTGAAGTGTATCGACCTTAGATATAAAACATACATATATCTAACCTAACCTAGGACCTCCTTTTATAGGCTAAGGAGTCCTATACAATACGTAACCTACAAGATAAATATCTTTTCCATATTTATCAAATACAATAAACTAACCGACTATACAAGACTAGCAGTGCTTACTATATACTATCAGAGGTTACATAATACTACTAGCCGCGGTTGTCTTCATCCGTGGTTACACTCTTCAGTCCGTGGTTACATCAAGCCTGTCCGTGGTTCCAGTACTTAGAGTAATTCTTTATCCAAGGAACCTAAAACCCAATAATCCTCCCCTAAACTTGATAAATTCCAACAGAATTCTTCAAGTTTTCTTTAAGCTCAAAACATCTGAATTGGAGGATGTAGCCAAACACTTACTAGCTTTAAGTATCTTCACATACTTCTTCAACAAATCATAAGCTTGACCATCATAAGATACTAACATCTTGATACAACCAGGCTTCAACATCTGAGCAATTATTCCTGGATGCTTATTCAGTTGTGGATAATCACCTTCTACAAGCATATGAATAACCTTTCCAGAAACAGTTAAAACATGAACTCCACAAGTTTGATATAAAAACCATCTAGTAACTTGACCATTGTAGAGTCCTTGCCATTCAGGTTCAGCATGAGTAGGTTCGAATAGAATCTTCAAATTATGATACACCAGCCTCTCATGATAATCATTTGGATGTACTTCACCAAATTTATTCTTGTAAAGTATCCAAAGATTCATCAAATCATCTCTATCAAAATACTGAAGCATTTGTGAAAATTTATTATACTCAGAAACTTCATTGTTGAGTCTTTGAATTTTCCAAACTCCTTCACTTCCAACTAAAAGCTTAAACTCATAAGAAATGATTTGATTTATATCTTCAACAACTTTCAATCTTTTAGAATCAGATGTCACCTGAAACTCAGATTTTCTTTTTCTTTTACTTTGCATCCATTCATCATGTTCTTTAATCTACTCTTCTTCCTTTTTAGAATTCATTGGACAGAAATCATCTTTGTTAATCCTCATACATCTCTCATAAATCTCAAAAATTCTTTCAAATGAACATTTACTAAGATTATCATAAACATATATGCCTGAATTCTTGATAATCTTCATCAATACATTCCTCAGCTGAGCAATAGTAGGAGGTTTCTTTCTTACAACGCGCTTCTTTTCTTTACTAACCTTCCTTGCCAATATACCCAAAAGTCTAGCTTTTTATTCATCATCAAACAAAGCCCATTCTTGTATAGTATACTCATCATTTATTAATTCAGAAGCTTCAAGATAGTTTTGTGATTCATACCATGTAGCTAACAATTTCTGACTAGCTTCCTCTTCATCTTGTTTTCTCTTCATCAAAACTGCTTTATCTTCAGCTTCAATACTTTTAGCATACTCTGCATCATAAGCTTCTTTTCTGCTTTATTTTTAAACTTCAGCACTACCTCTTTACCTTTTCCAACATTAGATTTAACCACTTTCTTCTTTAAAGGTTCACCAATAACCAAACTTTTAACTCTGGGTTTAGTAGCAGTAGACTGAACAGATAAAACAGGTGCAATGATGGTTGTAGGTATAGATGATGTTTTGCTCAGATTAATCAATGTACTTGCAGCTTCTTTCTCTACTTCTTTAGACTTAGGTGGTATTATAGAGAGAGTTGTGACAACAGTGGAAGTGGTTATGATAGCAGTGGGTGTGACAGTAGTAGGAACAATAGCCAAGTCTGAAACTGCATCAGTGGTTACAATAGTACTAACCATGGTTTCAGGTATACTATCAGTTGTTATGTTCTGCACTACTTCAACATTCTTCAATTTTTCAAGAACAACCTCATTCCCATCTTTATCAGAAACCAAAAAATCTTGATCTCCACTATCAACATCTTCTTCCATAGGTACACTAACAAATACATCCACAGCCTCCCCTAAATTCATGCCATCACTCCTCCCCTATTTGGATACGTCATTCACATTCAGAGCAGTAGAGGAGTCCACCTTCTTTTTCTTCCGTCGCATAGCTTTCAAAACAGCAACTCCAGGTCTTTTCACTTTCTCCAAAACCAATACCCTATGCTTCAACCTCCGAATATCCTTACCCTAAAACACAGATAACTCCTGTAGACCTGAAATTGTATCCTCCAGTTTAGCACACTTAACCGTCAATTCATTTAAACGTTCAAGAATATCCTCCCCACTTCGACCTGTGTGAACTGGTCCGAGAGGTGGTTCATTGGAAAAGTCATTATGTACAAAGTCATTACCGTCAATTCATTGTCAGGTTCCAATCTATCCTCATCACTTCGAGTTGTGTTAACTGCTCCGAGAGGTGAATCCTTGAATATAGAAGACATAGCACCAGACCGAGCCTGATCATCTATGTACCCTATAGCAGCCAGTTGGATAGGGATACCTCCACCTGTGTTAAGCTCCAAAGAACTCTCCACATTTGGAGTTGCCAAAGGTTGGGTCTTATTGATGTTTCCACTATCCTGACCAGCATCAAAGCATGAATCAGTAGTGGAAGCCCTTCCAATCATGTCACCTCCACTCCATGTGACAGCCTCATTAACCATACCACTAACACTAGCCTGAGGAAGCTTAGTGCCCTGTGTTCTCCTAGTCCATGATGCAAGACCTTTTCACCTCTGTATGTGTATCCTAATCTCTCTAAACCAGCAACAATCTCAACATCTGAAAGATTATCAACACCAACAGCATCATCAAGCCTCAAAACTTCTCTAATGATCTCCTCAGAAACAGAAATAGCATTCTCATCCACAACATTACTAAACACCTCCATGCCATCAACCTTCTCAATTGTAGCATTCCTCCAGAATTGATGAATGTAAGCTTTAAGAATGGTGGGTTTAACAGTTAAAGCATAGTGAATGGGACTATGAATCAGGAAATCAATCATTTGATGAAACCCTTCGGAGCGAGCATCTTTGGTGAGAATAGCAACAAGATTATGTGAAGTGGAATACGTTTTAGCCATTGTGAGTAATGATGAATATGAAGTGGGTTTTGTGACGAAATCAACAAAAGTGATTAGGGTTTAAGTGTATTGCCAATGGGAAGTGGTTATAAGATCAAATAAATTGATCCATCCGTGATTTTGAAGAGAGATATATACTTTTGCCAAAGTGTCGAAACAACCCCTGTAGTATCCAAAACAGAGGATCATACTATCCGCTGTTCCACAACAACTATCCGCAGTTGTAACAAACTATCAGTGGATACAGATGATTACTCCTCCCAACTTGTCCAAATTAGAGCAAGCAAATATGTGCCAATTGAAAAATGATCTCACAAGATATGAAGGATTACTCAAAAACTAATTAATTATTATTTTTTTTTTGTTAAACACAAGACAAACACAGAGTTGAAGATTAGAGTTAGCAGTGGTTAGAGAGAACCAGAAGCGGTTCCAAAACACCTATCCGCGGTTACCACAGTAAAGTCAAGATAGTCAACTTCTAGAACTATGATTAAGCCAACGCCCAAGTATCTCATTAATTCCTCAACCACATTTAACCTGCCCCTCATTGATTTGCATAACTCATAGCTTTGCTTATAAAAGGAACCCAAATATCATATAACGCCCATACCAATCAAAAGTTAAAAACCCTAATTTCTCCAAAATCCCCAATCAACAACAATCAAAATGTGGAACCCTAGTTGGAACAAGCCAGAGGTGGTTGATCTAACCTCCTCCTCATCCTCTTCATCATCTTCATCATCAAGTGAAGATGGAAACCCATGGCTGACCTACTTTCCTCCACAAGAACCAAGACCAAGAAAATCCCCATTTCTCCCATCATCTGAAGATGATAGTGTGGTGAATCCAAGTGATGCCTCTGAAGACTCTGATGACTCTTCTAAGAAGAGGACTTCAAACCCCAAACCTTCATCATCTAACCCCCAACCAAGACCACGAGCAAGAAACCCACCACTCCCTAAGGACAGAGAGGTGGTTCTTAGTCTTAGTGCACCCAGTCATGGTGCTTCTACACACATCGTAACAAGGAAGGGAAAAAGGAAGATGGAGTAAGTTGCTGAATGGTGGAAAGAGAAGATGGAGCACAAGAAGAATGTCATATCATCCATCTATCTGCCACAATCAGCTTCAGCTTCTTCGTTTGCATCAATCCATCCTTTCCATTTTGATCCTTAGCTGCTTCTTTGTACTGGTCATGCATATGATAAATGCATATCCAGCATTCAAACGATATAAGCAAGGATAGCAGTAGTAGAAATATTAGTAGAAAATCATGTATAGATGTAGTCAGTAAGTAGCACTTGAAGTTTCATTGTAAGCTGTAAGCTGTAAACTGTTTTGTTGAATGAACAATGTAACTTCAGTACTTCTTGAATCTCTATAATGACTTAGCATTTACCTGCACAATGGTTAGTGGAAACACAGAACAACTAGCAGAGGATAGATCAACTCTATCAATGGTTAGAAGCAACACTATCAGTGGATAGAAACAGAAATAGCAATACTAAGATTACATAATAACAGTCCAATACTTTTACAAACTTATACAAAACAATTTGAGAGTTTTAGAGATTAATCATTCCAATACTAACAACAAGATACTGAAACCTCCCCACATCAAAAGCTTTGGTGAGAAGATCAGCAACATTGAAATCAGTATGGATTTTTACCATTTGAATCAACCTTTTCTCATTACAATCTCTAATAAAGTGATGTCTTATCTCAATATGTTTAGTTCTAGAATGTAAAACAGGATTTTTGATAATGCAAATTGTACTGTTATTATCAATGTAAATCTTAGTATGCATAAAATTGTACCCAAAATCCAGCAATTGATTCTGAATCCAAAGAACTTGCCACAGCAACTAGCAGCAGCCACATATTCAGCTTCAGTTGTAGAATTAGCCACAATAGTTTGCTTTTTACACTGCCAAGAAATTAATCTGCTTCCCAAGAACTGGCATCCTCCAGTGGTAGACTTCCTATCCAGACTAGCTCCAGCATAGTCACTATCAGTGTAGGCCACCAAATCAAAATGGGAATCCTTAGAATACCAAAGGCCCAATTTAGGATGACCTTTCAAATATCTAAAGATCCTCTTAATAGCATTCATGTGTGAGGTATTTGGTGTTACTTGAAATCTTGCACACACACAGACTGAGAACATAATGTCTGGCCTAGATGCAGTAAGATACATCAAAGATCCAATCATGGATCTGTACAACTTCAAATCAACTTTGGGACTTCCATCATCAGGTAGCATAGGTTTCTGAGTCTCCATAGGTGTACTTGCACTCTTTACATCTTGAAACCCAAATTTCTTCAACACATCTGCTACATATTTGTCTTGACTAATGAAAATTCCATCAGTCCTTTGTTGAACCTGTAGCCCCAAAAAGAAAGTGAGTTCTCCCATAGAACTCATCTGAAACTTATCATGCATAAGTTTCTCAAAATCTCTGCATAGCTCCTTGTTAGTAGAACCAAAGATGATGTCATCTACATAAACCTGAACCAGTAAAATATCATCTTTGTGCTTTCTAATGAACAAAGTTTTATCAATCAGTCCTCTTTTAAAACCATTGTCCATCAAATTAGTAGATAGGCATTCATACCATGCCCTAGGAGCCTGATGCAATCCATACATAGCCTTCCTCACCCTGTAAACCTTGTCAGGATGATCAGGATCTTCAAAACCAAGAGGTTGACAAACATAAACCTCCTCATCAATAGTGCCATATAAAAATGCACTTTTAACATCCATCTGATACACAACAAAATTCTTGAATGAAGCATAAGCCAAAAACAATCTAATAGCCTCTATCCTTGCAACTGGTGCAAATACTTCATCATAGTCCAATCCTTCAGTTTGTGTGTATCCTTGAGCAACCAACCTTGACTTGTTTCTCACAACAATTCCTCACACTCAAAAACCTTTGAAGGTAACCCTCTCACTAAGTTTCCTTTTACCAGTTTATTGATTGTCTTGTAATTGAGATGACCTAGTCTTCTATGCCACAATTTTGACTTATCAACAGATGCTTTAGCAAACAAACATAAGGACCTTTTAGGAAGAACATCTTTAAGATCAAAACAATATATATTTTCCTTCCTAGGTACCCTAAGTTGTATAAACTTCTCATCAGGCATCTTAAGCTCAGGAGATAACACCACACACTCAGTTTCCCCAAAAAGTACACAGTTTTTCTTATCACACATTTGAGAAACACTGAATAAATTATACTTAAGTCCCTGTACCAAGTAGACTTTTTCAAAGTCTAGATTCCCTGTTCTGATTGTGCCTCTGCCAAGTATCTTTCCTCCCTTTGGATCATTGCCAAATGCCACATATCCTCCATCATAAGCTTCAAAATCTTCCAAATTGCTTCCATCCCAAGTCATGTGCCCAGAGCAACCACTATAAAAAACTCCTTTATCTTTCAGCTCAGTTTGAAGATTGCCCTGCACATAAAATTACACAAGTTAGTTCCTCTTGTGGACCCAAGCCAGTACTGACTTGGGTCTGCCCTGTGCATCAAAATATTCAAATTTCTTTAGGTCCATTGATGCACAGTTGACATGTGGTAAAACCTTGGTCTTAGGCTTCCATTGCCAACTTGCTGAGGCCTTAACAGCATAAAAATGATTTCCAACCACTGTATCAGTTATCACCTTTGGAATTTTTAAAACTTCTTTTGAATCAGTGGTGATATTTTGCTTAACAGTGGTTTGACACTGCTTAGCCGTGTTTACATTTTGCTTAGCAGTGGTTGGAACCCATTTAGGTGAAGCAGTGACAATTGATTTTGTATTCCCATTCCTCATCAGCACTGCTCTTGGAATCATGTTACTGTTAGGATGAGGGTTTGTTTTTCTTGAAAAGTTTTGGTGATTTACCCTCCTCCAATGATTCCAAACTTGTGCTCTGTTTTTATGACAATTTCTCTGTAAGTGTTCAAAACTACCACACACAAAACAAGCCTTTTTAACACATTGAAACTCATCACCTAATCTGTTAGAAATTAGACCATTTAAGCTTCTTTGATTACCCCTAGGTTTATATTGTTTCATCTGGTCCCTAGGAATTTCCCTGTACTCAACAACTTTCTTGGTAACTTTAGCTCCAAATCTAGGTACAAGGTTGACTTGCTTAGAATCAACTTTCTTAACTGTCTCTATCTTTTCAGACTTAGTTGATTAAGTTCTATCATCCTCAGAATCTGATTCCCAATCTTCAATTATGGGAGCATCAGATAACTTATCAGAACTTATCTTAGGTGGGTCAGTCTTATTTATCTCTTCAACAGGTTTGTTAAAACTGAATTCACTACTAAATGACAGTTCTTTAGTAGGTGGTGCATGTTTCATCAAAGGGGGTGGTGGCATATCATTGTATCCTAAACCAGTACCATCTTTGAACAGTTTTTGACCTATTGGTTTCTTTACTAGATCAGAAGCATATTGTGTTTTAGCAACCCTAACAACATGTTTTTCTTTTTCATCTAGGGCCTGTATTTTTACACTTTCTGCCTCTGCTAGTTTATCTTTAAGCATTTTAATCTCTCTGTTTTTAAAATCAATTTCACCACCTAGTATATTGATCTTTTCTACATACTCAAACTCACATTTAATACAGAATTTTAGCTTCTCTTCCACACCCTCTAAACCAACTCTATATCCTAAGTTATCTAGAGTCAATCTCTCTACTTCTTTTCTCATACTCTCAGTGATAGCCTTTTGAGACTCTAAGTTATCAGAACATGATTTAAAAGAACAAGTAGATGTTTTAGAATCATTAGATACCTCAGAATCTGATCCAGAAGATGAAGCATAGGCCATTAGAGCAAAGTTATGCTCTTTTGAAGCTTCACTAGCAAGAAAAGCTGCATTTGGACCTTCTTCAATCTGATCACTCCAATCATAATCACCAAGTCCATCCTGAGCAACCAAAGCTGAAGAAGTAGCAGGCTCTTCTGTTGTCTTCTTAATGCTTTCAATTCTTTTAGGAGCTCGACATTCCCTAGCAAAATGACCTTTCTTCTTGCAGTTAAAGCACTCCATCTTGCTTTTGTCGAATCCAGCTCTCCTTTGACCATCATACCTAACATGTCTTCCAGTCCTCCTCAGAAACTTCCTTGCTTGGAGAGTCAGCATTGCCATTTGCCATTGAAGATTGATTTCATCAAGATTATCAGGATCAATTTGATCTAGATCTTGATTCAAAACATCAACACTAGTAGTTAAATCTGACAGAAAAGCACAAATTGCACCATCACTGACATTATCACTAATAGTGGTATTGTTTGCAATAGCCGTGGTTATACCATAAGCAGCAGTGGATACATCTTGTGGGCTTTTGTGATTAGTGGATACAAAAGCAATGTTTTGATTAGAAGAAGACGAGTTAGAAAAGTTATTCTCAGAATCATAAACCTTCAAGTTATTGAAGAGATTGTCTAGAGTCATTGTAGCAAAGTCCGTCTTATTTCTCCACACAATTGTATGAATAGCCCAATCAGATGATAAGCTCCTAATGAACTTCAAATTAATATCTTCTTGAAGGAACTTGTAACCCACTGCCTTCAGTTGACTGATAAGTTTTTGAAGTCTATTGTATGTTCCATCAATCTTTTCTCCACTAAGAGCAGTGAAGGTTTCAAACTGATGCTTGAGCATATTCATCCTAGACTTCTTAGTAGCTTCATTACCAGCAAACTTTAATTCAAGCGCATCCAATAATTCTTTAGCAGACTCATATTGATCAAAGTCCAATGCAAACTCATTAGGTATTCCCATGGAGAGAATACTGTGAGCTTTGATCTCCATTTTCCTCTTAGCTTTATCAGGTTCACTAATAATAGCAACCTCCTTACCATCCACACCCTTCAAAGGAAGAGTGTCTCCTTTTTCAACAACATCCCATAGAGCATAATCAATCATACGAATGTATTGCCTCATTCGCATCCTCCAGATTTGATACTCACCATGTTTGAGCATGGGCACTTTTGAAGCAGTCACCATGTGAGTTTCTTCAGACATCTTAACTTACTTGAGTAAAGATTAACAGACTTCTTCTTGTTTACAGTTTCTAGATCACAAGCTCTGATACCACTTGTTGATCCCAGTTGAGCAAACGATCTAATATAGAAACTGACTTGTAACAAAAGCTTATCAAGTATTACGCGGAATTTAATACTTAATCTTAAGAAGAACAACAATTAACATTCAACACCTCAATATTATTTATTAATACGAATACTCTTACAGTATTAGGGTTTTGCAACCTTGAAGTGTATCGACCTTAGATATAAAACATACGTATATCTAACCTAACCTAGGACCTCCTTTTATAGGCTAAGGAGTCCTATACAATATACAATACGTAACCTACAAGATAAATATCTTTTCCATATTTATCAAATACAATAAAATAACCGACTATACAAGACTAGCAGTGCTTACTATATACTATCAGAGGTTACATAATACTACTAGCCGCGGTTGTCTTCATCCGTGGTTACACTCTTCAGTCCGTGGTTACATCAAGCCTGTCCGTGGTTCCAGTACTTAGAGTAATTCTTTATCCAAGGAACCTAAAACCCAACAAATTCTTATTGTGCTTACATAATCACTCATGGCAAATCGACCTACTTTTTCAAAGCAAAATATGGTAGCCAATTTAGACAAGACTGAAGACAATGAGGCGTTTCATGATATTATTGATTATCTAACTGGGTCGCCCATCAGTTATGCTCTTTTAGTGGAGCCGAATATTATTGAGCCTTGGATTCAAGAATTTTGGGCTACTGCAAGAGAAAACATGGAGAATGAAGAATTTTATATTAGGGCTACAGTTGTTGGAAGAACTGTGAAGATTACTAAAGCATCTATTAGAGAGGATTTGCTATTTAATGATAATGATGGTGCTATTCGTTTTGCCAAGGAATTGATTTGGGAAACTTTTGGGCATATTGGTTATGAAGGTTCTTTAACAGAACAAACATTCAGAAAACAGTTGTTTTGTCCTCAATGGAAGTTTTTAATACATGTATTGTTACATTGTATTAGTGCTAAAAGTACTTCTTGGGAGCAGTTTGGGTCTAATATAGCATTTGCTATGGTGGGATTAGCTACAGATCGTATTTTTTATTTTTCAAGGCTAATTCTTGATGGCATGCTTTCTCACATCAATCATGGATCAAAATGGTTAATGTATCCCAGGTTTGTACAAGTTTTTCTGAACAAACAACTTGCTGATGTACCTAAGCCTACAGACTTACTGCATGTTATTGTTCAACAATCCAAGATTTTTACTTTTATGGCTAGAAGAAGTGATCTATTTAGCGGTCCCGATACTCCATTAACTACTTCTATGATGGAAGTTGTTCAGGCTGTTAGAGCAGATGATGAAGATGATGCAGCAAGTGAAAGTACTGCATCTGAAGGAACTGCAACTGCTGGTACTGCATCTGAAGGTACTGCATCTGCAAGTACTTCTTCGCATGAAGGTACTGCATCTCCACAGGGTACTGTTTCTCCAAGCCCTGAGGTTCAAGAAGAAGTTGTAAGATCACCTTCTACATCTCCACCACGATCTGTTCCTGTTTCTCAATCAGAGGAACATTCACATATTCCAGGTGAAGATCCATATACTATACCTCGTGAAGGTTTATCTTTGGATAATTATGCTTTGACAAGGGAGATAGTTAAGTTGCAAAAGACTAATACGGTTCAAACTAAGCAGATAAAGAAATTGAAGATAAAATTTCGAAGGCTTAAAACTTTTGTCTGGCCTTTGATTAAAGAATTTCGTATCTGGGTCAAATCAAAGAAGAAAGCACAAAGACAATTCAAGACAAGTAAACACCAAAAGGTTCATAAACCATCTTCTGTCAACTTGGGGAGGAATCTAGAAGAACAGAACTTGAAAGAAGATATGGTTAAACAGAATGAACCTGAAAGTTCTAAAAAGTCTGAAGAAAAGATCATTCAAGATACTGATGAGCAGGTTCAAGTTCAAAGTACTGCTGATGTTCAAGGTACTGAACAACAAATTAATGGTTTTCAGGATACTTTCAGACAAGAAGTAATTACTCCAAGAGTGTTAAATTTTGAAGAGGAAGCTGGACCTTCTAAAACAGTTATACAAGAAGAGGAAGCTATTCTCAAACCTATTCATTCTGCAAGTGATGATGAGTTCATTGCTACAATTCTTGGAGATTTATCACAACCAAGAGGAGGAGTTACTATTCGAGATGTTCAAGAAGAAGAACAACAAAGAACTTCACAACCTGAAATTGATCCTAAGGATAAAGGGAAGGGTGTTTTGGTTGAAGTTAAGAAGAAGAAGAAACCAACTTTAGCACAGTTAAGAGCTGCTCAAGATGCTTTGAATGAACAAGCAGCTAGAAAGATTCAAGAAGAGTTAAATGCTAAAGATAGAGAAGCTCAAGAAGCTCAGAATAGAGAAGCAGCTCAAAAGGTACAAGATGAATTAGATGCTGAAGCTGCTGAACCATTACAGTCACCTGTTCCTGTTAGATTTATGCCAAGAAGACTTAATAAAGCTAAAGACAGAAATGCTATGATGGCTTATCTAAAAAGTCAAGGGTATAAAGGATTGCAGAAGTTTAATTATTTTGAGATGAAAGGATTATATGATGCTGCTAGGGAGGATTATAAGAAGGATGTTGCAGGCATCAAAGATTTTAGAGAAGAAGCTACCTGGACTGAAGCTGAAAGAAAGAAGAGCTAGAAAAGAAAAAGGAAAACTGAAGTTACAGATGTTCAGTTCTCAAAGAAAGAAAAAGTTGAATTAAGATCTGAGACTAGTGATGAATTAAGGAATTATCTCATAATAGTAGATTTTGATTATTCAAAAGAAGATAATGACATGAAGATGAAAAGATCAAAGATTAGTGTTTTTGAAGTTGTGAAATCCAAGGATGGAAATTACATGACCTTTCATAAAGAAGATGAAAGCTTCAAAGTTTTCAAAAGGCTATGGGACTTACTGCACATTATAGATAGAGTAGACCTATTCTATTTATATCATGTAGTGAAAGCTTACTTTGAACATAATCCATTAGAGGGGATTGGTTTAGTTTTACATGGTGATCTCATAACTGCATGGGAAACTGAAGAAGAGAGCACTGATGATGTTTGGAAGAACCAAGAAAGTTGGGAAATTGTTTGTTGGAGATTCTTTGAAGAGTCTGGAGTTCATGTTTTAGAGCTGGAAAATGGAACAATGATACACATGTTTGCAGAAAGAAGATACCCTCTCACAGTTGAGCTCATGAGAAGAATGTTAGAGCATGGAATGGAAGTAGAAGAGGATAATGAAACTGCTTGCATGGTTATCAACTTGTTTATCAACTGGACTACTATTGCTGAGGATGATCAATAACTGGTATAAATTTTATTTGAATAAATACTTTTTGATATATCAGTACTTTTATTCAAAATACTGATTGATCAGACAGTACTTTCATCAAAGTACTGTTTGAAGAAATAAACCAGTTAAAAGAATTTTAAATGAAACCTTTTGCTAAGTAATAAATATTTTGAAATAAAGGTTGAATAAATGGTTTTTGTGATGATAACATCAATAGGTTATCAACCCACCATGGTTACAAAAGGATTGGCTAATCCATGAGCAAACGGCTCTGGTAAAGAGTTGGATGGTAATCAACTCACCATATCAGTAATGTAAAGAGTTGGCTAGCCCACAAGAAAATGGCTTGTGGTAAAGGCTGTGGAAAAACCATTATTGGTAATTAGTTCACCATTAGATAGAAGAACTAACTAGTCCAGAAGGGTACAACTTTTGGTAAAGACAAATCAAATCTATTGATAGCTGATGATTTGCTAAAAATCATATGGTTATCAATGTACCATGATCTTACACACCAAAACATTCGGCTACTCCAGAGTTAATGGCTTTGGTAAAGAGATTAAAATCCATTAATTTTTAGTGATTCACCTCTCACAGGAGTTAACACACCTGGAAGTGATGAGAATAGTATGCAACTTAAACTGAATTAATGTACAAAATTGTCATATGTTGATGTGTTGCTGAAAAGATGGAGCTTGCTGGATGCTGCAGTAAAAGAATAATTTTAAGAGATACTTTGACAAGCACAGACATTACAGAGATACAATCCAAAGACTAAGAAACAATCTGTCCTTAAAGATGAAGTTGTTAAAGATATATTCACAAAAGGGAACTTGAAGTCAAGCAAGTAGAATTCAAGTTAGGGGAGGATTGTTGGGATATGAAAGTGCTGAAGATATGAAAGTACTGAAGATATGAAAGTACTGTAAGCTGCAAAGTACTGGAAAACGTCAAATAATCAAAGTACTGCTAAAGATAAAGTCAAAGTACTGCATTATGAAGTCAAAGTACTGCAAGAACAAAGAACTGTTATATTCGTTTATGGAAAGTATTGTATTCTATGTTTAGATTACTTGTCGTACAAGAATACAAATTGTAAACCGACTAGGATATCCTTAAGCCTATAAAAGGACTCCTAGATTAGCATTAGAGGTAAGAGTCTATGAGTTTTAGAGTTTACGAATTCACAAGTTATTTAGTGTTTTAGAGAGAAGTTCGATAATCTTAGAGTTGTTTAGAGTATCTGCATAATAAGCAGATTTAGAGTTTATAATAAAAGTTATTCTTCTTAGCTTTGTTAAGTAAATTCCGCGTACTTGATAAAGATTGCTCAGTGTTTCTTTGTTAATAACTTAGGATTTATCCGAGGTTATTAAACCTTAACAAGCTAGTTAAAGTTAGTTTGATTAAAGTATATCGATCCAACAAGTTTTTTATTCAACTGCCCACTGAAAACGGCCTTTACTCAGTTCCCTTCAATTATGTACCAAAACCTCCTCAGGGAGTTTGGGGCTACAGCAGTGGCCTATGACCCGACACCCTCTATTGATGAGACTGACCTACGACCACTCAGGGAGTATCTCATCAAATTCAGTCTTTTTAACGGGGAACAATCAGTCACCCTGGATTATTAAACATTTTGTACTTCAATAGGGCTAGACTATAATTCTGGAGTCTATGTTGCCCATCCTGAACCCTCTACAGTTAAGGATTTAAAACAAATTGTTTTGGATTCAAAGTTTTTGGACAGAACCCCAGTCACCAAGAACTCATTTCCTATGGCTTGGAAGATCCTGTTCACATTTGTAATTCAGGTTCTCGGCGGGAACCACTAATCCACTGAACAAGTTAACTCTATTCAGTTGATGGTGGCATATTGCTTGATGAATGGGGTCACTGTCGACATTGGGGAGATCATTTACAGTGATCTCGTAACCAAGCTACTGAGCAAAACTAGGGCAAAATACGTTTCATACCCTAGGTTTATCTCATGTGCTTTACAAGTGTTACTGGGTTGCATTTACCCTCAGGAATACAAATACACTACTTTACTTGGTATCCTGAGTCAATCAAATTTTCAAAAAGACCCATCCTAAGTCACTGAAATAGAATTGACGGCCCATATGATTGCTGTAAACAACCAAAGGGAATCAGTGTCTCCAAAACCTACTCCTAAAAAGAGAAAGGGGAAGTCTCAGACTGGGACTAAGTCCAAACCCAAGTCTCAGGGCCCTGAGGCTTCTGGAGCACAGCCTAAAAGGCAAAGAAAACCCTAGACTGATCAGCCACCTAAGGGAGACCAAACAACAACCACCCCAGTGACAACGAAGGACACTGATACATCACAGTCAGTGCCTTTGGCCCAACTACTACTCCCCAAGATCCAGAGGGAAACATACAACCCGCTGGTAGGGGAGCGCCTTCCACACTGCCCAAGGATGACACTCGCAAATCACAGATTTTGTCTGAGGGCCAACTGAATGATCCTAAAGACTTAGAGGGACATGAACAACCTACTGATAGGGATATCACTGCCACTGCTTCTAGGGATGGCACTGGGAATAACCCACCAGTGCTTGAAGGAGCAACGAGGGACAAAGACTCAGAGGAATTAATACCACCCGCTAATATGGAACCCATCACCACCACTGGTTTACTAACAATTGCTGAGGTTAATGAAATTTTATTCTCTGATGAAGAGCTGGCTGACAGTGAAGATGAAATACTATTAGCAGGAGAAGAAATGGACGCTGATGTTCAAACACTTGAATGAGAGCATCAGCCTGATCCATAAGATCCTAGAGAGTCACCTTTCCATCCTGAAAATAATGACTCTGACTCATCTTCTTCATCCTGTCCTGAAGAATTTAGAAAGTTTGACAATACTCTTCCACTGACAGAAAGGCAACTAGTTATGTGGATCACTAAAGCTTCAAGGAAGCTATATTCTGGGGTTACTGAAACTTTATGGGATCAACATACTGAAGCAGCTGCCAGCTATGCAGATCTGAAAGCTGAGGTACAAGCCTTTGATCCAAACACTGACGAACACATGGATCTCATGTACCAACATCTTCATAGACTGGATGAAAACCTGGTTAAATTTCTCAAGCACCTTCAGACCTGTGGTGTCACAATTGATGAAATCAGGGATGCTGTCAATGAAGACCCAGCACTCAACTCCAAAGTGCTGGAGGCTACTGAGGCTTACTTGAAAAATTCCTCCAGCCTCACTGAACTAATCGACATGCTAAAATCTGCCAATGTTTAGGGTCTTCAATCTTCAGTCCAGTCTCTTCAGGCTACACTGGGTTCTTTGGATGCTCATGTGACTACTTTGGCTAAGGCATCATCTTCTATGGCTTGGAATCTTGGGCCTAGAATGACTGCTTTGGAACTATCTCAGGCTAATCTGACAGAAATGGTCACTGGTCTTCAAAAGGATACAACTGACATCAAGGCTATGGTCACGGAGATCTACCAAGCCTTCAAAGGTCAAGCCACTCCAACTCTCTCAGTGTCTGAGGAAACTCTTGCTCTCACTGATGTTGCAGCAACAGTTGAGGGGGAGAGAACCACAAATGCCACTGAAGAAACTCCTCCTAACACTGAGGGAGAGCCAACTCAACCAGTCACTGCAACACCAATATCATCAGTCCCACCAGTTTCAACAACACTAACAATGACAGTTGCAACACCTATCATGACAACAACACCACCCTTAGTAGCATCATCTTCTTCAGGCCAGGATAAAGGAAAGGCCATAATGCAAACTCTCGAGCCTGAAAATATTCCCTATGTAATCGGCGACACCCAGTATCTGCTTACCCCACAACAGCTAAGTTCCTACCTTGTAAAGGAAGACAGGAGAAAGAAACTAGTTGAGGAAGAAAGGAAGAGCAAAGAAGCACTGGTACTAGTTGTTGCTGAGGAAGCTGAGAATATCGGAATTGATCCCAAGAAGCTTCAAAAGGGTCAGGCTGGACAGAAGTTCAAGGATGCTCAGGATGCTAAAATGGCTGAAATGAGAAAGAAGTTGGATGAAAAGAACAGAAGAGCTGCAACCATCAGGCAAGAAAGAATTGACCACTACAACTAGTCAATGACAAGCAGAAGGCTGTCTGAAAAAATTACTGATGTCAAAATCATCCCCAAGTCCAAACCACTAGCAATGAATTTTTATAGGGGGGATGATAAAAGACACTTCGACGTTCATGATCCCTTGAAATTCACTGACTTTGGGATCACTGAACTCGATGAGCTTGGTCCAATTATTGAAAAGAAGCAGAATGCTGTGGTTAAGGAGCTGATGAAAATGCTCAGCAAAAGGTACGAAAGACTGAGGGAAGCACCAGCACTACTGGGGATTTAGCCATCCTTAATTGCACCACAAGGATCTCAACCTCAGTCATCCCAAGGCAAAAGGAAGAGGGTTGAGTCCGAGCCTGAAATCAAAGTGCCTGGCCTAGAATGCAACAGGGAGCTACCTGAAGGTGTAAAGTTTGTCAACTGTCTTAGCATATAAGAGCCTGAAAGATGACTTTTCTTCATCGGTGTCTATGGAAACCCAGCATTCCAAAGGTGGAGTGACATTGATCTTGCAGGAGTGCCTACAATGGCAAGTTATCTACCAGTGGCCTCTCAAATCCAAACTCCAGCAAATGTCAGGTTCTGCAAAGACCTGAATGCCAAGATAAGAGAGCACCCTGACAAAGAAGCACTCCTCAAGAAGAAGCTAAAGCTTGAAGCACTGGGAATCCACCTTGATTGAAATCTTTTGTTTTATCCTTTTGTACTAGTGATAGGAACCATGTAATGTGATCAATAAACGATGTATGTTTTGTTAAAATATCCAGTGTTCCTTATTATGTTCATTAGTACATTCAGTGTAAGAAGAAGCCTTTGCTCACTTACACTGATCAAACACTTAGGCTATTTGCATATCCAAATAGGGGGAGACTGTTGGGTTCAGTAAATACCAAAACCCCTTAAGTCTAGGATTTAAATAGAAAATACCCTAAGTGTTTAGGCCGTTAAACACTAACAGGTCACTGAGTGCATACTCTCTCAGTGAGCCATCTTCAGGATACTCAGTAAGAGGCAAAGAAGAAGTCTCTCCACTGAGTAAGGCGGAACTTAAGAGGTGAAAACTGAGTCAAGAAGAAGATGGTGGATTCAGTGAGTGATGACAATAACTCACTGAATCCCTAAACTCCTCACCAGCTACTTACACTGAAGACAAACTGAAGTAGAACACTGAAGGCAATGAAGACTGAAGAATGAGCAGGATAAGGCGGGACAAGTTTGAATCAGATAAGACGAAGTGCTTATCAACCAAAGTCAACTTTCCCTGAATGGCTAACTATCAGGCTCAGTGTCATCACTGACTTATGGAAAGCAGCCTTTGTAAACAGAGACAAAATACATCAGTATTTTGTCTTCTGTAACCTGTCAGTTTCTCACTTAGGAAATAGTTAAAACTCATACATGTATAAATAGCATAAGAGATGGAGTGAAAGTTTTAAGTTTGTGGATTGTAAAACACACACACATTGCTTCTTCCTAAATAGTGCTATTCCTAAATGTATTTTACTAAATATTTTAACATCATATCACTGTTTTTATTTTATAGTGCTTCTTCCTCCGTTTGTATCTCATTTATGTTGGCCATTACTGAGCTCCCTGAACCAACATTGGTCAACACATCTCGTGATTCAGATATTTTTGTAACCCGCTGTAATTCATCAGTTAACTCTTTTTTCATACGGTGACTTTTTGGGTTGCTTAATAGGAATTGTTGCTTCTTTCATAGCTATTGACCGCAGGTGGCTGACGTGGGACCCATGAAGATTGTTGTACAGGTCGCTCACTGCTCCGGCATTTCTTTTGTGGCCACCAAGGTGCTGAACCTTCTCCATTGGACTGATAGATGGACGCTGGCCCGGAACATTACCTTGACTATAAGAATTATACCTGTTGCTGCTTTCTTTTCTTGAGGATAGGCTGAGCTACCCTCTGACTGTGCAGCCTTGTTAGCCTAAGTGGTAGACAGAAAAAGTGATTAGTTTAAGAGTTGTGTATGTGTTCAAGACATTTTTTTAAGAATATCGAGTAAACTACGTATCAAATTGTAGATTATAAACAATAGGTTTAGGTGCTAAGTGAGGAATTGATACACACTGGTCAGGATTTGGTGGCAGATCATTGATTTCCTAGACAAATGAGCATAAACTAGTACATATACCCAATGAAAGAAACGGGAAAAAATACTTACTCGGATGTTGGGAGGTCTCTCGACTCTTTGAATCATCAACATGATGTGCAAGAAAATGAAAAACAGGTCAACATTATAGTTTTTTATGCCATTAAGTGATATATATTACACGGACTATAAGCTAAAAACTTAACTAAAATCATAAATTAATTGAATGAGGGTAGCCAAATATACATGAAGTACTTTCTGAAATTCTTGGCTGGCTTTTCAACATGCATATTAGTGTGATAAAAATAAATTAGAATGAGAGGTTGTATTAAACATAGCTAAAAACCTTCAATGTGTCAAAAGAAGAGCTGGTATAAAGATGGCATCTCAGACATGAGATAATGGTATAGGCGTGTTGCATTTCCTCAAACCACTAATTATAAGCTGCTATAAAAAAAATACCACAGTTTGAAAGGATCTCAAGAACAACATCTTTTCATTTGATCTTGTGTAAGGATTTAACAAATAGATAACAAAATTTCTTCTAATACATCATTGATTCATATTTTGTAAAACTAATGCTACTAACTTAAGAGTTGGTATAAAACAATAACATACAATAAAAAAGGTTAGCATACAAATAAGATCTCACAAACAACCACACCCCACTCATCATCTTAGATGAACGTTAACATATTAAACTAACGTTCATAAGGGTTTAGGCAGGGCGACTCCTGGAACCGACTAACGTATTGGTTTTTAGTAATTCAAGGCTGCACCAATAGTGATGTAAATATAATTATAAATATTAAGGTTTCATCATTGAATCAAGGTTTCCTTTCATGGACACATTCTATACCAACATGAATAGTATTATAACGTATTAACCGTAGTAAAATCCGAATACAGACATTCGGCTATAACCTTGATACTTTGTTATCTTTGTTTATGACTTTGGAAACCTTCATACAGATTAAACCTTCCCCATTGATATCATGTATAGAATTTGTATGACAACATTTAAATAGATTAATAATGTATTCATTTCGGAAAATATAGGCAAAACGGTTTAGAGCCAAGATTTATGTTTCACCTGAATCAAAAAGTTTGGATACAATGAATTCCTTTTTCTTCAACATTAACATGGCATCCCTATGTTTTCCTTGAACATCTAGCAAGTCTTGTTAGTGTTCTCCAAATTTCCCTGATTGCAATATAGAAAGGAACTATAAGAATCTATCAATGAAGTTTATAGCCGAAAGTTAACAGCTCATTATATAAACATACCTTGCAATCTTTAAGGTCACTCTCAAAACTTAACCTCTTTTCTTGTTCACTTTTCTAGAGCTCGTGCTATTTATTCACTTCCTGCAATTATAAGATGATATTCATTGATCTACCTGCAGCAAGCGTAACAGTTTTGTTGCAAAATGAAAACTAATGCTAATGCTACCTTCTCACTGCCACAAATTATGGGTAATGCTAGTACGAGTCAAACCTTGTTTCATTTTCTGAATTTCCAAATACTACATATCTTTGAGCAGCATAGCTTTAGACATTTTCTAATGTCATGTATGATTGGTGGTCTTGAAGGTATCTGTATATGTACTGACCATATCATTTAAGAAGTAAACAAACTACCTCTATAGTTGTATCAGGAGTTTCATTATGTTTAAGTAAGTAAAACTCATTATCACTCTCTGTGTATATCAAATTGTGAATAAAAAGTTAGTAAAACTCATTATCACTTTTTGTGTATATCAAATTGTGAATAATATTCACAAATGACTAACCGCATGCGGGAATTGTGCAACTTGAGGTCCTTGAGCATGTAGAAGCTGGTTTGGTGAGCCTAAAGTTGCCTTCTTCTTGTCCTCGCCCAGCATAACAGTAAGAAGATGGAGGTGATCAGCATTCTGTCCACCAAAATAGAAGGCGCCAACAAATCAGATGGGGCATCAGTAAAATACATTGTGTACTGTCTAAAACACCTATAGAAAACGAACCTGGTGTAATACATGTGATTGATAAGATGCACCAGCAACTGTCGGTGGCATATGTATGTGCCCAGCCTGATTAGATGGACCAGCAGCCATGACTATTACAATGGATCTTCCAGTAGCGTTAGAATTAACTTTATCTTTTTGTTTTTTATAAGACCCAAAACTAAGAGATTTAGGAGTGACTTCCTTCATATCTACGTCAATATTCTTGAACAATATCTGAAACTAAAAACCAACATGAGCATAAATTGCATAGTAGAGACACCACTAAAAAGTTAAATTTATTTTGTATTTCATGCGTACTTAAGTTCAAACTTGAGATTTGCATTGAAAATTTTCATTCCTGTGATGATTGTTGATGTGTACCCTCAGTGTCATGACCTCATGTTGACTATTTTGAATAGGTTCTGTTGTCCCCGAACTCTCGTCCTTTTTCTTCTTGGCTGAATCGGATAGTGAGAGTTGCTCTGAGGCAATGGCGGCCCGTTTCAAGCTTTCCGACACCTTAAGGATGACATTTACAACTTTGGAAGCATCAGGATGGTCTAGATCCATCACTTGAAGAATACTGGAAAGACATGGAATTAATCCCTCATCGATCATACCTTTGGCTACATCTGAAGAACCCGAAATGTTACCTTCAGAATGACAAAATACATTTAGCTCTAATAATAAACATCAAATATGGAAAAACGGGATTAGTTGAGAACAGGAAGTAAAGTTAATTTTATAGCAAGAAGTTGGTAATATCTAGCATCAATTTATGTTATATACTAAAATAACTATATATAACTATATTATATATAATTAATATATAATATAGTTAAAAAAACCCTTATCAGTACTCCAATAATATCTCTAAAGGATGTATAGTTATGTCTATTAGCTCTTCATGCAGGATAATGTGACAACCCGTACTTTCAGGTCATTTCTCGACACCATTCATGTCTCATTATTTCAACATTTATAGTAAACTTGGTTTACTTGTTTCAAATTCGCGTAACCTTGAAGGTTTAGCGGCGAATTCATGATCATGACATCATGTACATTTCATATGGACTATGATTAGTCTACATTACATTGACATCATGTGCATCTCATTAGTGCATTCACGACATTTCATTTCACCTTCAACGCGTAATTTTTATTTAATAATCTTTATCGCGTGAGTTATTATTTTGTATATTTAATCCATTACTTTCAAAAATGATCCCGAGGTATTTTTAAACTTACATTTAGTTCATAAAAACTATATTTTTAGTTTTCCTAGTGTTTCAAATTTATTTGGTACTTAAATCGTTAAAGTTTAATTATTACGTCGTTTTCTTAAAAATTATACGATAATTATTTTTATCACTCAAATTTCACAAGGAATGTATTTTTACAATTTTTATTATCTCAATACATTCTATTTTGATCTATTAAAAACTTCTTTCACCTAAAATTTCCTTAAATACATGAATGTATATTAAACCATACAAGTTACACTTAAACTACATCTCACTTACATTTTTTTTCAACACATTTATATATAATAAAAAAAAAAAAAGAAAAAAAAGATATTTGGTTAGACAAAATCCCCCAAATCCGGTCCAAGGGGGGAGATAGTCAAGGTGGGTAGCTTTTTGTACAAAACCACATTTATACATAATCTACATTCATTCACTTTCATCATTTTCAACAAGTTATCAAAAATTGGTTTCTCTCATTCTTTTTCTCTAGCAAAACCGGTTCATCAAGAGAGTTTCAAAGGGATCAAAAGTTTTTCAAGCCCAAGTGTTTATACAATCTAGTTATACTCTATATAAGGTTTTGAAATAAAAACCAAGAGTATTTAGGATAATCCTTGTTACTTTCACCTCATCATTTTCACTAGTAAGCATATTTCTTTCATTTTCATGTTTCCTTTTCATTTTCATAATCATCTTTTCATTTTTGGAACTAGTATGCATGATATGTGATTTATACCATTTTTCATGATTTATTGAGTTATATATATACATATTGGTCATCCTATAAATATTCCCATGGTATTCTTTGGTCTTGATGGTGATTAGGAACCCATGACACCCTAAGAAGGTGTATGGTAGGATTAGATTAGCTTTGGAGTTGATTTGAAGGGATTAGAATAGGTTTTGTCCGAGAAAAACTATTTTCGATATGTATATTTTTATGTTCTGTCCTTAATTCGAAATTCTGGAAAAACCTACTGTTGGTACGACATTTTGGCCTTGATATTTAGAAAATATACTTTAAAACGAATCCGTGGCCTTTTGAACGGATAAAAACGGAGTTATAACGAAGCCGTGGTGAATTTTTAAAGTTTGACGACGAAAAATATACTTTTCAGAAAATTCAGCTTGCAGTTTTTAGTTTGTTCGGGTCAAAAACGAGCCTTAAGCTTCACAAATTATTTCGACTTATCAAAAATATATTAGTTTACTTCGATACGAAGCTAAGGACATATTATACGTAGAAAACGGATTTGAAACGACAAATATATGCACGTTTTCATAAAGTTGCCGTAACTATTATTTTCTGAAAAACTATATTATTTTTACGTTACAAGTATTTCATTAGCTGTAACGACCATGTTTGCGGCAGTTTTTAACTATGATGCAAAACTTTTTGGAACGAAATGTCTTCTAGTAAAATCAAGTTCACCGGCCATATTTTTCAAAACAAAAAGCCGTTTGTAAAGCGGAGTTATAGTAAATTATTTACGGATGTTCAAACTTGGCCGAAACTCATTTTCTGCACACAATTAGCAAAAATCACTATCTTTAGCCCTTAATATCTTTATGATCGAGACCTTTTGGACGAAAACTCCTGAACTGAAACTTTTAGATATCGATACAAACTTTCCAAAACCGTCGAGTTCGTTCTCTAACGATCGACGTACACCATTTTACGACTAGATTTCCAAAGCCATTTTTGTTAAATTCATGATTTTTCCGACGACATTGTTTTGCGACGAAAAGTGATAATTTCACCAAAAATCATTATAAAACCATTGTAGGATGACATTTTGACGTAAAAACATGTAAAGTCATTTTTGAAGGGTCAAGACGTCAAAAGAGTATTTTTCGACGACGAGTAATATTTTCAAAACCCGTAAATGGTATAAATAACATACGAAATGCATGCATAACATAACATTGCAACTCATGACATATCATATCATTGATAATAGGTCCCGGTTAACGCATCACATTATACATCAGTGTACTCACTCTTGTCATCTCATCAGTTTACCAAGTGAGTTTCATAGCCCCTGCTTTTACTTGTTTTCATAACTGTTTTGGGGGAGATGCATGCTTAACTATATTTTTCACAAGTACTTTATATTCTTAAGGATAACTCCTATCACGATTACATCATTTCAAAACCGAATGTTGTACTATATAAATTGTTCATGTTTGCGTGCTATAGTTATACGTCGAATAAAGTACTATATCAGTTGACTACTGATACGTTGAGTTAGGTGCTATTGCTTATGTGCTATTGCTTATGTGCTATTGCTTATGTGCTATGGATTAAGTGCTATTGTTCTACGTCGAGTTGGTACTATTGTGAATTCATTGAAATCATATGTTTGAACATAAACTATACACATTTTGGCAATGGGTTGTGAACACACAGGTTGCAAGTTTTGTATGGGCGGAACTTGGAACTGAGTGGATTTACAATGCCTTTGCTACATAAACGATTTTGAAAGTCTTTACATTTCAACGATTTACAATGCCTTCGCTGCATAAACCATTTTTTTTTAAAGGCTTTACATTTCAACACAAACTCTATGAACTCACTCAACCTTTGTGTTGACACTTTTAGCATGTTTGTATCTCAGGTATCTAAGGCAATTACTTCATGGCATGCATTTGGACACTTCATGGAGTCGTGATGACGACGCGTCTCCCTTGGGTTTTATGTACTTTAAAACATCGTTTGAATTGTAGCAAACTTATTTCCGCACAAGTTCCTTTACATTTGGGACCTACTTTGTAAACTCTGATTATTTTATTAAATCAAACGATGTATTTTCCAAACGACACTTTAGGTCGTTCAATATAGCTGTGATTGTGATGCTATGACAGTCAATCCCCAGGAATTCCATTCCGCTGCAAAACAGGTAATTTGGGGGTGTGACAGATAAGTTGTTTTGTATTTGGTTTCGTTCCATCGAAAGTAAGTGGTTACGATTATATAAACGTTGTGTTTTTGCATTTTTAGTTTTATAGAAACTTTTTGATAATATGTTAGAAGGATTTTTACATTGTTATTAGTTTGTGTGTTGTGTTTGATTAGAGTTGCGTTTTCTTAAATTTAATATAGAAAATTTGGAGAGTTGGCTATTCTTATATTTGCATTAGCAGCGATAAAGAAGAAGAAGAAGATTACTATTAATCTAATCACGATGATGCTTCTATTGATAACGCGTCTCATCATCATATATTGGCTTACTATAAAGTCTCCTTAATTAAGGTATTTCATTCTATTTGATAATTACTAATGACATAATATTGGTTTTTCATGCATCGACAATGTTGTTACTTGGTAGGAACTCAATTATAGTCCTACACTCCAATATATGCTCCTAATGAAGTCCAATCACAAGCCAACAGCCACAACAAGGAAAAAAGGCATGTTTTTTACTTGCATTGTTTTATTTTCAACATGATGTTTGGGTGTTAATAAAGTTTTGTTGTTAGATAAGCGTTGGAAACAAGTATTTTACAACTATATTGTAACTCATTTTTATAGCCTTTAAGTTGAATCAGATTGTGATTTTGTATGCATGAATTAACTAAACTTTTGTTGTAATGATTATTCGGGTACCACAGGCGCAACACACAATACTAATGACCATAGCTTTTTAACTAGCAACCACGTGGCTATGGCAAGGCAAACTCCACTTACCTTAGTTTTTAAAGAAGCTAACAAGATTTAATGCATTTTGGTATTCCCATCACCGTTTTGTTATTGTCTACATGCTGCTAATGTTCATGGTATCAAAATTTACCTCACCAATGAATGGTACAAAAAGACGATTAGATACTTTATATTGTCGATCCCAGTTCTCCAATCTATGTCGTATAAGTTGTAACGTCTTACTGCTAAACTATACCATGGTTATTGGGTTCAAATTTGAATGTTCTTAACAGTTCCAGTCTCGCTCTATGCAAGTAAGGTTATATATATTCACAAAACTTTGAGGAGGTTATGCTTAATAGCTTATTTTCCCCTTTAAAAAGCTATAAGCCCATGGAAATAAGATTATCCAAACCCAATTTAAGTTCTTGATAGTTATAGGGAAAGATAATAAAGTATCAAGCACGTAAAATATGCTTGTCCAAACACCCCCTTAATACATGGAAAATAAATATAGTAATAAAATTTCTAGGATAAAGTTTTTTTTTTTCTCTTGGAGGTCTGATAGTGGTGGTGAAATAAACTTTTATAAGCTAAAAACCAAGCATTGAAATATCCTGAGGTTGTCATCTCCTATTCATATGAAGCATTTGTGAAATTCACATATAGCAGCTCATAAGGATGTTTGATGATGACCATTGTAGTTGCTGAGAATGGGTAATTTTGGATTGATCAAACCTTTACATGTTGCATTTTATACATTGTTAATTGCAGCTGTCATGAATAAGACAATTCAGGAGGCTCACTAGGATAAATTTGCACCTATGATGATGCTTTTTCTAGGTCACCACTACACAGGAGCACATCCTGATGACGATAAAATTCATGAAACCTGTAAGTAGCTGTTTCCAGTGGCGGACGGGTGAGTTACTTTTATTCCATCTCATAATACCTATACCATCTGAATATACAATGATTCAAGCTGAAAGGTGCGAGGTTGATTTTATTTTTTAAATCGTTTTTCTTATATTTAGCACAATTCGGAGAGTCCACTATGATTCAAGCTAAAAGTTGTGAGGTCAATTTTTTATTTATTTATTTTATTTTATTCGTTCTTATACCACAGTTGGCTCATAAATTACTTTAACCAATAGACAAGACTATGAATTTGCAGAGTACCAGGTGAACCTTTATCTGATTTACATTTTTGACACCCTTTTTATGAGATTCATCCGGTAATGACTTTCATTTGAATTCAATAGTGCTATAGGAACCTTAAGCTAGCAAAGAACCTGCACCTGCACTTATCATTACCACTGAAACAAAATCTGAGTCTAAACCAGTCGCCACACGACCACTGTCCCCGTACACAGCGTAAGCCATATTAGTTTATTTATGTCACTTAAACTGAACTATTATTAAATGTGCAGGCTGATTACCAAGTACAAGCATGTGCTCTCTGTTGTGTTACTACCACGCACGACGTTGTTAGCCAACCACCTCATGAAAAAAGGTCAGCCTCATCTTCAAAGATTATCAAACCTGATATTCATCTTAATCTTACATGTTAGCATAGGAATGAGGGAATGGTTTGTTTGGTTATCTGTTAAATGTTTCATTGGTTATTATGAATATGTTTGATGTCTAAGGGGGCGTTTGGCATTAGGTTCTGAAAAAGATTATCTTAATTTTAATGTTGTGTCTGTATGTACTATATTACCCATCCTTACTTTTGGTGGAATGTCAACAGAATTACGTTTTGGAGCATGCTACCTTTAATTATTCTCTTGAATCTTATGAGTTAATAATCACTTTGCTATCCATCTTAATATGTGGAAATGGGCTATAGGGGCCAATGAATGTGCGCGAGAAAGTTTTAGATTAAACCATCCGAACCTGCACCAGTGGATGTAGGATTTAAAACAACCAGACCACTCTCTCCGTATACAGTGTAAGTCAATCCTACATCAGAAGCTCTATATTTTACATGTTAAGGATTCGAAAAGATAAAGATATCTTTGCTTAGTGGAGTTTGAATTATCTTCCAAGGCTAACGTATTCTATTCAGTAATTTGTTCCCCAGTTTTTAAACAATATATTATATATTGGCACAATGTACAAATGAGATCTCTCTAATGATCTATACACTGTTAATACTTCTTTCAATCTCAGCATATGTGACATGGTTTTGTTTGAAAAAAACTATACGATTTGTATGTGATCATAGAATGAACGTTGAATACATGTTTTGTTTATTAATATGATGTATCAATGAAGCCTAATAGGTCAGGTCTACATGTCAACACTGGTATCTGTTTGTACAGTTTTAGGGCTGTGGTTAATACCCGACTTTTATGTAGTCGTTGGTGGAGCTGATTGACCAGTCACAAAAATATTACAATGAAGTTGGTCTTAAAAAGTTGAGTAGAAAAAAACTTAAACTAAAACAGGAAGGACAACAAAGTAAAAGGGATTCAAAACTAATATCGCTTAAAGTCTATGTAAAAGCACATAACATCCTTAAATAATGATATTTAGAAAACCTATAATATAGTAATACTATTTTTTAATCATTCGGTATAAATATGGGCATGAAAGTGTTTGTGGTTCAACTATACCTGTTATGACCTGTACTATGGTCCTCTCATATTGTGACTTCTGTTACAACTAGAAATAATATATCTACGGATATTTGGTGTATCTTATAGGTCGCAGTTTATCCTGTAAGGAAATTGGGTAATCCACAAGTCAAACCTAATGTGATAATTCTTTTATAGCCCTCAACAGCTATTGATTATCATTCTTTCCGATACATAGTTTGATATTTTGTGATAATTTTAATGTTGTAATCCTCTGTTCTTATTTCGCATGAAGAGCCCATATAGCAAAAGCTTATATTACTTAAAAAAAGGCCATCATTATATAATTATTTTTTTCTTTATCTTGAGGAATACTTAGATTTTGGAAAATGGGCGGGTAAGTTAACTGGTTAATACGGATAAATGGGTGTTAAAATGGACGAGGTGACCTATAATTACTTTGCTTTTGTTTATTAATTTATTACTCCGTAATAACAAATGTATCTGAATGCACAGAGTAGAAACATCATAGTAAAGCTTGAACCAGGAGAACAAAGGGATGCAGACGCAATAACTGCCAGAAGGAATGGTTTCCGTTAAGATAGCTGGATATGCACATCCTAGAAAAGACTCATTAGAGTGTTGGTTATACCTGTTGCTTTTTTTTTAACTTACGTTTTTTAACGATATTTGTAATGCTTGCTCGCCCATCGAACGGGCTATCTTTGATACTTTGTTCTTGCGTACCACTTTGAAATTTTTTTCTTTCATATTCGATAACCGTTTATTTCTTTTCGTTCTTAATGCATTCAATAAAAGATTTGGTACATTTATATCTTATTTTTCGTTAACTTATTTTTTCAAAGCGATGGTGAGTATCAATTTTCCCTTTTTTGATACTTTTTTTTATGTGTTTTTTTATTTTGTTGACCATTGCATTACATTGGACAACATTTATAAAAAAACAAATAAAAACAACAATATTAAACAACAAAATACCACTATAAATTTAGAGTTTAACGAATAGATGAAAAAATTTTAATAAAAAAAAGACACAAACCAAATATCCTTGCTTCTGAATACAAGCAGTAAAATCAAAAACAAAAGAAGTATACACAAAACAACCCTTACTTGAAGATTCACCTAAATTGACAAAATCAATTTTGAGAAAATAACACAACGTAAAAAAAATAATAAAAAAAAACAAAAAAAAAAACACAAATGGAATACAACAAAGTAACATGGTGGTCGAGGTGCATACCCAAACATCTGTACAGAATCAACCACAAACCCATCCATTACCTGACCAACAAAGAAATCCCCACTTTCTGATGACGAGATAACCAACAGCTTTGACTCACAAAACGCCAAATAAACACATAAATTCTGCCACTCAGCACCAGTAAATGCCACACCAACTATCTTTTTTTCTTTAAATAGAGAATGGAAAGTAATCCCAAACTTCCTAACAACATTATCCAACTCAATCTGAACACACTTAGAATTACGGTTTACCTCCCAATTAGGCATCATCTTAGACGGTATTGGATGAAAATAATAATAATAATAATAATGTACATACCTGATATAAACGAGGATCCTTACACCCTAAAACAACACACTTCATAACATGACCATAAGTAAAACCATAATCAACTTCTTGGCCGTTGGCAGTATAGAAGTTGACCAAAAACTTATTAAAACCAATCTGATCGAAATGAACAAACTTAGGATCCAAATTAATCACACTTGAAATTATATCGGACCATTTAGTACCAAGTAAAGACCACGAATAACGATCATCATCCCGCTCCATTTTAACTAAACGAACTACACCACAAGCAACAATAACCTCCCAAAGATCCGTATCTTCAAGCATATTAGATGGAAGAAGCTCAACAGGTAATTCCTAAAATTAAAAAACATAAGATAAGAAATAAATAACAGAACCGAAATAAAAACAAAACAAGAAGCACAAAACCAGCAAAAAATTACCAAATCGTACTCAAAATCACCATGAAGAGAAATGATAAATTCAATCAACCCATTTGCCTTAGTTTCATCTACAAAAAACAAAAAACAAAAACAAGTTAAAAAAAATGACAGAAGAATAAGAACGATAAAAAAAATAAAGAATTACGGAAAAAAAAAAAAAAAAAAAAAAAAAAAAAAAAAAAAAAAAAAAAAAAAAAACTTACAGAAACATTTAACATCAGAAATATCCATTCCTAAACCTGTACAAAAAAATAGTAAATATATATTTAAAAAAAAAACCGAAAGAAACAAATACATTGACTACGACAATTAAAAATGATATTGTTTGCATTTTGTACAAATGTACCATCCTAAAAAACATAACTAGTGGAGCAAATAAGTTGAAAAAGCAAAAATAAACACATCTCATAATCAGATACAAAACAAACTTAAAATCAAAGCTTTAAGTGTGTCAAACAGCTTTTATGAATAAGATAAGATCCCAAATGAGTATATAAGTTTAGAGAAGCACCTAAACTACTTATAAATACCCTTTGAAACACTAATTAGCCTATTAAGAGCTTAATCCAGGCTTTCTAATTAGCTTATGTATCTCAAAATCAGATACAAAACAAACTTAAAAACAAAGCTTTAAGTTTGTCAAACAGCTTTTATGAATAAGATAAGAATCCCAAATGAGTATATAAGTTTAGATAAGCACCTAAACTACTTATAAATCACCTTTGAAACACTAATTAGCTTATTAAGAGCTTAATGTAGACTTTCTAAAACTACTCTTGCACACAGATATCTATCATATTCCAAAAACTTAGTCACTGATGCAACTTTAAGCATTTAAATAAGCTAGATAATTACTAAATGAAACAAAAAAAACTGTAAACAAACTAACTTTAGCAAACAAAATTTACTAAAAACTTAATTACTACCACTTTGGAACTCATATGATCACTTAAAAACATATCTAAAAAAACAAACTCATGCACTGCACCAGGTTACCCTGGTGCAAAACTTCTTATTTGAAAGTAAGATTTAAGCACTAAAATGGAAAATTAAAAACATATAAACTTGAAACAGATATAGGTTAGCTTCTAAATAATTGATAAAACTACTTGTCACACTTAAATGCCATATTAATAAGCAGAAATAAGATCTGATATGTACCCTATCAGAAATTGTTTTTGGATTTTTTCTGACTTTTGAGCATACTTGATTACAAGTAAATACACTATAACCTCACAAACTAAAAACTCAAACGGACTAGAATCTACTTTATACACCTAATGGAAAACAAAAATGGACACAAAACACTTTTAACATTCAGCTGCACAATGTGAACCTTAACAGCTTGTGCAGACATAAAAATTTACTCAAAATAATAAAACATGTCAAATATACATTAACCGGTTTAAAATGACACAACTGAATTACCTATAGCCAAACAAATTAAACAAACCATATTTGAAAATTAAAAACTAAGTTTGACAAAAAAATAATTAACTATGCCAAACACTCCTTAATATACGATTGTTTTGATTTTTTAAAGAGTGTCACAATCGAAGTAATTGCAAACGCATTTGGTGTGACGGAATACAACAAAACAGACAAAAAAATAAAATATACCTGTTTACACCCACAGTACTATCAACAACAACAACGCCATCACCAACATCAACAATTATTCTAATTAAACTTTACAAATCAACTACAAGTTAATATATATATATATATATATATATATATATATATATATATATATATATATATATATATATATATATATATATATATATATATATATATATATATATATATATATATATAAATTTAAAAAAAACAAAACAAAATAACTAAAATGACTTTGACTGCTCTCAGAAATCAATCAAAAATAAAACTTTAAATGGCTAATTCAAAAACCCCAAAATAAAAACAAACTAAACCCTAATTACAAATTATTTTTAATCAGTAATAATAACGAAAGTGCAAACACTTACAATTTATAGAGGAAAATCAAAAACCACATTGTTTCTTCAAAGTATCAACACTTACAAACCATTAGCGATCCTTAATTATCAACAGCAAACCATTTGCGAACCTAAATGTTAGGAATTAGAAATTCCAGGTATTAAAGAGTCGGTCACCTCAAGTATATGTAATCGTTAGAAAGCTCGTAGTCGTAGTTATTTTAAGTTAAGTAGTATTTAGTTAAGTAACACCGTGGAGGACGGACGGGTCTTTACCCACTGTATGCCTGATCCACAGCCCGTTGTGTGGCGTTTTATGTAAGACTATAAATACTCACTACCTCCCAAGGTAGAGAGTTGGAGCTCATAATAATATTTTCTTTCTCTCACTATAGTTCCCAACCCTCTTCCTTTCTCTCACTAGAACTTTCTCTCTCTAACATACTTATACGCCTACTTTGATCATGGTTTAGAGTGTTTGTGAAATCCAATATCTTACAATTGGTATCAAGAGCCATGGTTTGATCACTCGTCTTTCATGCTCTTTGTTTTGGTGGATTTCATAAGGTTTTTGGTGTATTAAGGGTTTAGGAGAGTTTGATTCATTTGGACAAATTCTAGTGGTAAAGTTTGAATTTTGCTTGTACTTTTGTGTTTAGGATCATCATATGTGGTTATGTTTTGAATTGGAAGGCTTAAATCATTGTGGTTTGGTTGTTTTGGATTGATAAAGTGGTTATTTGTGAAAAAAGGACTAAGCGAGTTGAGTCTCGGACTTGTGTTTCTTCAAAGCGAGTTGCTTTGTTATTTGATGCGAGTTGGTACATGCGACTTAGCTGTTTAGCGAGTTGATATTTATGCCACTTGGGTTCTAAGCGAGTTGTTTCTTTAAGCGACTTGAGATCTAAAGCGACTTAGCTATTTATCGAGTTGTAACGCTAGCGAGTTTCTTTAAGCGACTTAGTGTTCAAGCGAGTTGATACTAAAGCGAGTTGGCTATTTAGCGACTTGATTCATTAAGCGAGTTGACTGTGTTGCGAGTTGATGCTGATGCGACTTGGCTATTAAGCGAGTTGATTACTTAAGCGAGTTGTTAATTAAGCGAGTTGTGTGGTTAGGTACTTATTCATTTAGGCTTGTTACTTCTTGGTGATACATTCTTACGGTTGTTCTTTTGGTTTAGTAAAATCCCGTGAAAGAATCAATTTCCCGGTTTAATCAAAGAATTGTAAAATCCCGTAGAGCTTGAAACATGTCTACAAACGTTCCTACTATCATCTCCACTGTTGCTGAGGATGTTCAAGCAGCTGGTTCAGATACTCGTCCACCCATGCTTGACAGAACTGACTACGACTCTTGGGCTCAACGAATCAGATTGTCCTGTCTTGGAAAAGAAAATGGAGTCAACATTCTCAAATCCATTGATGAAGGACCATATCGGGTTGAGACGACTAGAGACTTAATTGATACAGCTGAAGATGGAACAATGATCTATGGAATTGACAGACCAAAGACATATGATGAGCTCGATGATAAGGAGAAAAAGAGATTCGATGCTGATATCAGGGCTTCTAACATCGTACTTCAAGGTCTTCCAAAAGATATCTACAAGCTGATCAATCACAACACCGAAGCAAAGGCAGTATGGGATAATGTCAAGATGCTTCTCTCAGGTTCTGAATTAACCATGGAAGACAAAGAATCACAACTCTATGATGAATTTGAACACTTCAAGATGAAACCGGATGAGAGTGTTTATGAGTACTATGTGAGATTCCACAAGCTTGTTAATGATATGAGGAACATCAGAATGACTATGCCTAACATTCAACTGAACTCTAAATTTGTGAACAACATGAATCCCGAATGTCACAAGTTTGTCACTTCTGTGAAGCTCACTAAAGGACTGAAGAATACAAACTATGAACAACTCTATGCCTTCCTCCTTCAGAATGAGAGACATGCTATGTTTGAAAAAAGGATTCTTAATCAGTTCAAAACCAACCAGAGAGAGACAAGCTCTTCTAATGACTCAACTGCCTTCTACTCAAACATCGGAATCACAACCAAAGCCTCACAAGTCATACCCATGGGTAATGGTAATCACAAACTCATTCCTGATCCTATGTTCAAACAAGCTGATGCTGATGCACACGTGGGAAACATCATTAATCAACTAGCTCTTCTGATTAGTCAAAACATGAATTCTCTCCCACAAACCAACAACAACCTCAGAAGAGCATCTAACTCACACAATCAAGCTACTGTCAGATATGGGAGGATAGTGGTGCAACCAGTTCAGGAAAGACAGTATGATCAGGGAAGAGGTGGAGCTGGTAGAGGTTATGTTGGTAATCAGAATCGAGGAAGGAATGGAAATCAAGGTCAAGCAAAGCCGATCAAATGCTACAACTGTGGTGGTGAGGGACACATTGCAAGGAACTGCACATCTCCAAAACGTCCATAGAATGCTGATTACTTCAGAGATAAGATGTTGCTTGTACAAGCTCAGGATAATGGTGCTGCTTTGGATGAAGAGGAGTTGTTGTTTCTTGATGAGGGCAATGCCAAGACCTATGATGCTGATGTGGATGAGCAGCCAATTCAGGAGATAGGTCACAATCATCAGTATGCATTTCAAGTCGCTGATTGTGATGCATACGACTCTGATGTGGATGATGGACCTACTGCACACACAATTTTTATGGCTAGCATTACTCCAATGGTTTCTCCCAAGGTCTCTTCTTCACCACAAGCTGGCCCATCCAATGACAAACTCATCTCAGAGGTATTAAAACTATACAATGATGCTGATGTGCAAAAGATGCATGACAAAGTACAATCATCTGAAACTATTGAATCAAATATTGAAAATATGGGTAATATCAATGTTGTCCAATATGATCAATATGTGAAACAAAGTGAAAGTGAATTTGTACCAAGTGATGCATCTTCTGCAGTCAACAATGACTATGTTTTTGATGAATTCACTGCATGTGCTCCTGATGATTCTGTAATTTCTGAACTAAATGCCTATAAAGAATGTGTTGCTATTTATGAACAACGTGCAAAATTTGAGTTGACCACTCGTGAGCAGGAAATGGATGACCAAGTGCGTACAATCATTAGAAAAAGTAATTTTCGAGAAGAAGTATTAAAACAAGAGTTAAATTCCTTGCAAGAAAAGCTTTCTAAATTTGCTAAGCAAAAACAAGAACTTCAAGAAAATGTGAAAATGCTTAAGCAAGAATTTAATGCAAAGGAATCAAAACTCTTGAAAGATTTTCCTAATCTGAAAACTTTGAAAAACAAACTTGAAAACAAGTTGTACATACAAGGGAACACCATTCAGACTGCTCACATGATCACTAAGCATAGAGTCTTAAGCGATAAGCATAGCATTCCCATTGTTGAGGAACCAAATCCAGAGGTCATTAAAAGGGCTAGAAATGCTCATAAGGTTCTTTATGATGGCAATGAAATCCTTAAACCTAGACAGAAACCTAGTTGCGTTGAGTGCACTGAGGAAGATAAGAAATCAGATGAAGTCACTAGGGAAAAGATGAACAAGAAATTAGATGATCCTAAATGTAAAGAGAAGAAAATAAAGATCACACCCCATGATTACAAAAGGAAAACTGGATTTCCTTGAACATGTTTAAGCCTCAGACATTGTTGACTCCCGAACAAGTTTTCTGGAAAATGGATTTAGATAAGCAGAAAGCTGAAAATATTGTTGAAACAAACCCTCCCCTTTGGAAAATGCCTAGAGCGACTGTGTATCCTCCTAATACACCAATGCATCTTGTTCCTAGAACAATTGCCACTAAAAGCAAGACCTTAATTAGCCAATATGTTATCTTTCAACTATTTGTTGATTTTGAGAAAACTTGCAAGAAAAGGATCACACCCACTGGTATAACTGAAGGAGAAAGGGGTTTTGAGCAAACGAAAGAATGTTATTTAACTGAGGTCATGCCTTTCTTTAAACTTCTAAAAGATCACTTTGAGAGTCTTAAAAAGGGGATAGATACTGATATTAAAGGAATGGAAAAGGAATTTGATGCAATGATAGTTGAGGTTAGTGACTATGAGCGAGCACTAAAATATAATGAGATTGAGAGGAAGAACTTGCATACACTAAATGAGAACATGATTTCTGAATGTATTGCTCAAGATGTGTTCTACACTGCTACTAACTGTTCTATTACTGCTTCTCGATTCCATGAACTGTCTGTTGCTTTGAAAGTCTCCCATGATTGTGTCATTGAGCTTGAAAAAACTAATTCTGAACTAAATGAGAAATTGAACTGGATGATCACGACAATTTGGTTAAACATTTTTCTAAACTAGAAGTTGAGCATTTTAATTTACAACTAAAATATCAACATCTTAAAGAAAATGTCAAAACTTCAAATATCAAGACATCCTCAGATGCTCTAGAGTTTGATGCAGTTTTTCAAATTAACAAACGTGATGAACAGATTCAAGCTCATTGCAACACGATCAAAAAGTTGTAAGCCCAAATCTCTCAATTAAAGGGTCAAACGAACAATGTGACTGGCCCCCAAATGCCTCCTCCTTTAGATTCTCAGAATTCTCAAAACTTTCATCTTCAAAACTTAGTAAATGCTTTACAAAAGGAAAATGAGGTTTTTCTTGAAGAAAATGAAAAGGTTAAACGTCATTTCAATGAATTATTTGAATCTATAAAGGTCGCTCGTAACAAAAATAACGAAACGGTAGCCTTGTTACAAAAAGAAATTGAGAATCTAAAGAGTCAGGTAAAAGGGAAGATGCCAATGACCAATGGGGAGAATGGTGTATCAAAGGTACATGTCTGTAATAAATATGCTTTGTCTGTGAAATATGTTCCTCCTCATCTTAGGAATAACAAACTTGCTATTCAAACATATTTCTCATACCTTAAGGACAGCTTAGAATGTCTCCGTGAGATTGTACAAGAGGATAAGTTAGAGAAACCAGATGATAATGCAATTGGCCATGCATGCTTATATGCCAAACGATCTCAAGAACTTCTAGAATGCCTAATTACAATATGCCCTAAAACCTTAGGTGAGCAAGTCAATCCCTTGATACCGTGTTCTATGCCTAGTACCAAGCATGCAAGTCATTCAATGCCAAATGTTATGAATATGAACCCTAATGTGCCTTCAAGTAGTTCAGATTTCAAATCTGTTAGTGCTAAGAATGTGAACTCGAGTGTGCCCTCTAGGTGTTCAAATCCCAGCTATTCAAGTGTTAAAAAAGTTAATCTTAGTGTGCCTGCATGTAGCTCAGATCCCAGCACATCTAAACAGGTGAAGCAAATAGTAGCCAAACCAACTAATGTTCCCATTTCCTCTACAGGAGTAATCAGTGACATTAAAGCAAGCAGGTCAAAGTCTCAAGACAATACAAGGAAGGACACAACCTCGCAAGCTAAGAATGTGCATTGGAAGAAAGTAGAAGACCTACCTAGGAACTTTATGTTTGAGCCGAATAAAATGAATCGTGTTGATTCTAGTATTAGCCATAGGCGTACTGTAATTAATTCGAATTCTGATACTATTTGCAAACCTTGTATTGATGTCTGCTTGAATTCTGTTTCTAATCATGAATGTGGTGTTAATGTTTTGCCTAATGATGTTAATTGTCCAGTTAATATTGTTAATGATAAAAATCATGCTAAGAAGGCTAAAAGGAAAAAACGAAAGAAAGTTAGAAAACAGTGGAAACCCACAGGAAGAACATTTAGTAAGATAGGCTATCATTGGATACCTGTTGGTCATAAGACTAATCAGACAATGCCCACTAGAAAATGGATGCCTACTGGTAGAACTATTCCTTTAAGAAGTGAGCACACTTTGAATAGGGCTAATACAGACACTAGTACTACATCTATTCATAATGATTCCATTGCCTTAATTTCTGATATGAATGCTTCTATTTCTGATGTGGGTGTTCCAACCATTGTTACTAACCAAATGGAACCCATTCTTGCATGGGGATCCCAATTATCCAGTTATCCATTCTTGTCTGTGTTCAACTGCAGATCGTTCAAATCGTTCTGTGGTACCTGGACTCAGGCTGTTCCAAGCATATGACTGGCGACCGGTCGCGGCTCATGAACTTCGTGAGCAAATTCATCGGGACAGTTAGATTCGGGAATGATCATTTCGGTGCAATCATGGGTTATGGAGATTATGTTGTTGGCAAAAGTGTTATCTCCAGGGTTTACTATGTAGAAGGTCTTGGTCATAACTTGTTCTCTGTTGGTCAATTCTGCGATTCTGATCTAGAAGTAGCCTTCAGAAAACAATTCTGCGATTCTGTTCACGTGGTTCAAATCTATACACCATCTCTATCGAAGATATGATGAAGTCTTCTCCAATTTGCTTGCTGTCAAAGGCTTCTAAAACAAAGTCATGGTTATGGCATCGTCGTCTCAATCACTTGAACTTCGGCACCATCAATAATCTAACTAGAAAGGACTTAGTTGTAGGTTTACCTAGACTCAACTATGAAAAGGATCATCTTTGTTCAGCATGTCAATTGGGAAAAATCAAGAAGTATGCCCATAAACCCAAACCTACTAACTCTGTCACAGAAGTTCTTCATACAATTCATATGGATTTATGTGGACCAATGAGAGTGCAGAATATCTTTGAGAAGAAATATGTGTTAGTTGTGGTTGATGATTACTCTAGATTCACCTGGGTCAAGTTCTTAAGGACAAAGGATGAAACTCCTGATATCATCATCAAACTCATCAAACAGCTGCAGGTTTGACTTAACAAAACCGTCAGAATTATCCGAACAGACAATGGAACTGAGTTTGTTAACAAACAACTTAGTGAATTTTATGAAAGCATTGGAATCAGCCATCAAAGAAGTGTTCCACAAACTCCTCAACAGAACGGTGTAGTTGAAAGACGAAATCGAACTCTTGTAGAAGCCGCTAGAACAATGCTGATTTACTCAAAGGTTCCAATGTTTCTCTGGGATGAAGCTATTTCCACTGCATGCTACATACAAAATCGTTCCCTGATTCACACTGTTCATGGAAAAACTCCATATGAACTTGTCCACAACAGAAAACCTAATCTCTCTTTCCTTCGTGTGTTTGGTGCATTGTGTTATCCAACTAATGAGGGTCAAGACTTAGGCAAACTTAGAGCTAAAGCAGACATTGGAGTTTTTGTAGGGTATTCACCAAACAAAAAGGGATACCGAATCTACAACAAAAGAACCCGAAATATCATGGAAACAATTCACGTTACGTTTGATGAGCTGACCGGTCAAATGGCTCCTGGACAATCCAGTTCAGGACCCGCACTTCAAAACAGTCCCCTTGGTTCATCCCTTGTTCCAAACTCTTCTCAAGAAACTCCATATGTACCTCCATCTAAAGATGATTTAAAGAAATTGTTTGATCCTATGTTTGATGAACTTTATGATCCAAGTACTAATGAGGTGTCGATTCCTACAACAGAGGCTGCTCATATTCCTGTGAATGAAGTCAATCCCTCAGTCTCAATATCTTTAAGTCAAGAAGCGCCTGCTGCTGATC
>BPTQ01000008.1:262476450-262552371 GCA_019973895.1 Chrysanthemum seticuspe | reverse complement strand
TCGTCAAAACTCCAATATTCAAGTTTATTCAGGTCAACAATCATATAAGTGTACACTTCTATTAGTAAATCTTTACTCAAAAACTACGTTAATCCGCTAAATTCGAAACTAATCTAATCGTCAAAACTCTAATATTCAAGTTTAATCAGATCAATAATTTTAAAAGTGTACACTTATATTAGTAAATAAAATACGTTAATCCGCTAAATTCGAAACTATTGTAATCCTTAAAATTTCCAATATTAAAGTTTATTCAGATCAATAAACATAGAAGTGTACACTTATATTCGTAAATAGTTATTCAAAAACAACTTTTATCCACTAAATTCAGAACTAATATAATCATCAACGACATTGCACCACTTATATTAGTAAATAAAATACGTTAATACGCTAAATTCGAAACTAATGTAATCGTAAAAATTCAAATATTCATTTGTAGGATCAATAATCTTAGAAGTGTACACTTCTATTCGTAAATCGTTAGTAAAAAACAACGTTAATCCACTAAAGTGTACATCAAACTACATAAACAAAACGACAACTAAATTATCAAAACTAAATGCTTATCTTCACATGTGAAGATTCTAATAACTAGGATGTTTACTTATAAACTTAAAAATGCTAATGTAATCAAAGCTTAAATCGCATAATTGCATAAAATAAATGATTATATTCACCACGTTACAGCAACTACTAATATAATCAAGACTTAAATCACCTATTTTCAACAAAAACTTATTGATAAATGCTTATATTCACATGTGAAGATACAAATAACTAGACTTATTTGAAATTATAACCTTTAAAATTCCTAATGTTATCAAAGCTTAAATCGCCTAATTGCATAAAATAAATGATTATATTCACATGTGAAAATTTTAATAACTAGACTAATTTGAACTTATAATCTCAAAACTGCTAATCTAATCAAAGCTTAAATCGCCTAATTGCATCAAAAACTCATTTCTAAATGATTATCTTCACATGTGAATATACTAACAACTGGACTTATTTGAACTTATAACCTCAAAACTGCTAATCTAATCAAAGCTTAAATCGCGTAATTGAATCAAAAACTCATTCCTAAATGATTATCTTCACATGTGAAGATACTAACAACTGGACTTATTTGATCTTATAATCTCAAAACTGCTAATCTAATCAAAGCTTAAATCGCCTAATGGAATCAAAAACTCATTCCTAAATGATTATCTTCACATGTGAATATACTAACAACTGGACTTATTTGAACTTATAACCTCAAAACTGCTAATCTAATCAAAGCTTAAATCGCCTAATTGAATCAAAAACTCATTCCTAAATGATTATCTTCACATGTGAAGATACTAACAACTGGACTTATTTGAACTTATAATCTCAAAACTGCTAATCTAATCAAAGCTTAAATCGCCTAATGGAATCAAAAACTTATTCCTAAATGATTATCTTCACATGTGAAGATACTAACAACTGGACTTATTTGAACTTATAATCTCAAAACTGCTAATCTAATCAAAGCTTAAATCGCCTAATTGCATCAAAAACTTATTCCTAAATGATTATCTTCATATGTGAAGATACTAACAACTGGACTTATTTGAACTTGTAACCTCAAAACTGCTAATCTAATCAAAGCTTAAATGATTATTTTCACATGTGAAGATAATTTATCAAAAATTAATTACACTAAATCTTAAAATTAAACAAGCTAATAATATTAACAATTCTAAACAATTATTAATAAAAATTAATTAAATTATAATAAAATATGAATTTTACTTGATATCTCTGAGTTTTCCGGTGATGATCCGGTAATATCGGTAATTTCATCACCGTCAGATTCTGATTCAGATTCAATTACATTCCGTTGATTGCTTTGATTGAAAGACGGTGTCATTGAGCGTGTTAAAGGCGGTGGCATAATGACTTGAACGGCGGTTTAACGGAGAATTAACAGCGTTTAACGTCGGTGATATAATGGCGGTTTAACGGCGACTTTACAGCGGTTAACGACGGTAGAAGAAGGATTTTAATGGCGGTAGTTGTGACGGTTAACGACGGTAGAAGAAGAATTTTAATGGCGGTAATTGTGAACGGAAAATATCTAGGTCGAGAGAGAAAATATCTAATTTTTCACTTTCACTTTTTAGTTAAAGTGTGTGTTTTTTTTTATATATTAGATATTTGTTTGTAATTTACATATTTGCCCTTGGTTAGTGTAAATGTTTGGCTAATCTTAGCCATTTGTGCATCCATATGTATGTAAAAAATATATCAATATTTGGCTTGTTTTGTTTGTAATATGAAGGCTTTTCAGGGGTATATTTTTTATTAAATAAATCGTAAGATATTTGGTAACTAAAATTCGTTATATAAAAAGACATTATTTATATATAATTCACAAACTTCTATGGCTCTTGCTAGTCGAAGGCTGGCTAACAGGGAATCGTGAAAAATGAACAAAGTATGTATATTTCATCTCATTATATCAAATAACTTATCTGTTGATATTTATCTTCTTCCTTTCTATCTGTAGAGATGGCTTTCCGAAATTTGTTGTGGCTGGAACTAGTAAGGACATCAGTTTTGTAACAAGGAAACTGAATTAGGGTAGCTATGGGGTTGGTTCACCTTTTGTTTTTTAAACAACAATGATGTGGATGCTATACCCGTCATACCACTTGCTACAGTGAACCCCTCCGAGCCAATCAAGACAAATAAGGATGCACAAATGGTTGAGAACGTTGCAGATTCTGATGATCCCCCTTCTAAAGGATGAAGTCATTGTTGTGGGGTCCTCCGGTATTGCGGACAGAGTTCGTAATAGTAAAGGGACCAGTGCTAGGGTTTCGAAGGCCCCTCCTAAAAAGAAGCTCGTCGCTCCTACTCCTCCTTCGAGAACCACCAGGAAAAAGTGTTGGGAATTCTACTAAGTAAGAATTCTGCTGAAGAATCTGTTGAAGTGCAAGGATTCTGCTGAAGAAGTGATTCTGCGGAAGTAGAGAAACCGCGTAGTTTGTTTCTGCGGAAATAGATATTCCGCGTATTTTATAGTTAGTTAGGATATGCATGAGCTTTATTAGGAAGTGATAATGTATATCTTATTTAGTTTTATGTTTATACGTTTCTTGGGAAACGGTTTAGGGTTCCTTGTCTATAAAAGGAACACCTTAGTATGAATTATGTACGAGTTGGAAAAACAAGTTTTAGTATTATTCAAAGATCCATAGAGGATCAAAGTATTCTTAGTTATTATTGTTCTTACTTGTGTTTAATTTCCGCTATAGAATACAAGTAACAGAGACTGTCTATTAGTTTGTTTGTGATTACATAAGCATTACTAACGATCCACGAGTGCTCAAAGATATATCAAGGTCTTAGCTTCAACAAGTGGTATCAGAGCCTCGGGAGAGTCTCTGTGATACTAAGAACATTCTTTTCTTTACACCCTCATAACCAAAACAACCTTCACCATCCCTGGATCAGACAATGAAATTGAAGTCACCAACAATCAAAACAACACATCTCTACAACAACTCAATCTCTCAAACAGCAATGCAAAGTTCCCATACCTAAAGAAGGAGGAGTATGATTTATGGGCTATGAAGATGCAGAATTGGATCTCCAACATTGATTGGAATCTTTGGGAAGTTGTGAAGAAGGGGAACAGTTTGAAGAGGCATGTCACAGATGCTGATGGTGTTGTTACTATTGTTGGTCCCAAAACTGCTGGAGAGATATTGACTGTTCAGAGAGAGAACAAAGTTAGAACGATTCTCCTTCAGGCTATACCTGATGATCACATGGGTGACTTTCACTACATGCAGGATGCTAAGGACATCTGGATGGCTATAAAGGCTAGGTTTGGTGGTAACGAGGAATCAAGGAGAATGAGGAAATCAATGCTGAAACTGCAGTTTCAAGAATTCCAGATCTCTGAAGAAGAAGGTATCCACAAGGGGTATGACAGGTTCCATAAGATTTTGAGTCAGTTGAATCAGCTGAAGGCAAGTCCAGACAATGATGATTGCAATTCAAAGTTCTTACGATCTTTACCTCCATCTTGGTTGCAAGTAAGCATTGCACTCAAAGCTAAAGGTGGGCTAGATATGCTCACTTTTGATGAACTATACAACATACTTAAATCTCTTGAGCCCGATGTCAGAAGTCCTTTTCGTCCATCCACTCCTAGTCACACAGCATTTGTTGGGGCCTCCTCAAATAAGATGACTTATGCTCCAAGTCTAGTTTCCTCAGCATCATCATCCTACATTACCACTAAATCAAATTCTCAACCTAAATCCAGTGGTGTATTGGAAGATGTACTTCACTCTTTTGTTGCTGATTATGACACTCAGCAGCAACTAGCCTTTGAGGATTTTGAACAGGTGGATCCACTTGATATGGAAGAGATGAACTTGAAGTGGCAACTGGCCATGCTTTCAGTGGACATCAAGAGGTTTGAGCGTAAGTCTGGGAGAAAGTTTGGTTTCAAGGGAAGAGATCCAGCAAGATTTGACAAAAGAAAAGTCAAGTGCTATACTTGTGGTCAGATGGGTCACTTTTCAAGAGAATGCAAGGATAGGAAGACTGGTGATGAGGTTAGGTATTCTTCCTATCAGCAAGAAGCTGGAAATTCCAAAGCTGGATCCTCAACTGCTATGGTCGCTCTGGATGACCATGTCAACTGGAAGGTGCATGAGCCTGAGAATGATGAAGCTCCTGGTTCTGAGAATATTATATTGCTGGCAAGCTGTACTTCAGAGGATAAGCATGATCAAATTGCCTTAATGGGCATCTCTCAGGTACATAATTGTGTGTTTGGTTGTAGTGAAAGATATAATGAACTTAAGGAAGCCTATGATAAATTGAAACCTAAATATAATGAATGTTATGTCGAAGTTGAGGCTTATAAACAAGCTTTAAAAACATTAGAAAGACAAAAAGTTTGGTTTCAAAAGAATCAACTGGCTTATGATGAAAAGATAAGGGTGTTAGAAAGTGATTTAGAATGTGCTAAAATTGATTTAAGACGTACTGAGAAAGAAAAAGCTGATGTAGTTTCAAAAAACCAAGTGCTGAAAAAGAAACTAGATGAGGAAGTAGCTAGACATAAAGAATGGTTAATGTCAGGTGACAATTTAGCTAGCTTCATCTATAACAGTCAATCTCCTAACTCAACAGTAGCTTTAGGTTTTAAGAAGTATGTTGGCTTAGAAGTTAGGAATGATATGCGTAAATCTACACCAGCAGGATTAGCTAATTTTGTAAAAGAAGGTGCATTACATGTTGTACCTGGACCTATTAGAGGAGAACATATGCCCACTGACATTTCCATCACAGTTGACTTTGATGGATCACACCATCTTTATGGAAAAAAGTCAAAAGACTTGCCAGACCCTGATTCTTCATCTAATGACTTTGTCTCTTGTTCTGACAGTGACAAGTCCTCTGACCAAGGGTCTACTACATATACCAGTTGTGATTCAAGTGAAAAGTCATACCTTCCCAAGACCTCACCCAAGCCTACACCCAAGACTCCCTACAAGCCTATTAGAGTTTCTGCTGAGGAATCAACTTCCAAGACAGTTTTTTCTGAAGACTTGTCTTTTAATTCTTTGCAAAACAATAATTCTGTTAAAAACAATTATGTTCATGTTTTTGGTTTGAATGCTTTTGATTGTGATGAAACTTCTTTCATTATGAATATATCTTCTAAAAGGAAGGCATGTTTTGTTTGTGGAATTAAATTTCATTTGATTAAGGATTGTACTTTTCATGAGCAAAGAATGGGTGTATGTGATAGTCAAAAGAAATTTAGACCAATGTGGAAAAATGTTAATGATATTCCATCTTTTGTTCCACAAGCAACTAATAAATACAATTCTGCTGATAAACAATTTTCAAAATGGGGCAGATCAGTTGCTCGACCATATGTGAGACCAACTAGTGCATATTTTCAAAATGGTTATTGGCCTGGATGTTTTGACTCTATGTATGTTGGCAAGGGATATAGGGATACTGCTGTGAAGCCCTCAGCAGGTTGTTCTAGGACTAAAAAGGGACCTAATTTTCAATGGAGGTCCAAGAACAATGGTGGATCTTTTACTTCTACATGGTCTAAATCTTATGATCCACAAGGCAGGCTCAAGTCAGTAATGACTTGAGTCTCCATAGTGTACTAATATTTTGTATATTATTATTGTTGTTGTTGTTGTAGGATCATCCCCTGAGGAGTAAAGATGTTGGCATAGTAGATAGTGGTTGTTCCAGAAGCATGTCAGGAAACATAGAGAAGATGCATGATTTTGTACCCATAGAAGGAGGAGGAAGTGTGACTTTTGGTGGAGGATATGGTAGAATTACTGGGAAAGGCACTATTAGAACACCTCACTTGGGTTTTGATAATGTGTACTATGTAAAGGAACTGCAGCATTTCAACTTGTTCTCAGTATCACAAATATGTGACACCAAGAACAAAGTATTATTTACTGGGGATGAATGTCTTGTGCTTTCTAAAGAATTCACACTTCCAGAAGATACTTCAATTCTGCTGAGAGTTCCTAGAAGCCACAATTTATACACATTCAATTTAAATGATGTTCATCCAGAAGGTAACATAACATGTTTGGTGGCTAAAGCATCCATGGATGAGTCTACAAAATGGCATAGAAGGATGGCTCATGTGAACTTCAAGACCATTAACAAGCTTTCTAAATTGGGTCTAGTTGAAGGACTTCCTTCCAAAGTCTTCACCAATGAACACAATTGTGTTGCCTGCAACAAAGGAAAGCAACACAAAGCCTCATACAAAGCCATTACAGCTGTGAGCACTATCTCAGAACCTCTTCAGTTGCTGCTCATGGATCTTTTTGGTCCAACCCAAGTCAGGAGTATTGATCACAAGTATTTCTGCCTGGTAATCACTGATGACTATAGCAGGTTTTGTTGGGTATTCTTTTTGAGAACTAAAGATGAAACATCTCAAGTTTTAAAAGAGTTCATTACCCTTGTTGAAAACCAGCTGAACAAAAGGGTTAAAGGTATTTGGTGTGATAATGGGACAGAGTTCAAAAATGCTGTATTGATAGAACTCTGTAAGTCTAAAGGGATAAAAAGGGACTATAGCACTCCAAGAACCCCACAACAAAATGGGGTAGCTGAAAGAAAGAATAGGACCTTAATAGAGGCAGCAAGATCCATGCTTGCAGACTCTAAATTACCCACTATGTTCTGGACTGAAGCAGTTAGCACGACTTGCTATGTACTAAACAGGGTATCCATTACTAGACCTCATTTCAAGACACCTTATGAACTTCTCACTGGGAAATTTCCTGCTATTCACTACCTCAAACCTTTTGGATGTCAAGTGACCATTTTAAACACTAGTAATCCACTGGGAAAATTTGATGAGAAAGCTCATGAGGGGTATATTGTGGGTTATTCAGCTCATAGTAAGGCTTATAAGGTATACAATTTAACTGCTAAGAAGATTGAGGAAACTCTGAACCTGAGATACCTAGAAGATAAGCCCAATGTTCATGGACAATGTCATGTTTGGTCCTTTGACCTGGATTACTTAACTGATTACTTGGGTTATTCTAGACATGTTGCTAACCAATCTGCAGGTACACAAGAGTCTCCCACTGACAATGCAGGTACCCTGGATGATGACTCAGAGAGTGTGATAACGCTACACGCGTCGTTCGGGGTCAAGGAAACTTCCTTACCTAAGTCTATTGGTGTGGAAATTTGCTACGTGAGGAGAGGGTGATGGGTGATTTATATGCTCAAAGGAGTGTGCTCCATTCATTATAACCTTACCTAAGTCTATTGGTGTAGCGGGTGAATCAAATCTCCCTCCTAAAAATGGATCATCTTCTATCAACTTCAAAAGATTCTTAGTTAAGGATCCATCTTGACCTAATAAACCCGGTTTAAACCCATAGTGTTTCTTGTTATCAACCATGAATGGGTGATATAAGTGTGTAAGGTCATGGGTTACTCCTATATTAGCTTCCACTCTACATGGCCTAGAATCTACCACCTTTATCAAGCAACTACCCGGACTATTTATTTTGATGGGTGGATTGGGGCCTAATTCAATTCCAAGATTCACATCTAAAGACGGAACATTGGGTAAGGTTTTTGGTTGAGGCTCCGGTTCATCAAAATTAGGAACTTCCCTAGGACTAAGAGAGAGGTCACGATAACAAGCATCTAAACCTACATTCTCTAGTGGCGTTTGGTCCAAAGGTTCTCTATCAATTGGGGCTCCTATAGTCTCTTCTACTTCTTCCGGGTAAGTTATAAATGATGTGTGTTCCTCAAGTGATGGTAGGGCTTGTGGGCTTGGAGTTTCCACCTTTTTCTCCATTATATCTAGATCTCCTAAATGTTTGAAATCTATCCCACACATGCAACTAGGTACTTTAGCTTCAACCATCTCACAATCTTGTTTGGGTTTAGGTTTCATGTTCTTAAAAACTAGGTCTTTTTGATCATGATTCCTAAGGTCAGATAAATCCTTCTTATCCATTTCCTCAAGTTGTAACAACTGAAGGTTTATGCATAGGAGGCTTTTCTGAAAAATTCTAAAGATGGTGTCACTAAAAGGAGTTGATCTTGACAACGATCGTTGAATAGAAGCTACACAAACACAAAATATATCAAATCCATCCAATCTTACACCCTTGTTCTTTTGGATATCTTTAAGATCACTCACAAATTTATCAGAACAATAAAAACTAAACCAATCTGCAAAATTCAATTGTTCCTCATTTGTTAATGATTCAAATGTAACTTCACTTGCCATAGCGACAAATGAAAAGGGTTTTACGAACACAAACACAAAGAAGGGGGATAGACTACAAGGAAGCTAATAAAAAGAAAAAAATTTACTTGATAGGAATCAAGCAAAGAAACCTAAACGAGGTGGACTACTAACTAGCTATTCTATTCCCCGGCAGCGGCGCCAAAAACTTGATAACGCTACACGCGTCGTTCGGGGTCAAGGAAACTTCCTTTTCTTCGAGCAAGTTTTATAACACCCTAGGCAGTGAACCTAATCGTTGTAGTGTAGTAATTAGGGTAAGCCACGGGTATTGATATCGTTCTCTAGGGGAATAGGAATGCTAGTGAGAAGTTACTACGCTAAGGTTGAGGTTGAGGAAGATTATTTTTGTATTTTTATATTTTTTTAGAAATGGAAAAGGTACGAATCTCGGGTATTGGATTTGGGGGGTTGGTATTGCTACCGATTACTCTACTATTATCTAATTATCTAAGCTAAGGTTGTGATAGTCTATGTCTAATTGATGTGTACTCGTATGATAGTTTAAAGATGTGTTTACTTAGGTTTTACTACTCCTTAATTATCTCCTATTGATGGTTGATTTGTCACGTCCTTATTCCTAGTTGCGTTGTGATTCTAAGGCTATAGGGCGTGCTTGTTTCCCTAACTCTTTGAAATTACCAAAGGGTCTTGTTTACAAATCCTCTAGTGATCTATAGACGCCTACTCTACGGTTGTCCTTGAATACTTTATCCTACAATTACCTAGATAATTATATTCTAAAGTTCACAAAGAAATGTCAAGCATTAAGTACACAACGAATAATCTAGCGCACTCTAGATCATTAGTCAACTAAGATAAGTATCAACCAATCAATATTCAATAATTAAGTTTCATATTCCCTAAGCAAACACACAAATAAATTAGCCGGACATGGAGAACATGCAAGCATACACACAAATAATCAAAGACATAATTAAATTAATGAAGTAAATACTTATCTTGATGTATAATAGGGTTTAGAACCCTAAAATACTGCACAAGAAAGCCTTGGTTCGGTTTTAGGTTTTTACTCCAAAAGACTACACACAAAAACTGAAAAATTCGGATTCTATATATAAGATTACATCTGCGACGGCGTCACCTTATGTTTCGTGACGCCGTCGTGTCGCCGTCATTAGGGTTTCGTCTTGGCCACGTAAACCTTTCGACGGCGTCACCTTATGACTGTGACGCCGTCCCCTTCAGCTCTGACGCCGTCTTGGTTGCATCTAGGCCGTCTGAGTAACGACGGCCTACTCCTTTAGAACCTGACGTCGTCCCTTGAAAACATGCAATTTCGCTTCTGACCCGTCGCAAAATTCCTTCCCGACGGCGTCGCAGATATGCAGTGACGCCGTCGCCTTATGTTTCAGCAGCTTTGAGTGTCTCAATTCTGACTTTGGCCATTTTCTTCGTATATTCGCGCCTTTTCGTCCAAATAAGCATCATTCCAGCATTTTGCCTTCAAGAGACCTAAAAAGTGAAAAGGAACGATATTAAGCAATAACGGATACAGAAGTGATCGAATAAGGGCTTAAATGACCCCTCAAAAAGGTACCTTTTAAAACCTTATCAGAGTGCGTCTGAACATGATGAACAACCAATTCTTGTACCTTCCTTCTCCCCTAACCATTTTGCAGGTGATCATTCTAAAGTAACTTCTGATGCGCATGAAGATGAGTCACACTATGCAGAGGATCTTGCTAGACTCAAGAAGCAAGAGTATGCAACCAATCTAGAAGCTGAGGGGCTTGGTGGGAAATTTGCAAGTGACGCAGTCAGTGGAAACCATGATTCTCCTGACAGTTCTTCTGTTTCTCCTGACATCACCAAATCTGCTGACTGCCCTGCTGCATCTACTCTCATTCCTACTAGTGTGTCCACAGACTTTGAAGAACCATATACACGATTTCCAAGTCCTTCAGATCTTGGTAATCATCAACCCAAAGACGGCATCTTCACCTCACCTTCCTATGATAGTGATTTTGAACCAACTGTGAACAATCTTGACACCACAATTGATGTCAGCCCCTCTGCTACAAAAAGGATAAACAATGCTCATCCTCAAGCAAATATTATTGGTGATCCTCAAGCACCTGTTCGAACTAGAAGTGCTGTGTCAAGTTCTAAGTATGGTCAAGTTGCTTTTCTTTCCTATGTCTCAAACCAGCAAAGGGACAATCACACAGACTTTAAGAATTGTCTGTTTGCTTACTTCCTTTCTCAAGTGGAACCAACCAGTGTTACTCAAGCTCTTGAAGATTCAAGTTGGCTTGAAGCAATGCAAGATGAGATGCAACAATTCAAGAATCAGTAGGTTTGGATATTGGTACCACTACCAAATGGCAAGATTGCAATTGGGACAAAATGGATCTTGAAGAATAAAAGAGATGCAAGGGGTATTGTGGTTAAAAACAAAGCACGATTAGTGGCTCAGGGGTTCAGGCAAGAGGAAGGAATTGATTATGATGAAGTTTTTGCACCTGTAGCTCGAGTTGAGGCCATTCGAATCTTCTTGGCTTATGCATCCTATATGGGGTTCATGGTTTATCAAATGGATGTGAAAGGTGCTTTTCTGTATTGTGAGATTGAAGAAGAAGTATATGTCACTCAACCCAAAGGCTTTGAAGACCCAGATCATCCACAGCATGTTTACAAGGTTGTGAAAGCTCTCTATGGACTCCATCAGGCATCAAGAGCATGGTATGCTAGGCTATTTGTATTTCTGCTGAAGCATGGTTACAGAAGAGGTGCCATTGACAAAACACACTTCCTAAAGAAAAATAACAGCGACATCATTCTTGTGCAAGTTTATGTGGATGACATTATCTTTGGATCCACTAAAGAAGCTTGGTGCAGGGAGTTTGAGGAGTTAATGAAGGGAGAGTTTCAGATGAGTGCTATGGGGGAGCTGGCTTTCTTTTTGGGTTTACAAGTTCAGCAGAAACCTGATGGTATTTTTATCAGTCAGGATAAATATGTGAGAGACATTTTGAAGAAGTTTGATATGGAAAATGTCAGAACTGCCACTACACCTTATGAAGCTCCAAAACCAAAGAACAATTTTGAACCAGATCAGCTGTGAATGTTCACTTATATAGATCTATGATTGGGATGCTTAACCCTTAACTGCAAAGTTTGAGGGGAGGCATAGGCCTCAGGGGAGGCATATGCCTCAGGGGAGGATTGTAGTTGTATATCTTGTAAACTTTGTAGATATTTTCTTATGTGTTTATTTTGCTAACACTAACCTGCTAATGATTGTTAAGTTTTGTTTGGTTTGGTTTGTTTGCTCCTTTGTGTCTGTTTTGCAGAATGTCTCTTTGAGTTAAAGTTCACCAAGTTGGTAAATGGGAATATGGTCATGTAAGCTTAAAGAGTGTTTCTACCGAAGATTAGCACAAGTGTTGTTACAAGTGATCTTATTGATTCTACTGAAGGAAAGTACTGAAGTAACAAGTGCTAATCATGAAGAGATAAAATACATGTTGTTCATTCATTCAAGAAACATTTTACAGCTTACAATCAACTTCAGATAAAATACAAGATCATTCCTATACAAGATCTACCAAACAAATACTAGTTCCTATCATCTATTACAAAAGCTGGTGGATATGCATGACCAGTACGATGAAGAAGCTGAAGATGGATTGATGAAAACGACGATGGATGCATTTGTGATATGAGAAATCTTTAGTTGTTCCATCTGCTCGTTCCACCATAGAGAATCATACCACCTTCCCTTCACCTCTGCCTCATTGCCCTTTCTCTTCCTTCCATGGTATGAACTTGAAGCAGGAAGAGCAATCACCACCTCTCTTGTTGTTGGGAGTGGTGGATTTCTGGCACATGGCTTTGGTTGAGGTTGGGGTTGTGAAGGTTAGGGTTGTGATGTCCTCTCCTCTTCCTCTCTCACCAATCTATTGAAAATTGGCTCTAGACGATCTGTAGAGTCATCAGAACCCCTAGATGAATCACTTGGATTCACTACACTATCATCTTCAGAAGAAGGGAGAAATGGGTATTTTGAAGGTCGAGGTTCATCCTGATGGGGGTAGCGAAACAATGGGTGTGAATCATCACTGGATGAGGATGATGATGAGGAGGAAGTTAGATTGATTACTTCTTGTTGGGATATGAAAGTGCTGAAGATATGAAAGTACTGTAAACTGCAAAGTACTGGAAGAAGTCAAAGAGTCAAAGTACTGCTAAAGACAAAGTCAAAGTACTGCACTATGAAGTCAAAGTACTGCAAGAACAAAGAACTGTTATATTCGTTTATGGAAAGTATTGTATTCTATGTTTAGATTACTTGTCGTACAAGAATACAAATTGTAAACCGACTAGGATATCCTTGAGCCTATAAAAGGACTCCTAGATTGGCATTAGAGGTACGATTCCAAAAAGAGTTTTAGAGTTTACGAATTAGTGTTTTAGAGAAAAGTTCGATTATCTTAGAGTTGTATTAGAGTATCTGCATAATAAGCAGATTTAGAGTTTATAATAAAAGTTATTCTTCTTAGCTTTGTTAAGTAAATTCCGCGTACTTGATAAAGATTGCTCAGTGTTTCTTTGTTAATAACTTAGGATTTATCCGAGGTTATTAAACCTTAACAAGCTAGTTAAAGTTAGTTTGATTAAAGTATATCGATCCAACAAGTGGTATCAGAGCTTGTGTGGAAACTCTGACTAGGAAGAAATCCTACTTCAACAATATTCAAGATGTTGACTGAAGCTGTTCCACCACCCTCAATCACCTCACTCAGAATTCCAATAATCAAGAAGGGAGAATATGATCTCTGGTGCATGAAGATGAGGCAGTATATTGCCATTACAGACCATGCTCTATGGAATGTAATTGTGAATGGGAATGAAGTAGTTACTGAACCCATTAATATTCCTGGACAACCAACTGCACCAAAGGCAGTCTTACCAGCAACAACCCTAAGGAATCAAGAAAAGGCACTAAACATTCTCTTATCTGCCATTCCAGATGGTCATCTTCTCAAATTTCATGATGCTAAAGATGCTAAGCAGCTCTGGGCTGCTCTCAAGACCAGATTTGGAGGGAATGAAGCCTCTAAGAAGATGCACAGAAATTTGCTGAAGCAACAGTTTGAAACTTTTACAGTTGGTGAAAGAGAGAATCTTGATGCTGCATATGATATATTTCAAAATCTCCTCAACATGTTGGAGTTATACAAGGCAGAAGTGTCAGTTGAGGATGCTAATTTGAAGTTTCTAAGGAGCTTGCCATCTACATGGCATGTGATTGCTACTATGATCAGAGGACAACAAGGATTGGATGTTATGGACTTTGATGATCTCTATCATCAACTGAAGGTGTATGAACATGAGATGAATGGTCAACCAAATTCCAAATCTCACAGTATTGCTTTTCTATCATCTGAAAAGAAGAGCAGTACTTCCAAAAGTACTGCTTCTCCTCAAAGTACTGTTTCTCAAAGTACTGTTGTTTACAATCCCCCTTCATATGCTCAGCAGGCCCCACCATCTACCACTTTGCACTCAGATGAAGTTGTGTGCTCCTTCTTTGCACAACAAGCCAGTTTACCTGTCACTTATGAAGAGGATCTAGCACAGATTGAAGAAGATGCACTTGAAGAAATTGATATCAGGTGGCACGTTGCTATGATCACTGCAAGGATCAAAAAGTACATGAAGAAGACAGGCAAAAGTATTGATTTCAAACCAAAACAAGGAATAACTTTTGACAAATCTCAAATTGAATGCTTCAATTGTCAAAAGACTGGTCACTTTGCAAGGGAGTGCAGGTTTGCTAAGTATCAAGCAAACAGAACATCTGAGAAGCCAAAACTTGAGCTCAAAGAAATTCCAATAACTGAAACAAAGGCTTTGGTTGCTCAAGAGAAGTTATCAGAAGTTGACTGGAGTGAAGAATTTGATGATGAACCGGTGACTTACTGTATGGTAGCAGTGGAAGATGCAGTTGAAGACACAGTGGAAGCATTGGACTGGAGCACTGCTTTTGAAGAAGAACCTGAACATGCTGCTTTGGAATCTAATGATGGCATTGGAGGATTTGATTGGAGCAAAGAAAGTGAAGATGATACTGTTCTTCTTGCTATGGTGGCTACTTCACCAACTCAGTCTCCTATCTCTGAGGTATGCTCAAATTGTTATGAGTTTTATCTAAAATTACTTAACAGTTATGTGATTGAAAGAGATAATTGTGTTAGGGCTAGGTCTGAGGTAGCTGGTTATCAAATCACTTTAGAGTCTATGGAAGCAAAAATATTAACTCATGAAAATAATGAAATGGCTTGGGCTGAAAAATATGAACAACAGGATTACCAGTTAAAACTTAGTGAATGGAAACTAAACTGTAAAATTGCTGAAATTGAGAATTTGACTAAGGAAAGAGATGAATTGTTAGCTAAGTTTGCTGCTTGGGGAGATTCTGGCTTGTCCCATGTTGCTTATGTTGAAAAACAGAGAAGGGCTTACATTAAAACATGCTTAGGATTTGGAATGGACTTTAGTAACATAGATGAAAACCAACCTAGTGATCAGGATGATGGTGATTTTGAGGACATAACCACTAGTGATGATGAACTCATTAACTATGTAGATACATCTAGTAATGAGGGCTCAATAAGTGAACCACCTCCTGAGTATAAGAAAGATAATGGTTATCACGTTGTTCCTCATCCCATTAGTCATCAACCCTCTAGGCCTGATGTTTCTCGTTTTTGAGTAGACAGTCTAGATTTTTAGGAAGAAGCTTGTTGCTCAATCTAGGTCTGAAAAACCCAAAGAAGCTGTTGAAAATAATGTTCAAAATCAAGCAGTACCTTTAAAACAAAGTACTGCTCAACAAGCAGTACCTTCTGCAAAACCTTTTCAAAACAGTACTGCTAAACCTTTTGGGGATAACTTTGGTCAAAACAGATTTTATCATTCACCAAGAAGGCAAAATAATTTTGGGCATAGACATAGAAGAAATCACTTTGGACATATGGGTCAAAAACTGTGTTTTGTGTGTTATGGTCCTAATCACTTAATCAAAGATTGTGATCGACACTCATAATACCTTAGCAAATTTCCAAAGAACAGATCTGCCAACCACAAACCTAGAGAGCACAAACCAGTTTGGAATAATTCAAATAGGATTAATCACAGAAACTTCACACCAGATCACAGATACCCACATCAGAGAAGACCTTTTTCAAAACCTTCAGTATCTCACAGTACTTTCCAAAGTACTGCTCAGAAACAAGGTACTGATCACACTACTTGGAATAGAAATTCTAGGAGATCTCACTATCAACCTAGAAGGTATTACAATTCACATAGGGGATCTAGATCACAGGAACCACGTGTTAAACCAGAATGGGTTAAGAAGGAAGGTACTACTGAGGGACACACAGTACTTTCAACAAAAAGTGAATCTGATTTTTTTGTGATACAAGAAAAAGAGAATGAATTTGTAAAAGAAAGTTTTGCTGACAATCCACAAGTTTTGAATCAAAAGATAATACTGGATCATGCTTTAAAAAGCAGTGAAGACTACATACTTACAGAATGTAAGTATGTCACTCCACAAGGGGAACACAAGTCAGTAATGGCTTGGGTTCCTCAAAGCAACTAACTCTTTCATCTTATTAGACAGGGCAACCAAGAAGAGGAGCTTAAAGATCATTTTATTGTTGATAGTGGTTGTTCTGTGAGCATGACAGGAGACAAGAAGTTTCTGTCAGGTGTTTTGGAGTATATTAGTTAGTAAGCTACATTTGAGGGGAGGACTATAAGGTGTTAGTATAGTCCTGTGTATTGCTTGAGGGGAGGATACTTGTATATACTTAGTTTCTATGGAGGAATTTGGCAAAGTACTGTTTTTCCTGAAAGTACTGCTTGGAAAGTACTGCTTTGGGAACATTCATATATTCAAAGTGAAGATCCATATTCTATATCTCGTGAAGGTTTATCTTTGGATAATTATGCTTTGACAAGGGAGATAGTTAAGTTGCAAAAGACTACTAAGGTTCAAGCTAAGCAGATAAAGAACTTGAGGAAAAATTTTAGAAGGCTAAAAACTTTTGTCTGGCCTTTGGTTCAAGAATTTCGTATCTGGCTTAAATCAAAGAAGAAAGCACAAAGGCAGTCTCAGTTAAGTAAACCCAAAAAGCTTCCTAAACCATCTTCTGTCAACTTGGGGAGGAATTTAGAAAAAGAAAATTTGAAAGAAGATATTACGAAGAAGAAAGAACCTGAAGATACTGAAGAAAAGATTATTTCAGATACTGAAGAAAAGATTATTTCAGATATTGAGGAACAAGAAGAACAAGTTCAAGTTCAAGGTACTGATGATCAAGGTACTGAACATCAAAGTGTTGCTTTTCAAGATACTTCTAGGCAAGAGGTAATAACACCAAGAGTATTGAATTTTGAAGAAGAAGCTGGTCCTTCTACAACTGTTATACAAGAAGAGGAGGAAGCTACATTCAAACCTATTCATTCTGCAAGTGATGATGAATTCATTGCTACAATTTTAGGAGATTTGTCACAACCTAGAGGTGGTGTTACTATTAGAGATGTACAAGAAGAAGAACAACAAAGAACTTCTCAACGTGCAATTGATCCTAAGGATAAAGGGAAAGGTGTTCTGGTTGAAACTAAGAAAAAGAAATTAACTTTAGCAGAACTTAGAGCAATTGAAGTTGCTAGGAATGAAGCTGTAGCTAGAAAAGTTCAAGAAGAGTTAAATGCTAAAGATAGAAAAGATCAGGAAGCTCAAGAGGCTCAGAATAGAGAAGCAGCTCAAAAGTTACAAGATGAATTAGATGCTGAAGCTGCTGAACCATTACAGTCACCTGTTCCAGTTAGATTTATGCCAAGAAGACTTAATAAAGCTAAAGACAGAAATGCTATGATGGCTTATCTGAAAAGTCAAGGGTATAAAGGATTGCAGAAGTTTAATTATTTTGAGATGAAAAGATTATATGATGCTGCTAGGGAGGATTATAAGAAGGATGTTGCAGGCATCAAAGATTTTAGAGAAGAAGCTACCTGGACTGAAGCTGAAAGAAAGAAGAGTTTGAAAAGAAAAAGGAAAACTGAAGTTACAGATGTTCAGTTCTCAAAGAAAGAAAAAGTTGAATTAAGATCTGAGACTAGTGATGAATTAAGAAATTATCTCAGAGTGGTAGATTTTGATTATACAAAGGAAGATGATGACATGAAGATGAACAGATCAAAGATTAGTGTTTTTGAAGTTGTGAAATCCAAGGATGGAGATTACATGATTTTTCATAAAGAAGATGAAAGCTTCAAAGTTTTCAAAAGGCTATGGGATTTATTGCACATTATAGATAGAGTAGATTTATTATATTTATATCATGTGGTGAAAGCTTACTTTGAACAAAATCCATTAGAAGGGATTGGTTTAGTTTTACATGGTGATCTCATAACTATATGGGAAACTGAAGAAGAGAGCACTGATGATATTTGGAAGAATCAAAAAGGCTGGGAAATTGTTTGTTGGAGATTCTTTGAAGAGTCTGGAGTTCATGTTTTAGAGCTGGAAAATGGAACAATGATACACATGTTTGCAGAAAGAAGATACCCTCTCACAGTCGAGCTCATGAGAAGAATGCTAGAGCATGGATTGGAAGTAGAAGAGGATAATGAAACTGCTTGCATGGTTATCAACTTATTTATCAACTGGACTACCATTGCTGAAAATGATCAATAACTGGTATGAATTTTATTTGAATAAATACTTTTTGATAAATCAGTACTTTTATTCAAAGTACTGCTGATCAGACAGTACTTTCATCAAAGTACTGTTTGCAGAAATAAACCAGTTAAATGAATTTAGAAGAAACCTTTTGCTAAGTAATAAATATTTTGAAATAAAGGTTGAATAAATGGTTTTTGTGATGATAACATCAATAGGTTATCAATCCACCATGGTTACAAAAGGATTGACTAATCCATGAGCAAACGGCTCTGGTAAAGATATATCAAATCCGTTTTTAGTTGACAACTTGCTAATAAGTTGGATGGTAATCAACTCACCATATCAGTAATGTGAAGAGTTGGCTAGCCCACAAGAAAATGGCTTGTGGTAAAGGTTGTGGAAAAACCATTATAATCTTAATTAGTTCACCATTAGATAGAAGAACTAACTAGTCCAGAAGGGTACAGCTTTTGGTAAAGACAAATTAAATCTGTTGATAGCTGGTGATTTGCTAAAAATTATATGGTTATCAATGTACCATGGTCTTACACACCAAAAAATTTGGCTACTCCAGAGATAATGGCTTTGGTAAAGAGATCTAAATCCATTAAATTTTCAATGATTCACTTGGAAGTGATGAGAATAGTATGCAACTTAAACTGAATTAATGTACAATTTGTCATATGTTGCTGTGTTGCTGAAAAGATGGAGCTTGCTGGATGCTGTTGTGAAAAGAACAATTCTAAGAGATACTTTGACAAGCACAGATACTACAGAGATACAATATAAAGACTAAGAAACAATCCATTTTTAAAAGATGAAGTTATTAAAGACATATTCATAAAGGAACTTGAAGTCAAGCAAGTAGAATTCAAGTTAGGGGAGGATTGTTGGGATATGAAAGTGCTGAAGATATGAAAGTACTGTAAACTGCAAAGTACTGGAAGAAGTCAAAGAGTCAAAGTACTGCTAAAGATAAAGTCAAAGTACTGCACTATGAAGTCAAAGTACTGCAAGAACAAAGAACTGTTATATTCGTTTATGGAAAGTATTGTATTCTAAGTTTAGATTACTTGTCGTACAAGAATACAAATTGTAAACCGACTAGGATATCCTTGAGCCTATAAAAGGACTCCTAGATTGGCATTAGAGGTACGATTCCAAAAAGAGTTTTAGAGTTTATGAATTAGTGTTTTAGAGAAAAGTTCGATTATCTTAGAGTTGTATTAGAGTATCTGCATAATAAGCAGATTTAGAGTTTATAATAAAAGTTATTCTTCTTAGCTTTGTTAAGTAAATTCCGCGTACTTGATAAAGATTGCTCAGTGTTTCTTTGTTAATAACTTAGGATTTATCCGAGGTTATTAAACCTTAACAAGCTAGTTAAAGTTAGTTTGATTAAAGTATATCGATCCAACAAGTGGTATCAGAGCTTGTGTGGAAACTCTGACTAGGAAGAAATCCTACTTCAACAATATTCAAGATGTCGACTGAAGCTGTTCCACCACCCTCAATCACCTCACTCAGAATTCCAATAATCAAGAAGGGAGAATATGATCTCTGGTGCATGAAGATGAGGCAGTATATTGCCATTACAGACCATGCTCTATGGAATGTAATTGTGAATGGGAATGAAGTAGTTACTGAACCCATTAATATTCCTGGACAACCAACTGCACCAAAGGCAGTCTTACCAGCAACAACCCTAAGGAATCAAGAAAAGGCAGTAAACATTCTCTTATCTGCCATTCCAGATGGTCATCTTCTCAAATTTCATGATGCTAAAGATGCTAAGCAGCTCTGGGCTGCTCTCAAGACCAGATTTAGAGGGAATGAAGCCTCTAAGAAGATGCACAGAAATTTGCTGAAGCAACAGTTTGAAACTTTTACAGTTGGTGAAAGAGAGAATCTTGATGCTGCATATGATAGATTTCAAAATCTCCTCAACATGTTGGAGTTATACAAGGCAGAAGTGTCAGTTGAGGATGCTAATTTGAAGTTTCTAAGGAGCTTGCCATCTACATGGCATGTGATTGCTACTATGATCAGAGGACAACAAGGATTGGATGTTATGGACTTTGATGATCTCTATCATCAACTAAAGGTGTATGAACATGAGATGAGTGGTCAACCAAATTCCAAATCTCACAGTATTGCTTTTCTATCTTCTGAAAAGAAGAGCAGTACTTCCAAAAGTACTGCTTCTCCTCAAAGTACTGTTTCTCAAAGTACTGCTGTTTACAATCCCCCTTCATATGCTCAGCAGGCCCCACCATCTACCACTTTGCACTCAGATGAAGTTGTGTGCTCCTTCTTTGCACAACAAGCCAGTTTACCTGTCACTTATGAAGAGGATCTAGCACAGATTGAAGAAGATGCACTTGAAGAAATTGATATCAGGTGGCAAGTTGCTATGATCACTGCAAGGATCAAAAAGTACATGAAGAAGACAGGCAAAAGTATTGATTTCAAACAAAAACAAGGAATAACTTTTGACAAATCTCAAATTAAATGCTTCAATTGTCAAAAGACTGGTCACTTTGCAAGGGAGTGCAGGTTTGCTAAGTATCAAGCAAACAGAACATCTAAGAAGCCAAAACTTGAGCTCAAAGAAATTCCAATAACTGAAACAAAGGCTTTGGTTGCTCAAGAGAAGTTATCAGAAGTTGACTGGAGTGAAGAATTTGATGATGAACTGGTGACTTACTGTATGGTAGCAGTGGAAGATGCAGTTGAAGACACAGTGGAAGCATTGGACTGGAGCACTGCTTTTGAAGAAGAACCTGAACATGCTGCTTTGGAATCTAATGATGGCATTGGAGGATTTGATTGGAGCAAAGAAAGTGAAGATGATACTGTTCTTCTTGCTATGGTGGCTACTTCACCAACTCAGTCTCCTATCTCTGAGGTATGCTCAAATTGTTATGAGTTTTATCTAAAATTACTTAACAGTTATGTGATTGAAAGAGATAATTGTGTTAGGGCTAGGTCTGAGGTAGCTGGTTATCAAATCACTTTAGAGTCTATGGAAGCCAAAATATTAACTCATGAAAATAATGAAATGGCTTGGGCTGAAAAATATGAACAACAGGATTACCAGTTAAAACTTAGTGAATGGAAACTAAACTGTAAAATTGCTGAAATTGAGAATTTGACTAAGGAAAGAGATGAATTGTTAGCTAAGTTTGCTGCTTGGGGAGAGTCTGGCTTGTCCCATGTTGCTTATGTTGAAAAACAGAGAAGGGCTTACATTGGAACAGGCTTAGGATTTGGAATGGACTTTAGTAACATAGATAAAAACCAACCTAGTGATCAGGATGATGGTGATTTTGAGGACATAACCACTAGTGATGATGAACTCATTAACTATGTAGATACATCTAGTAATGAGGGCTCAATAAGTGAACCACCTCCTGAGTATAAGAAAGATAATGGTTATCATGATGTTCCTCATCCCATTAGTCATCAACCTTTTGGATGTCAAGTGACCATTTTAAACACTAGTGATCCACTAGGAAAATTTGATGAGAAAGCTCATGAGGGGTATATTGTGGGTTATTCAACTCATAGTAAGGCTTATAGGGTATACAATTTAACTGCTAAGAAGATTGAGGAAACTCTGAACCTGAGATACCTAGAAGATAAGCCCAATGTTCAGGGACAAGGTCATGTTTGGTCCTTTGACCTGGATTACTTAACTGATTACTTGGGTTATTCTAGACATGTTGCTAACCAATCTGCAGGTACACAAGAGTCTCCCACTGACAATGCAGGTACCCTGGATGATGACTCAGAGAGTGCGTCTGAACATGATGAACAACCAATTCTTGTACCTTCCTTCTCCCCTAACCATTTTGCAGGTGATCATTCTAAAGTAACTTCTGATGCGCATGAAGATGAGTCACACTATGCAGAGGATCTTGCTAGACTCAAGAAGCAAGAGTATGCAACCAATCTAGAAGCTGAGGGGCTTGGTGGGAAATTTGCAAGTGACGCAGTCAGTGGAAACCATGATTCTCCTGACAGTTCTTCTGTTTCTCCTGACATCACCAAATCTGCTGACTGCCCTGCTGCATCTACTCTCATTCCTACTAGTGTGTCCACAGACTTTGAAGAACCATATACACGATTTCCAAGTCCTTCAGATCTTGGTAATCATCAACCCAAAGATGGCATCTTCACCTCACCTTCCTATGATAGTGATTTTGAACCAACTGTGAACAATCTTGACACCACAATTGATGTCAACCCCTCTGCTGCAAAAAGGATAAACAATGCTCATCCTCAAGCAAATATTATTGGTTATCCTCAAGCACCTGTTCGAACTAGAAGTGCTGTGTCAAGTTCTAAGTATGGTCAAGTTGCTTTTCTTTCCTATGTCTCAAACCAGCAAAGGGACAATCACACAGACTTTAAGAATTGTCTGTTTGCTTACTTCCTTTCTCAAGTAGAACCAACCAGTGTTACTCAAGCTCTTGAAGATTCAAGTTGGCTTGAAGCAATGCAAGATGAGATGCAACAATTCAAGAATCAGCAGGTTTGGATATTGGTACCACTACCAAATGGCAAGATTGCAATTGGGACAAAATGGATCTTGAAGAATAAAAGAGATGCAAGGGGTATTGTGGTTAAAAACAAAGCATGATTAGTGGCTCAGGGGTTCAGGCAAGAGGAAGGAATTGATTATGATGAAGTTTTTGCACCTGTAGCTCGAGTTGAGGCCATTCGAATCTTCTTGGCTTATGCATCCTATATGGGGTTCATGGTTTATCAAATGGATGTGAAAGGTGCTTTTCTGTATTGTGAGATTGAAGAAGAAGTATATGTCACTCAACCCAAAGGCTTTGAAGACCCAGATCATCCACAGCATGTTTACAAGGTTGTGAAAGCTCTCTATGGACTCCATCAGGCACCAAGAGCATGGTATGCTAGGCTATTTGTATTTCTGCTGAAGCATGGTTACAGAAGAGGTGCCATTGACAAAACACTCTTCCTAAAGAAAAATAACAGAGACATCATTCTTGTGCAAGTTTATGTGGATGACATTATCTTTGGATCCACTAAAGAAGCTTGGTGCAGGGAGTTTGAGGAGTTAATGAATGGAGAGTTTCAGATGAGTGCTATGGGGGAGCTGGCTTTCTTTTTGGGTTTACAAGTTCAGCAGAAACCTGATGGTATTTTTATCAGTCAGGATAAATATGTGAGAGACATTTTGAAGAAGTTTGATATGGAAAATGTCAGAACTGCCACTACACCTTATGAAGCTCCAAAACCAAAGAACAATTTTGAACCAGATCCAGCTGTGAATGTTCACTTATATAGATCTATGATTGGGATGCTTAACCCTTAACTGCAAAGTTTGAGGGGAGGCATAGGCCTCAGGGGAGGCATATGCCTCAGGGGAGGATTGTAGTTGTATATCTTGTAAACTTTGTAGATATTTTCTTATGTGTTTATTTTGCTAACACTAACCTGCTAATGATTGTTAAGTTTTGTTTGGTTTGGTTTGTTTTCTCCTTTGTGTCTGTTTTGCAGAATGTCTCTTTGAGTTAAAGTTCACCAAGTTGGTAAATGGGAATATGGTCATGTAAGCTTAAAGAGTGTTTCTACCGAAGATTAGCACAAGTGTTGTTACAAGTGATCTTATTGATTCTACTGAAGGAAAGTACTGAAGTAACAAGTGCTAATCATGAAGAGATAAAATACATGTTGTTCATTCATTCAGGAAACAATTTACAGCTTACAATCAACTTCAGATAAAATACAAGATCATTCCTATACAAGATCTACCAAACAGATACTAGTTCCTATCATCTATTACAAAAGCTGGTGGATATGCATGACCAGTACGATGAAGAAGCTGAAGATGGATTGATGAAAACGACGATGGATGCATTTGTGATATGAGAAATCTTTAGTTGTTCCATCTACTCGTTCCACCATAGAGCATCACACCACCTTCCCTTTTCCCTTTCCCTTCACCTCTGCCTCATTGCCCTTTCCCTTCCTTCCATGGTATGAACTTGAAGCAGGAAGAGCAATCACCACCTCTCTTGTTGTTGGAAGTGGTGGATTTCTGGCACGTGGCTTTGGTTGAGGTTGGGGTTGTGAAGGTTAGGGTTGTGATGTCCTCTCCTCTTCCTCTCTCACCAATCTATTGAAAATTGGCTCTAGACGCTCTGTAGAGTCATCAGAACCCCTAGATGAATCACTTGGATTCACTACACTATCATCTTCAGAAGAAGGGAGAAATAGGTATTTTAAAGGTTGAGGTTCATCCTGATGGGGGTAGCGAAACAATGGGTGTGAATCATCACTGGATGAGGATGATGATGAGGAGGAAGTTAGATTGATTACTTCTGGTTTGGTAGACATGGCTATTGATGATGATTGTGGAGTTTTTGGATAAATTAGGGTTTTTGAAGTTATTTTGGGGTAATTGGTGTGTGTTAAGTGTGCATTGGGATTATCTTATAGGCGGAGTCAAGGCTTGATGACCATTAATGCGAGTTGGGTGGCACAGTAAAACTCAAGATATTTACTGAAGATACTTAGTCAGTTGAGTTGTTTCTGCTGATTGACCTCCTTCAGCAGATTGACCATCTTTTCTGCTGAAGTGTTAATTTGAATTTGGTTGGAGTTACTTTACACGTCAGATATGGTCAACAACTTGTTCCGATATTTTTTGACCATAAATTGGGTAACTTCTACTAATACCTTATTCGCATATCTTCGCCCAAAATTAACTGATTCCCTCTTCACTTGATTTAAACACACTTCCAGTTGCGTGAATCATAACCCATTATCACAATTTCTCACATGGCGCTTCAATTTAAGAAAGATCATAACAAGGTTGCTTTTCTGGGAAAAGCAAAGGGTCATGAACTATATGAACCTATGGTGGATTTCTTGAAATGGTCCAAGATTCATTATGCTCTAACGCACTCTCCAAATGTGATATATGAATCGTTGGTTCAACAATTTTGGGCATCTGCTACGAAACGAAGTGATACAGAGATTGTTGCTACGATTGATGAAACAGAGTATGTGGTGACTGAGGGTCTGATAAGGAGACAACTTCGTTTGGATGATGAAGATGGGGTTTATCACTCTAATACTGTGGAGATACTTGCTGGGCTAAGAGCTATTGGATACCAGAGTACGAACACAGATATGTGGCACAAGAATAAACTTTGCCCCATGTGGAGGTTTTTGGTACACACATTACTTCAGTGTATAAGCAATAAATCAAGAGGACGGGATCAATTCTCTACTCAATTGGGTTGCAGTATTGTATGTCTTTCACAGGGTTTAACTTATAATTTTTCTAAATTTATTTTTGATAATATGGTTGAAAATATTCAAAGGAAAAAACATAAGTTTCTAATGTATCCCAGATTTTTACAAATGATTTTAGACATAACAACCCAAGATAGAGTATTTTGTCCCATAGGAGCTCTTTCTGCTAAATTGTTTGCTTCAATGAAAACTAATTATGTTGGGACACATCATCCTTTGCTAGAAGCTATGTTGCCATAAGGCAATGAGGCTGCTGATGAAGGTAATGTTGTTGGTGATCCACCCTCTACCAATGTTGCTGTTGATGGTAATTCATCAGTTGCCATTGATGAGGGCCCTTCCACAACTGCTGAAGCATCACATGTTTCTCCTTACCAACCTCCACCTACACCTGTACCTACACCTAGTACTAGTCCACCACCTACTCATGTTACTCCTGATGAGTTTGAGACTGAGTTTAATAGAATGACCACACCTAGTCCAATTAGAGAGCCATTTGCTGAAGGCTCTCCTATTCTTGAGCATGTCCATGTTTCTCCTGAAAGGCCCAATGAAGCTCCCATTACCACTGAGCAATCTGCTGGTGGAGCTGAGGACCCTATTACACGTACATCTGTATATGCTTTGCTGAACATGTATGTGAAAGAGGTTGTTGATCTCAGAAAGGAGCTTGCAGATACTAAATCTTCACTTGGTGGTGAGATTGTGGGGTTGAAGAGAAAGGTTCAGGACTTAGAGGAACAACTTGGACAAAATAGCAAAAGGAGGTCTGTGGTTTCTTCTGATGCAGAGCAAGAGGATACTCATTTGGATTCACTTGAAATCTTGGCTGATGTTGCTCAAAAGATTCATGCTTCTTCTCCAATTGTTGCTGAATCTTCAAAGAAAAAGGAACCTATTATGTTTACTAGAAGAAGGAGAAGACAGTATTTGAGCAAGGATTCCACTGCATCTTCAAAGGTGCCAAGTGTTGCCAATGTTGCAACCGCTGATGATCATATGGTGGATGCTGCTTCTGAATATGGTCAAGTTTCATCTATGCAAGAACAGCCATGTCCTCCACCTTCAGCAGATCATCATGAAGTCTTTGTTGCTGGAAGAAGTTTTAACCTGGATCCTAATGCTGATGTCTCTTCTACTCTTGTTGAAGACACTCCTCAACATTTTACTTCTGATACTTCCATCGGTGTTTCTTCTGAAGTTCCCATTGTTGATAATCCTTATGCTGATTTTGCTCATGAGCCTGCTGATAAAGGGAAATGAGTTATGGTTGATGAGGAGCTTGGTTCAGATCTTGTGAGTGAACAGGAAAGGATAGAGCAAGCAAAAATGCTAGCCGAGTATGCAGATTTGAAGAAGAGTCATGCATTGGCTCAAAAGCTTTCAGAACAGTTTAATTCCAATTTGTCTCCTGAAAGACAAAGAGAATTGGATGAACAATCCACTCAGTTTACTGATGAGCAATGGGATACTTATACTCTTCAAGTTGTATCAAATCCTACCCTTGCTCAGAGCATTTTAGGAGCTGATTTTGATAGTGAAAACTTTGTTGCTCAAATGATGGCTCTTGGAAAACAAAAGAAGCTAGCTGCAGCTGCAAAGAGAAAAGCCATTGCTGCATAAAAGGCTCAAGCTAAAAGGGAGAGACCACAAACTGCAGCTCAGAAGAAAACATATATGAGGAATGTGGTGTATAACCAAAGTACTGCTAACTATCAGTCTGGTTTGAAAAAGAAGCAGGTCTGGGCTTTATCTGATTCTGATTTGACTAATATGTATTATAAGATTATGAAGCAGATTACAACACCTTCTAAATTGAAAAGGATTGCTGGTAGTGCGGATGCTCCAAAGGCCAAAAGAACCAAGAAAGTTGAGATTGTGGATTCTTTTGATGATGTTACACCAAAGATAAGCTCTCATGCTGTTTCTGCTGAGGCATCTACTGACGCTATAAATTCTGCTGAAAGAGGTCACTCTGCTGAACCTCTTGTTGTTTCTTCTGAAGCATTACCTAGTGTGGCTAATTCATCTCTGGATTCAAAGGGCATGACTGCTCCTAATCCACATGTTGCATCTGTTGACAAAGAAGGAGCAGATATGGTTAGGAAAGCTGAACAAGCAGCTGCTAAAGCAAAAAGGGCCAGAGAGGTGCTTGAGAAATTGTATGCATTGCGTGGTGCTGTTCCAATTCCTTTTACTTCTACTTTTTCCATTCCTACTGAAGCTGTCCTTGGTACCTCTGAGAAGGTACCATCTTCTGTCTCTATGGGGATTTATATACCAGGTAGGAGGGGGAAAAGGATGTCTAAAAGGAGACACATTGCTCTAAGGAGATTTGTGAAATCAGCTGGGACACACACTTCTAGGGTTCATAAGTCTCACAGGGGTAGTTCTTTGGATCTAAAGGTTGCTGATTCAACTTTCATTAAAGAGGGATCTGCTGATGCTTTTCTTGAGGGGTCTCATGGTGTGTTGACTTCATGGACATTGATTGATGAACAGCTTAACACCATCTTTAGGTTGGATAACTCTTCTATGCAGTTTACTTTCTTGAAGGACACACTTCATATGGTGGATAGGCAAGATTTAATTACTCTCCATGGCCTTGTCACACAATATTATGATACTCATACTCCACAAGGTTCTGGGTTGTACTTATTGGGAGATCTTTAAGTCCTTTTTGATTCTCAATCTCCAAATGGTAAAGGGTATTCTATTTGGAAGGATTCACATAAGTGGAAGGTTAAGACTTGGAGATTTTATCCTATCCCAAGTGTGCATGTGGTGGAGACAAAGTGTGGGATGGCTGTGTGTATGTTTTCTAATAAGCTTTATCCTTTGTCTGTGAAATTGATGCAACGAATGCTTAGAAAGAAGTTGGAAGTTCCTCCTGATCCAGTTGGGAATGATATGCTACATGCTGAACAATTGGTTGGATTGATTAAGACTCAGCTTCTGCAACATCAAGCATCTTCTTGATTATGGTATATTGTATTATTTCTTTCTTTCTTTGTTTTGTTCTTAGTTAAAAAAATTATAAAAAAAAAAAAAAAAAAAAAAAAAAAAAAAAAAAAAAACTATGTATATTCTTTGTTTGTCTAACTTTTTCTTGCAGGTTTGTTGTATATCTCTCTGTTGATGGTTATCAACTCACCAGCTGTGCCTTGTGCACATCAAAGGGTTGGCTAGTCCAAAGGGTACAGCTTTGGTAAAGACACATCAAATTTGTTGATAGCTATAATGGTTTGCTCAAAATCATAGGGTATGCAACTCACCCATGCTTAATTGCTGAGGGTTGTATGGTCATCAATTCACCATGGCTTATTCCTTTTTGGAATCCAAGAATTGGCTAGCCCACAAGTATATGGCTTGTGGTAAAGGCAGTGGAATACCATATTGGGTTCTCAATTCACCAAAGGTGATTCTTTCCCCTAAGAATTGACTAGTCCTGAGCAAACGGCTACAGGTAAAGACATCTCAAATCCGTTTATAGCTGCTGATTTGCTAAAAATCGATGGTTATCAGTGTACCATAGTTTTCGAACTTAAACATTTGGCTACTCCAGTAGTGATGGCTATTGGTAAAGAGACATCAAATCAATTATTTTCCATGATTCACCTTTCACAGGAGTTAACACACCTGGATGTGATGAGAATAGTATGAAACTAATATGTTTTGATGTACATTTTGTCATTTTTTGCTGCAAAGATCTGGAGTTTCAACGTTTTGCCATCATCGAGATGTGTTTGTTTTGGTTCTTTGCTGCTGATGTTCGAATACAATCCTCTTGTTCTGAAGTGTTAAAGATCTATCAAGAATCTTGAACTTAACCATGTCAAATTCAAGATTAGGGGAGGATTGTTGGTAATTCTACTAAGTAAGAATTATGCTGAAGAATCTGCTGAAGTGCAAGGATTCTGCTGAAGAAGTGATTCTACGGAAGTAGAGAAACCGCGTAGTTTGTTTCTGTGGAAATAGATATTCCGCGTATTTTATAGTTAGTTAGGATATGCATGAGCTTTATTAGGAAGTGATAATGTATATCTTATTTAGTTTTATGTTTATACGTTTCTTGGGAAACGGTTTAGGGTTCCTTGTCTATAAAAGGAACACCTTAGTATGAATTATGTACGAGTTGGAAAAACAAGTTTTAGTATTATTCAAAGATCCATAGAGGATCAAAGTATTCTTAGTTATTATTGTTCTTACTTGTGTTTAATTTCCGCTCTAGAATACAAGTAACAGAGACTGTCTATTAGTGTGTTTGTGATTACATAAGCATTACTAACGATCCACGAGTGCTCAAAGATCTATCAAGGTCTTAGCTTTAACAAAAAGGATTCTCAGAGCAAGGCTGTTGACAAGGCTTTCCACAAAGACCCCCATGATGATGACGATGATGATGATGATATTCATGGTATAATATCTTCTTTTTTATTCTTTAATTCTTACTTGGCATGACTTACAAACATGATAGAGCTCCCCAATTCCTTGGCTTGCCATATTTTACTCGAGCCAGTGACCCCCCCCCCAAGCTGGAAAGGTATTTTAAATAGCATGTGCCTCGAAAAACTCTCTGATCTGCATGAAAAAAGTTATACCAGGCAAGCTGTGTTGGATAACCATCTCAACACTCGTACTAGGGAGTTGGTTCAAATTGTATAGGATGCCAGAGAGAAGATGAATGCCATCTTAGCCAAGGATAAAACTAGAGATCTTGAATATGATCAGCTAAAGTCCAAGTGTGAGGAGTCTATGGAAGATATGGAGAAAAATCCTTTTGCCAAGACCTTCGAGCAAAGATCCGAAGTCTCGAAGAACAGCTCGAAGAAATTCAAGCAGAGTGTGGTAGGTTGAAACTTGAAGAAATGAAGATGGATGCACATATGGAAAGGATCACAACCCTTGAATCTAAGTGTACAAGTTTAGAGGCAAAGCAGTCTAGGCTTGAGGAACAAAAAATCAAGTTGCAAGAGGAGATAGATGGTCTGAATCTTCAATGCAAAATGCTGCAAAAGATAGAGCTGACGTGATATTCAAGGTTGTTCCATATATAGCTATGGAATTATAACATAGTGATGAGGTAGGGGAGGTGGTTGGAAATTTTCTAAACGCTGCCATATTCTATGGTAAATGTTTGGCACTAGAGGAAGCTGTAGAGACAGGTGAGCCCGTTGATCTTTCAAAGGTATCATACTATCGCCCAACTGCTGAGAAGGAATACGATGAGGCTGGAAACGATTACGTTGCTGCGGAATATTCCTTCCTTACTAAAGCAACAAAAGATCCATCAGCTGCCCTGGAGGACCTTTTGTCTAAGAAGCCTCAGAAGATTCAACCTCCCTCTCCTAGTAAAAAGACTCCATCTACTAAGCCTCCGTCATCTACCCCACAAGTTGATCCAACATCTTCGAAGAACACTTGAAGACTGCCATGTTGGCAGGTATTTAACCCCAAGGGTGGTGTGTACTCTTTTAAACAATTAAGTATGTTTTGTTATAGGCTTCGGCCTATGTTTGAACAATATTATGTGTCTTTTGATGTCCTGGGTTAAGCTACCTTGTAGGCTTCGGCCTTAATAATTATTCCCGGAGGAGTATGTTTTAATTTTCCATGCCTTCTCTTACGTCTTTTATCAACGCTTTAACATTTTACAGCCTAAAGCTTTTGAAGGTTAGTAGCCTTATTGTGTGTAAATTCTGCACCAAGTATATTGCAATCAATCATTCTGACTGTTGACAGAGGGTTGCGACCCACTCCATCTTTTCCCTTAAGACTCATAAGCCTTCAAATACCATTAAGACCTTTAGGGAAGTTAATGTGAAGTTTGTTGGATGTTATATTAATATTCAAGACTTTTTGTTTGTCTAATAGTCATCCTTTCGACATTGAAACTTAGAAACGACTCCTAACATCAAATAACCCTAATTTTAAGTGTCAATTTCCCCCTATTATTCTCATTATTTGTATCGTTTATATGGATATATGCTTTGATTTCTTTATATTTCATTTCCAGGTTATAAATGAGGATTGGAACTGAAGAAACGCGTAATTGGAAAAAGACTTACAAAGATACACATTTTAGTATGCTGACTGAGAAGAAGTTACGGCGCAGTTCTACTCTCCACTTACGTCGTAACTATAAATTCAAACATAACGACTAAGTCAACGTTAACCATGGATTACAGCGTAACTACTGCACAAGGTTACGCCGTAATATTCTGAAGAATTAGAAGATTTTTAAGCCTACGAAGTTTACGCCGTAACCAATGTATAAGGTTACAACGTAAAAAGAGAACAGAAAGTGACTTGTGATATCGAAAAGATTACGGCGTAACCAAGAATGAAGACTACGACGTATATGAAACCCTAGGCGGTTACAGCGTAACTACCTATCTTAGTTACACCGTAAATATCTATTTTTGGATAAGATCGTGGATGATTACACTAGTTACGGCGTAACCACAACCCAAGGTTACGCCTTAGCTATGTCAGGCCTATAAATACCAACCCTATTTCCAATATTTCACACATCCTTTTCACCACAAAACACCAGAGAACGAAGTAGGGTTCCACAAGGGAGATCTACAACAGCACACAGAGCCATTTCTAAGTGGGAAATCACACGACAACATCAATAAGTTTTAGCGATTCTTGTTTTAATTACATTTACGATTCCATGTCTTTAACTTTCATGCAAAACATTGAATCTTATGCTCTTATTAATATGATCGGCTAAGCACCTCTGGTGCTAGCCTAGTTATGATTCCTTTCATGTCCTGATTATGTTTTCATGCTTTTATTATTGCTTCTAGTGTATACATGCATAGTTTTTCGATAGATCCTCTAGTTTCGGTAGTTCTGAAGACCGGTTATATCTTTTACACTAGGAGAATTGACCATAGGACCTTAGTGTGATTGGTTGCGAGGATTGACAACCCTTATGTGCGAATTGACGATAGGATCACCCTCTGGGTTGGATGAACCTAAGAAGTTAGATATGTGGCTTAAGTTCCGACCGACCGAGCCACACAAAGAAATAATCTAGCATGTAGCGGAACTTAATGACTCAAACTAGTCTAGCATACTTTCGATTACTACAGAGGAGAGTGCCTTTGGTCCCGAAAATGATTCTAGGGAGATAGGCTAGGCGAATTGACCATAGGAGTGTAGTGACACTTATGCCCCACTTGAAGCGTTAGAAGGCTTATTAGAGAACATAGTCATTGCATGATAGGAAGAATGATTAGGCTAGCACACTTTCTCTCTACTACATTTAAACCAATTTAATTTCCGCTTTTCATTTATGTTTATTAGTTTAATTAATCAATCAATCAAAACCCCCTTTAAAACGTGACATTAGACTTAAATTAGGATCCTAGCACATAGCTCTTGGGACGACCTCGGATTTACCAAATACTATACTACACACAATCGGGTACACTGCCCGTTAGTGCATAAGGTAGACCATAGGTAGACAAGACCATTATAAATATTAAAACCTAGTCAGAAATCCTGCATCAAGTTTTTGGCGCCGCTGCCAGGGTGCTAAATTAGGATTTTTTTTTAAATTAAGTTCTATTATTTGTTTTTATTATTATGACTCTAACCGTGAATGAATATTTGACCCTTACCAGAGTTAAACATGGAATTGTAAGGCCTGTCCTTGAAGAGAACGTCAAATTCAAATTTTGGGAGCTGTGTTTGGATGAGTTAAAATGTTACAGTTTTTTTTTGGGACAAGGACGAAGAGGCTCATGAATACATCTACAAGGTCTGTGAAATCATCGATCTATTTCACACCCCAGGAGTGTCCAGAGACCAAGTTATGATAATGCCGTTTCCTTTTACTTTAAAAGGTAAAGCTAGGGACTGGATAAAGAAGATACCTTCAGGATATATTGCATAATGGAGTTCACTAAAAAGGGCCTTCTTAAAAGAATATCGTACTCCATCAATGATTATACAACAAGTGGAGATTATTAGAAGGTTTCAACAAAACAATTGTGAGTCATTGTTTGCAGCTTGGGAAAGATTTGAGGAAGCACTCATCAAGTGCCTGGAGCATAAACTAAATAAACACGAGAAACTTTAAATTTTCTACAATGGGTTAAATGTCGAGACCCGAAGAATATTATATTTCAAGGAACTTATTCCTAAAATGACTGTTGATGATGGATTGAATAAAATTGTAGAAATTGCCCAACTGGCATGAAGAACAAGCCCAAGTGTAAACAACCCCACTGATTTTAGATCAATGATGATGAACTTAGAATAATTTGAGTTCGATATGCACTCACTAAATGAAGAAGTTAAGATGGTTCAACATAATTTCGACAGCCCTTTAGAAGGAAGGATAACCAACCTTGAAAAGGTAATAAAGAAACTTATGAAAGAGTCCAACAGAAAACAAAATGAAAGTGAAAGAATGGTTTGGGAAGTTAAGATGGAATACGATCAAGCGTTAAAAGCCCAAGCGGCAGCTATACGAAGGTTGGAGAACCAAGTTGGAGTGATATCCGAATCTGTCTGAAATAGAGATGAAGGAGAACTACTTAGTACCACTGAAACAAACCTCCGAGATCTGGCACACGCTATCACTACTAGGAGTGGATTAAACTATAAAGAGCCAGCATATCCCTCAAACTCTGAGAACCAAAATAATGAAACTTCATGTATTAATATACCTCTTGTGGAAGCCTTAGAGCAATTTTGGCCATATACCCCCCCCCCCACCCCATGTTCCTTTTCCTAGAAGGATTAAGAAGGAGCAAGAGAAGCATCAGTTATTTAAGCAATTCATGGAAAAGCTGCAGCAACTTAGCATTAATATACCTCTTGTGGAAACCTTAGAGCAAATGCCTAAATATGCTAAATTTATGAAAGACCTTCTTACCCGCAGAAGACTTTCAGACCCAGCGAGGATTGCTTTGAATGAAAGATGCTCTGTGATGAGTGCCTACTCACTTATCATTTTATACCCGTTAAACCTGTAAAAATGACTAAAAACAACCAATTGTATTGCAAATTTCCTTGGATTGTGTTTTATGTCTTATAGGTACAAAAGGATCGAAAACGGAGCAAAAACAGACATTTTCGGATCAACTCAACAACGTTTGTGCATTTGATCAAGTCAAGACAAAGTCAAAGTCAACCCCAGGACATAGCTTTGGAATGTGCATGGAAAAACTAACCTGAAACCCTATCCACATTTAATGGGTCAAACCGACCCATTAACCATTTATACCAGTAATCCTTAACTTTTAACCTTTTATCCTAAACCTAATCCGGATCATTAACCCACCAGCCCAATACCTTATTACTACCCAAGCCCAAATCCAATCTAAGCCAATCCAAACCCAACCCAATCTACCCTACCCACATACCCGGTCTTCAACCCATTGATAACAAATTAAAAAGGGTTCCAAATCTCTATTCATCTTCCCTTTCCCTCTCAAACTCTGCTACAAGACAAACCTTTATTACATGCCAAACTCCACCTTGGCAATCCCATTAATTCCCATTGGCTATTGAAGAAGAAGATAAGATGAATGGTTGTGATTATAGAGCTTGGTGACCAAGGCAATATCAAGGGCTGAGATGCTCCTTTATCTCACTCACAAAAGAAGCACACTTCTCATCTCTCTCACAGAAGAAGCACAAAGAGCAGAAGAACCCTAGACTTAGTTTCACTCTAAATAGCATCATTTGTAAAGCCCTAAAAGGCAGTTAGTTTAAGTTTTAATTTTAAGTTTTAGTTTTCTACTTTTTATAGCTTATTTAGTTTAAATTGTATTTTCTTTTCAAGTATTGTAATCCTTTTTTCAAAGTTTAATGAAATTTAAGTTTTATGTTTTATAATTTGTCTTTTTTAATTTAAGTGCCATTGTTGTTAAAATCTATAAGCTGTTAAAAGCTCTTATAAGCTGTTTTCTTAACCTTTGAAAGCTCTGTTCATAGTTAGTAAGGGCTAAGTTCCTTTTTCCAAAAATCACTCAAAAAAAGTTGTGGATGATAAGCCAAACTTGGACGGGCTTATGGGACTTTACTAGCTTGTCTATGACAAGCTAGAGCTTGTAGAATAGCTCTAAGAGCATTAAGTTGCCCTTGTTTTGAGAAAAGGGTACTTGTAAGTTCAAAATTCCATCCTTAAAGTTCAACAACTTATTTGCTTATTTTTTGCTTATTTTATTCTTATTATGTCTTATATGCTTAAATGTGACAACTGGCAATTAGGGAACCCTTATTATGTCTTACGCTAGTTAGACCGAGCAGTTTGCCTTTAGGAGCTATTCCGGTTAGTCATGACTTGTCTTGGTATCGTTTATTGGCTTTTATGATTTATTTTATTATCGTATGAGTTGTGATACGAGTTATAGCCCGTAATGATAGGCACTACTTGAGTCGGCACAATAAAATCCTATAACGAGAGAAAACGTAACTTTTAACCCGTAACACGAGACACGACGTATTGATAATCAAAATTCGTGGAAAAACGTAAATAAAAACAATAAAGATATAAATAAAAGTCGTTGGACACTAATAGGGAAATATAGGAGCTCGGAAGAGGTAAATCGGGGAAGTTTACGAAAAATACGGGTTTGGCCTCCCTTGTTTCCCTTGGCCGGCCACCCCCTCCCCTTAAAATAAATATTTTTATAATTCCTCACTCCCCATGTAAATTGTTAGGTTCACATAATATAACACAAGTAACAATATGTAAGAAATAAGATGAAGATAGATTGGTTGAACACACAAACACACACACATATGGAATGAAGAAAGCTTAGGCGTAGGATATATGAAAATGTGAACAACCAACCTTCCAAGGAAGGTTTACATGAGTATTTATAGAGGAAGGGAACTAGGGCAACACTACTAGTCCCTTTTTTCCTTACTGGACTTGGGTCAAGGCTTATGGGCTTTCTACATAAGTCTTGCCATTAATACAAACATAAAAGCCTAATTAAGCAACCTATTACATATTGATTACTAACACTTGAAATATAAGTTAGGAGTGATTCCAACAATCTCCCCCTACGTGTTGGTAATTGATAAGTAACTCCAACAATCTTGAAAAGTTGTTGGTGTTGATGTAATAGCAGTTGCTTCGACGTCTTCTGACATTCTCCTTTCTTTTGAGAAGAAGTGCCATGATTCTAACAATCTCCCCGGTGTGAGGATCTTGTTTTTCTCTGAAGTTTTCAGTTTTGACGTCTTTGTAATCTTTGTTCTTTGTTCTTTGTTATGGTGTGGATATGGTGATGTTATGTTGTTGTTGTCTGCATCAGGTCCGCTTCATTGCTCAGGTGTCTCCACGTCCTTCTCCAACATGCTCACATGCTCTCTGACGTTGGATTTCAGTATAGATGAAGTTCTCTTAGTCTTTAAACTTTGTAGATTCTTTGGCTTTGATGAAGAATCATTCTGACTTTTGTGTTACCTTTCGAGAGAACTTCTATTTGTGTTGATGGTGGTATGAGCATGTGGAGAATCAGCACGATCATCTCCCAGGAGCATCCATAAGAAGAAAACATAAGAATGGGTTAGTGATAAACACCAATCGATCACTACGGTCGTTTCTTAGAGAATTGACCACTATGATTGTTCTTCTGATGAATGTCTTGATTCCATTCACCTTGGTCGGGCGAATCAGCCGTCCAAATCCCATAAGGGACAGTTGGCATTACAGTGAACAAGTTCAAGTAATGACCCACATCTCCAGGACTCGATTCTTGAAAGGAATCTCTTTAGCGGGATTTCCAGCACTTACAAGTTCGAACTTTGAGCGTGTTAACAGCATAGTGTGAACACACATCTCTAATTCTTGCAAAGGTTGTTCCTGAACTGGAGTCCCTCAAGTAGGATAACGCGATGTACCGAAGTACATCTACAATTTAGGTGAGTCGTTGAGGTACACCGAAGCATCACCCCACGACTGTAGACCGTTTGAGACAACACTAAGCGTAACCCACAAGGGGCTACCGAAGTGACCTGCTGTCAGGGCTGTTTAATATTGACCCTGGCAGGAGTTTCCATTCAATCACTGAGGATCACAGTTTTGAACCCCTCATAAATGTTCTCCACAAATTGCTAAGATCTGTGTAGGACTCTAGAATTGTATCACTTGTGTCCTTATTGTTGAACGACAAGTGATGAAATGTCGACTGTTCCTAAGAGATCTTTTGATGAATCTCGTGGCTCTAGACTCAATAGTGCACTTTGGTTTTCCTGTGCGGAGACTAGGGAGAGGGTCTCCTTCTTCAATACCATCAATCTCTAAGAGAAAGCTGATAGTTTAAGTAGGGTTCCTTGTGAGAATGAAACAAGATTCTGTTGAGAGAAACTTGAGTGGCTAAGAAGGTTTAGTGCATGACGACTTTTAATCTTCAATACCGGTGTCATCTAGTGACAACCAGTAGCATATGTATTGAACCCGGTGTCTGCCCTAAGTTGAATAATTTAGAGGGCTATTTCTTTTCACCCTTTTCTTTACTTTTCTTTTTAATTCTTCAACTCCTTCTTTCTCCGATTCTCATATTCTCCTTTTTTTCATAATCATACCTAAGGACTTCTAATTCTAACTATTGGTGGTGTCCTTGGGTAGATCCCTCCGGCTCTGGCGAATCATAGGACGATTATTCCTAACCTTAGTCACCTTATAACTCCATGACTAACCTATGTTGCCATAAAACCATTTTCTTGAAAATCTCTCAAAGTGTTTATGAGTGAAAACATTTTCTAACACTTAGAGAGTTTTGTATTTTCAGAAATACTCCCCCTCCACATGTGCTTAAGTGTTTTGACAGAAATCTGCACAATGAGGGAAGAGCGCGCACTTTTGAATTGATCGACTCAAGATAGACAATTCCCCGCGAGACACGATTACGTTGCGTAGTTAAAGAGTTACATTGTCAGCTTTTAGGTGACAACTAGCTCTAATAACTACCTTGAAGATGTGGACAAACCTCAAAAGGTTTGTCAAACCTGTCAAAGTTCATGTCTATCAAGAGCTTCTCGAATAGGTACGATCTACTCGGATAAGTCTTGGAAGACAAATCTTTTCGATGTATGACAGTTTAGATCTCGTCAATTCAAGGGTTAAGTCTTTGCCTGAAGATTCAATCACATTTTCAACATATTTGTATCACACAATTTTTTTATCCCCCTCAAAAATGGCATATAAATGTTATTTTTGATGAAATGTTGATATCGAATATGACCATTTCGAGTTTTGTGGGAAGATTTTCACGAAGAACAATTTGTGAACAAAGAGTTTTAGCAAATACTCCCCCTCAACAAGTAATATTAACTTTTGAGGTTTTGAAAACATAAGGGGAAGTACTTGTTCTTTTGAGCAAAACTTTGAAAAATTAAAGTTTTGAGAAGTTTTACTCAAAAGTAAGAAGCTTTCGCTCTTTTTATAAGGATTGTGGCACTGATGCGTACCACATGGTCCTTTCATTACAAGTACGGGTTGTACACTGTTATGTGTGCACAAGCCATAGTCAATTTACATATCAAAATATCCAAATGTTCAATCAAAGAAATATTTAAGGAGTACCAATCAATCCTTCAATAAGACCGGGAGTTCTCTCTTGACGTTGATAACCAGTAAGAGGGAAACTCTGTCATCCACCCACAAAGCTCTCAAGGTTCCGCATCTGATCACGATGAAACAACCTTTCATCTATCCTCTTGATAATCTTCCTCACATCCCTCCTTTCCTTAGAATTCCACCGCTTCTTCGACCCAATTCCTTCGTGAATCTCCTTCAACCGATACGCTAAACCATCACGAACCTTCTTTAGAGTATGATCACAGAACTTGTGAAGCTCGTCGCACGCCATTAGACAGTTGTGGTGAAGTTCACTGCGGTAAACAACTCCAAACTTTGGTTTCTTCACAATGGTGTACTGAGAGAGTTGGTTGATGTCGGGAAAGTGTAGTAACGGTTTAGTGAGATTGACTTTCTTCTGGTAAGATTCTACAGCAAGTTGAAGGTCTTCAACACGTTCCTGGATCACTTTGCTTCTAATGAATATCAACAATGCAGTGATATACTGGAGCTGGATGTTGGTGGAGAATTGTCTCATTCGACCTTGTACCTTTGCCAGATACATGTCTTCGATGTCGTTGAGCGACAATCTCAGAAAATCAGCTTTAGTAAAATCATATTCTTGTTTGTCTTGGCGTTTTACTTTGATCTCCTCGAGGAATGAGTAATCCCATTTTGTAGCCAGACTGACATTCATGATAGCAACGATCCATTTGTCACTGAACACCTCTTTGTTTGATTTCTGAACCTGGCAGCTTCTGTAGTATAGTCTTCTTCTTGCAGGCCAATGATGAATGCCATAATGTGCATCAAGATCATACTTTACCACATTTTCAACGAACATTATTGTGGCTTCTTCTTCGATGGCAACATTGTTGGAGAAGAATGCTGCTGGAATGTTAAAGGTAAGTGACGTAGCATACTTCTTGCTGACTTTGCTACCGTGTTGAAGAAATTCAAGGTCGTTGTTGAAGAAGTATTGGTAGGGAATTCTAGGTTGATCTGGTCGACCAATGGTTGGTAGTGGCTTGGTCCAGTCTGTGTAGTATGGAGTCTTATCTTGTCTTGTGAAGTCAATGTTTGATTCAGGGTTGAGCCAATCAATGTTGTTGGACATGGCTCGTGCGATGTTGTCGAGATGATATTCGACTTCAATTGCACTACCGGAGCTGTCCTTAAGTAGTTGATATGCATCATTCTTGATTCGGCATAACTCCATTTTCGTCATCTTCTTCACTTTGAACTTATCCTGGATGATCTTAACGGGCTCCATAGTACGGCCATCTACCGGTTCTTGCCCTTCCGGTAATCTAGGAGTGGCATCAACAAGGTTGGAAAACCATTCATATTCTTCAGTATCATCTTCATCCAGCCATGATACAACTAATGTTGACCTTTTCTGCTTAGGCTTGGAGGATGATTCTTTTTGCTGCTTGGTTGATGTTGGAGATGGGGGCTGTTGTTGGGGGTCAGGAATCTCTTCGTCGTCACCACCGGTGTATTGGAAATGATCACCAGTTTTCTATGATGGTGGTGGAGACTCAGAGTCCTGAGGTTTATCAGAAGCAAGAGGTTGTTGAGTAGTTCTTGTGGTGATGGTGGTCTTTGGGGGTGGTGGAGGCATAGATGAGGATTCGCCTGTTTTCTTCTGATGTTTAGGCTCTGAATCCTTGTCCGCATCATCATCATCTCTTGGTCGCTTTTCTTGACCAGCCACTTCTTTGCAAGATGTCTTGAGTTGATATGCTAGCAATGCCTCAAAAAGTTTTGATTCATCAGAAGTGAAAGTTGCAGATCGTGGAGACATTTGCATAATCAGTTTTGAGATCAAATCAGCATCAGTGACAACAGGAGGTGGAACTGGTCGGATTTGCATGACCGCTGGTGTAGTTGAAAGTGTTTGCTTGACCAATGAAATCAGATATGGATAGAGTTGTCTTGCGAACATTTCTTTTGTGACTCCAGGGACGGTTTCGAGAAGGAACTGATGAGTGTAGTCCCTAATCGTCTTGTCCATTTCACCATGAATAACCCTGTTGAGGAATTGCTTGATCTGGTCTCTTTCCTCCGAGAACTCGTTCATCACATCTCCAAGTAAATTGACCATGTCAGCCAGCTGATTCAATTTCTTGTTAACCACGTTTCGTTTCCTTGCTTGCCTGACAGCCTTAACAATCTTGGTCTTGGCACGTGATGCCCAAGTGTCAGTGGGTTTCTTGATTGACCTGGATGATGATCTGGTGGTAGCATCTTTGGATGGTAGTGGTGATGAATGAGATGATGAATCAATTGAAGATGAGTCATGAGATGGCTCTGGGTCTTTAGGTGGCTCAGAAGTTTGTTCAGGATTATGATCAGGATTATCGCGAATGTAGTTGTCAGTTTCGATTTGAATCCTTTCATCTTCATCAGCTTTAGCCCGAGCTTCTTCTTCAGCCTTTTCCCTAGCTGCTTCCTCTACGTCTTCATCTGTTATCTTCTCATTCTTTTCTTGTTCCTCTTCTTCAAAGTCGAACATGATTTCATCCTCTTGCTGCTGTTGCTCTGTTGATTCCTTAGTGGTGGTACCAGTTCCCTTATCGGGTTGATTAACCGCATCAAGAATTGGTGTGGTTAGTGCACCACCACTAGAACCTCCAGGGCCTCTGGTTTGTTGAAGGTTGAATTCAGTAGCAGCATGATGCAACCTCAGCTGCTTAAGAGTCTTATGGTATTGTTGTTCATCCTTCTGTTCTGTATCATCATCAGAGCTGTCTTCTTCTTCTTCAGCAACTGGTGTCTTCCCTTTGTCTGATTTTGGACTGGGTGGTTTGTCATCTGACCTCAGCGAGGTTGTTTCATCTGTAGCAGTTTCGGAATAGCGAACCACCTCATCAGACTCAGTATCCTCAGAGTCTTTGTCCTTTAGAGTAAGTTCCGGTTTAGGATTAGGACGAGCACCCTTAGATGGGACTTTTCTTTTAAGGCTTGGATGCCTCTTAGGATACTTGAGGGCACTCCCAGTGCTTTCTACGCTTCCAGCGCTGCCTAACCTTCATGTCTTCCTGGTAGGAGTAGCAGAAGTCTTTTCATCCATAAATCTGACTTTGCCTTTGCTCACAGCTTCTAGGTATCGACGATACGATGGTAGACTTTTGATATCATCAGTGAGAAGGCAATCCAGTAGCACTTCACCTTGCTTCTTTGTTGACGATTCCTTGAATTTGACAATGTTTAATGTGGGCTCATACAACACAGAGTGATTGTTGGGGTCGTTAAGTCTCAAGGGAATGTCCCGATGTTTCCCGATAATATTTTGGATCAACAGCTTGGTGTATCTGATAAAAGGAACTTTTGTCCTGGGATTCTTGAGATGGGACATCATGTCTTCCCATATCAGACTAGCAAAGTCAATGTGCTATTTGTTGACCATGCCCTAGAAGGTTTGCAGATGCATGAGTTTGGGATGTTCGTGACCGCTGTCTCTTCTAGACACAGACTTGGCGATCATAATATACAGTGTCCTCCGAGGTTGAGGAATATTCTTCAGATCCACAAAGGAATGTCTGGTGATGACCCCTGCTGCTTCATCATGTCCAATGTCGATCATGAATTGGATGGTACCCTCTTCACTTGGAATTGCCACATAGTCAGCAGCCTCAATAGCAGGTAGAAGAAGAATTGACCAAAGATCTGCTACCGTAACTGTGACTTCCTTATGATTGAGGGTCACAGTGACAGCATCTTGACCATCCACCTTTTTCATCGTATGCCAGAATTGATGAATGTATATTTCCGGTACAGCTGCAGAGTTTGTGAGCATGTTATTGTAGGGATGAGATTTGAGAATATCCACAGCAATTCTGCATGAAGATTCCGAGCAGGTGAAGTTCTCAAAATCGACCTTGAGATTGTTTTTTCCGATCGTCTTGCTGTAATCAGTTGGGAAGATATCATTCATTGTGAGCTCATTTGGTGTGTTGACATTTTCCATGATGACGTCCATATCGTGATCTGAAAGGTATTGAGACAAAAGAACCAACATATCGAAAGACATTATGTTAGTCAAAAAGTTGATTTTATAGTCCAGTTATTGAATTTGTTATGTTAATGAATGTTACGAGTCCAAAGTCACATGTTATCCAATAGTCCAAAGTTGACGTGATAAATTAGGTGAGCATGTTAATTTTGAATTTTAAAGTCCAAATTTTCACTTAATCACACAACATTTTAACCATTTTTGCTTATTAGTGACATTTTGGTCTTGTGACGTTATGAGTAACTTATTACAAGTTTGTACGCATAACATTTCAAAAATTTAGTTACAATTTTGGCTTAAGCGTAGATTAGTAAGCTTATGCGTAAACAGTGTGACCATACGTGTAGGATTAAGCTTATGCGTAGGAGTCACTCATATGCGTAAGAAAGCTTACGCGTAGGAATGGACTCTTAGCATAAAGCTTACGCGTAAGCGTAGGTTAGGGACTTACGCATAAGGTTTACTCGTAAGAGTAAGCCTTAGGCATAGGAGTCCAAGTTTACGCATATCCTTCACAGGATACGCGTAGTCCAATTGTAGAACATTATGCGTAAGAGTTACGCGTAAGATTTCTCTTATGCGTAACATCTACGCATAAGGTATTCCATAATTTTAACCTTGATTCTGAATTGGTATGCCTAGAAGCCTGAAATAGGTCAATCATAACATTCATATTAACGTGTTATTTCAATCACTTTCAACATCACATGATATCACAAGTTAAGTCCAGTTACGCGTAGGATAATGTTATGCGTAAACTTAAACCCTAAGCATTCAAAACCTACGTGTAAACGATCTAGCCATGGAAAATCCACAAAATGTTTTCTGGGAGGTCTTAGAAGCAAGAAAATATGTTTTCAACAAGTTTTAACATCAAATGTATCATGAATCAAAAATACCCATTTCAACAAGTTCATAAACCCTAAAGTCTAATTCTTCAAATTTGATGTTTCTGGGTTTGATTCAAAGGTGTTATTGATTAATTAAACATGTATCAAACATATCTCAAGCATCTAATTAACCTCAAATACTCACAATAGAAAACCACCAAATCCACGCATAAACCCTAACTTTTGAATGTGATTAAAAAGGATTGTTGGGTGGAAAATTTTGATGGAAATGATTATAAGACATGATTTTAACCATTTTTAACACAAACCATTTCATCAAAACATCATTTTCCAAGTTCATCTTTATACGCGTAAGCTTATGAACACAAAATGACACATTTTGGAAAATCTAACCGTTGAAATCGTTTAATGTTAAAAACCTACGTTTGTAATCACACAATGAAACGTTTAACACTTACAAATTTGAAGATTGAAGCACGGATTTGAGTTTTAATATTAGGCGTGGATTATGGTTGGTAGGGAATTAAATGTAAGTAATAAATGTGTAAATGAAGTTAGGTGTAGGTTTTATTTAAAATAGGTTTTCAATTTTGACACATTTAGTCCTTCCACCATAACCATTTACAAACAAGACCCGTAACTCCCACTTTGTTTAAGCAAAGGCGTGAATATTTGGAAAGGAACTTGACGACACTCCCCCTCGGCTTTAAAAAATAATGAAATTTTACAAATTTGTGTCTGAGGAGAATTTTAAAACAAGAAACGTATCCACCATTATCAAAAATACAACCAATTTTGGTAACATGCTAGTACAAGTTTTTATGAAACTGAAAAATATTTACATTCTCCCCCTCAACACTTATCCGGGAAAAATAATGAAATGTTTGAAAGAGCAAAGTGTTGACGGAAGCTTTGCACTTGCAATGTTTGAAGAAATTTAGATAGAAGAATATTTTTGTATTTTATCAGATTTTATATTTTTCTATTTTTGTTTTTGATAAATTTATATACAAAAAAGGTTTTGGTGTTTGACTGGTTTTAAGAATGTGTTAAAAGTTCATCCAGTTCCTCTGGAGTCAAACACCTCATGCCAATCTGGTGGATCAACTCAATAAACCTAGCAGGAGCTAAGGCTTTGGTGAGAAGGTCCGCCAGTTGGTGTTCAGTACCCACAAAATATAATTCAACGGTACCCTTTTCCACATGCTCCTTTATGAAATGATATCGAAGATCGATGTGCTTGGACTTCGAATGTTGAACGGTGTTGCACGAGATCGCAATAGCACTTCGATTGTCGCAGTACACCACAATTCTGTCAAATACGTAACCATAGTCTTTGAGTTGTGTTCTCATCCAAATGACTTGAGCACAACACGCCGACATGGCCACATATTCTGCTTCGGTTGAGGACAGCGATGTACAATCCTGTTTCTTCGATTGCCATGACACAAATTTATCACCAAGGAATTGCAAACCACCTGAAGTACTTTTCTGAGAATCTAAGCATCCTACGTGATCAGCGTCTGAAAAAGCTATTAGTTCAAAACCAGAATCCTTCGGATACCATATACCCAAATTAATGGTTCACTTGATGTATCGGAGGATTCTTTTAGCCTCCGAGAGGTGAATTTCAGTTGGTCGCGACTGACAACGGGAGCAAAGATATACAGCAAATACAATGTCAGGTCTACTGGCTGTTAGATACATGAGAGACCCAATAATACTTTGGTATTTGGTAGGGTCAACCAATTTCCCATGCAAATCAGTGTCCGGTTTTTTGGTATGTGCCATTGGTGTGGCATAGGTATCACATATTTGCATTCCATGTTTGTTTAAAATTTCAAGAGCATATTTAGACTGACTTAGGAAAATACCACGGGGTGATTGATGAACTTGCAGTCCTAGAAAGAACGTAAGTTCACCCATCATTGACATTTCAAAATGTGTTTTCATAAGTTTTGAAAAAGCGTTCGAGTACTTTTTATGTGTTGACCCAAAAATGATGTCATCCACATAAATTTGAACGATTAAACTGTGTTCCCCGTGATATTGAATAAACAGTGTTGGGTCGACCGATCCTTTAACAAAATTATGAGATAGGATAAAGGATGACAACTCATCGTACCACGCCCGAGGGGCTTGTTTGAGACCGTAGAGAGCCTTGTTCAGCTTGTAGACGTGATTAGGTAACTCTGGATCGACAAATCCTTCTGGCTGACTAACATAGACCGTTTCCTTCGGTTTACCATTCAGAAAAGCAGTTTTGACATCCATCTGATAGACCGTGATGTTCATGTGAGCCGCGAATGCCCGAAAAATCCGTACAGCCTCAAGTCTAGCAACCGGTGTGAATGATTCTTTGAAGTCAATCCCCTCTTCTTGTCTATAACCCTTAGCCACCAGACGTGACTTATTTCTGATAACCGTACCTTCATCATCCAACTTTTTTTCCAAATCCATTTCAGACCAATAACATAGACCCATGTTGGTTTTGCAACCAATTCCCATACTTCAAGACATTTAATTTTTTTGGGTTCAGCTTGGCAGACGGTAAGGGCATAAATGCAATGTTCATCGTCAGTCTGAAGGCGTTGTCTAGTTACAACTGGTTGATTCGGGTTTCCAATGATGTTCACAAGAGGATGGTCTTTAGTCCAACGATGTGTGGAGGGTTGATGTTGATATACATTGTGCAGATTAGGAGGATTCAAATGGCTTGTAGATGATTCCGCAACATCAGAAGTGGCAGTTTCATTAGCAAAAGGGTTGAAGAACGCATTTGGATCATAATCTGCAGGTGTAGGTACATCTTGGTTCAGAAGATCATCAGCTGGTTCAGCGTCATTGGATGCGGTTTGTTCGGCTGTTGTTGTAGAATCAATTGGAGGTGCTTCTTCAACAGTTGTTGTTGTTTCAGGTGTATCAGAAATTTGATTATGATCAGGTTGAGCAGCAGAAACATTTGATACATCTGAAGCACGTTGATCAATATCATCACTAAACAGAGGAGCAAATAGTTGTTCCATTTGTTGACGAGTAAGCTGTAAGCTTGGTTCAGCTGATGATGGGGTTTGGGGGAAGTTGAGACGGTTATGTCCGGGTTCCAAGTTGTTTTGCTCAGAAGCTATTTCTGTAAGCTCATCAAAATTGGCATGAATCGTTTCCATAATCTCCCTTGTATGACGATTCCAGATCTGGTATCCTTTAGATTTTTCACAATATCCAACAAAGACTCCAATGTCATCACGATAATTATTTGGGTAACAAAGAGAGCCAAATACATGAAAGTGTTTGAGATTCGGTTTGCGGTTATGGATAAGCTCATAAGGTGTTTTTTTGTGGCGTTTAGTAATCATTGAACGATTTTGAGTATAGCATGCAGTTGACACAGCTTCAGCCCATAAGTAATCTAGAAGTTTCGCATTGATTAACATCATTCTTGCAGCTTCCACTAAGGTATGGTTTTGTCTTTCAACAACTCCGTTTTGTTCTGGTGTTCGTGCAATGGATGTTTGATGCTCAATTCCTACTTTCTCATAATAATCATGAAGAGTTTGATTCACAAATTCAGTTCCTTTATCTGTTCTAATTTGTCTGACTGTGTTCCGGAGCTGAACCTGAATTTTCGTGAGAAAGGTGATGATCATTTGTGGAGCTTGATCTTTACTTTGAAGAAAATAAACCCAAGTCCATCTTGAGTAGTCATCGACAATTACCAAAATGTAGCATTTGCCATTAATCATCTGTACACGCATCGGGCCACACAAATCCATGTGAAGAAGATGAAGCACATGTTGAGAGTTGTGTTCCACCTTTGAAGGAAAGTGAGCATGAGTGCTTTTCCCTTGTTCACAAGCTGAGCATAGATGATCTTTAGAATACCGAAATCTTGGGAGACCTTCAACAAGTTTGTAACGTGCAAGGTTGGTTATGGTTTGAAAGTTTAAGTGTGAAAGTCGACGGTACCACAGCCAAGATTTTGTTGATGTTGCCTTAGAAAGTAGACAGATGGGAGATGAAGCAATCATGTCCTGCATTGATATTGTGTAAAGGCTTGATGTTCGGTTTCCAGACATAAGATCGTTTCCTTGTAGATCACGAATGAAACAAGTTTTGTCCCTAAAAGCATCTTCCAAGTCTCCATCACAAAATTGACCGACTGAGAAGAGATAGTGACCGAGACCTTCCACATAATAAACTATGCTAATTTCGATGTTCCCATTGATGTAATCTCCATAGCCCATGATAGCCGCGAAGTGATCATTCCCGAATCTGACAGTGCCGATGAACTTTGAAACAAAGTTTGATAACAGTTTAAGATTGCCTGTCATGTGTCGGGAACATCCGCTATCAAAAATCCAGAGGATGATCTGTATCACTTGCATTACACACAGACGACACAGGTGGAATAGAAGTAGAGGTGGAACCCGAAGAGTTAGAGGGTTCCGATACAGTTACAGTTGAAACATACATGTTTATGATTTTAGGAATCCATTTAAAGCCAGGTGTATTTTGTAACTATCTCTGCCATGTCCAACTAGTCTTAGCTTTAAGCTTAGTGAATGCACTAGGTGATAAAATCTTCCTAGGAGGTGAGGAGTGCTATGGGTACATCAATGATCGCAGCAGGAACACTAGAAGGTGGTTAACCTAGCACAGACTTAGAGGCATTAGTGGGCCTAGAGGTATTCCATTTTCTATTATTCCGCTTACGAGATAAGATGGCATTAGCAACACATTTATCATGACAACCAAAAAACATGCTTTTACGTCAACCAACATAAGATGCTTCAAACATAACATTCAAAGTACTTAAAGATTCAACATTCGTTACATCACTTTTGCTATTACATTTGGCTAACGCAATGTCTAAAGTGGGTGCAACTTGAGTTTTATTCAAAATCCTAAGGTGTTCTTCTACTTCAGAGGTCTTTATTGTTCTTCTCTTACGTTGCAACTTCTTATTCTTCTTGGTTTTGCTCTTAAGCTGTGAAGTGCTAACGTTGGGAAAAGAGGCAACTATTCCTGTATCAGTAGAAGGAAGCACATTAGTGTCTTGTGGTTTGTCATTAAGCGTTCTAGTGTCAATTTTAAGTATTCCAGGTGCAATTACATTTGTGTTACTACTCTTATCTTGCTTAAGTTTTACCAACTCCGCTTTCAAGTCATGGATAGTGTGTAACAAATCTTGATTTTCAGAGTGAGTGTTTCCATTTTTTCGTAAAACTTCTTTGGTATGTGCAAGATGATCATCAGCATCTTTTGACGCTTTAGCACGAGTCTTTTTGAGCAAATAAAATATGACACCATATTCTGATTTAACTTTTGAAATTTCTTGTTCATATTTTGGAATTTGACACTTCAAAGAAACGTTTTCATCATCCAGTTGCTCAAGTTTTGGATCAAGAGTTTTTGCATGCAACTGGTTGATTTTGTTTTGCAAAGCAATTTCTCGATTTTGACAATCTTTTTGACACCATTGAAGACGAAGTTTAGAGTTTGAAAGATCAGTTAACAAACACTCATTTTTAGTTTTCAAAGACTTGATTTGAGACACATTATTGGTATTCTCAACATTTTCAAGAGAATCAACAACATTAACAGCAATATAATCAAATGCATACGCAACAGTATGTAACAACACAACATTTATGGTATCAGCACAGATAACATCTTCCAAGAGTCGATCAACATGATTTCTTAACACTTTGTTTTTACGTTTTGTATTTGAAATCGATGTTTCTGTTTGCTCGAAAACTATTTTCATAAGACCAATCTCCTTTTGAAGATCGCGCTCCCAATATATTGCACATATTTTCAAATTTTTTACATGTGGTAAAAGTCTTTTCTGATAAATAATATCTCTTTTATTTCGCGCATGTGGCGATTGAAAATGTTCAGCTTTTATTTCAGAATGAACTTCTATTTCACGTTCCAAAAGTTTGATGTCTGACATAAATGTATCAAAATATTTAAGAATTTGACATCTGTCAGGTAATGATTTTACTTCACTGAATGAAGGTAAAGGACCATTAATTTGTGCAACATTGTGTCGAGAACCATCATTAGAAGAGGACTCAGGAGTTGGTGTGACAACCCAAGGTGTTTTAGAATGATCCTGTTGTGTGATGAAAGTTATGGCTTTTGAATAGTTAAATGGTTTGTTATAAACAACATTTTCCATTTTTAACCGACTCTCGTCTTCTGCATCTAATTCCTCAGCATGATTATATTCAACAACACTCATAATGGAATCATCAATTCTATGTTCTGCACTGTAAACTTGAGGATTTGGTTTGAAAGCTCTATTTGAAAAACTTGGTTGGTAATCAGCAAGAATTGGTCCATATCCATTTGGATTTGGTATAAAAGAAACCTTTTGAATTGTTATGATTGACTCACCATGTTTGTACACAACATTTCGAAACTCTTTGATTTTGTTTTGTAAGTCGACAATTTCCTCAAGATAGTCATCTATTTGTCTCCTCGAATGCTTTTTATACTCACAAAACTGTTTTTGACAATTTAACAACTCAGACTTGGCTTTTTGATTTTCCAAAGTGAGAGCGTTAAGTTGTTGTTTATGATCAAATTTTAGTTGTTCTATTTGAGAAAGCAAAGCATTCTTGGATGCAACTAGATCACATATCTGTTTTTCCAAAGATTTTTCATTTTGGTATGATTTAGCAAATGCGACTTCAAAACCTTTTTCACGTTTCTCTTTGGTTTCAAAAATATTGAGTTGGAACTTATACCATTCATTATCCTTAGTCAACAGTGCAATTTTATCTTGCAATTTCTTATTGATGTCATTGCACTTTTCCAGCTGAGATTGGGTGGTCTGAATTAAGTTGGTCATGAGCTCAAGATCTGAATTAGACAAAGGTTCATCTTGTTCAACTTGAATCTCAACATGATCATTATTTAGATCCTCAAATATGACCACAGAGTCAACTTGATTATCAATATTAACCATAAGGTCATCTTAATTGTCAAATATAACTACGGGATCCATTTGATTATCATCGGAATGAGATGTAGAAGATTCATGTTGAACACTCTGAGCCTCGTCGGATGCAGATGTTGGCGGAGATATCAGATCAGTAATGAGTATATTTTGATCCGGTACCTGAGACAAGCCGTCAGTGTCATACACTGGGCCTGTGTCACTCATGTGGAGAGCTTGCATGTTTGCCATTAACATCACAGCTGCATTAGCTTGCAAGTCCTCCATGTCATCATCCGAATCTGCATTAGCCATGAAGCTCTGTTCCTTGTTGGTAAGTGTTCCACCAGCTTCATCCTTGAGAGCCAAGAGTAAAGCCTCTTTGTGATAAGCGTTGCCTCTTGTTTTAGGCTTTGGGCATGCATTAGCCAGATGACCCTTCTCATTGCAGTTGTAGCATCGGAGATCATTAACCCCAGTCTGAGCATTTCCCTGATCAACCATCTGAACCCTTTGTTGTTGTGGAGCACCCATGTTATTCTTTCCATTAGTATTAAACCCTTGACCACTACCCATCTGACGAGCATTACCACGATTCTGAACTTCAACTCGTCCGTTGTTAACAACAGCTTGATTTCTCGTGTTGGATGAGGTTCGAATGCGATTGTTGGATTTGTTAGCAAATCGACCGAAGGCTCTAGCAATCATTACAAATCCTTGATTCAATGCATCGAAGGCTTCTGCATCCTCATTTGATTCACTATAGAGTGCTTGATCATTTTTGTTGTTGTATGGAACCAATTGAGTTTCTTGTGATTGTTGTTGTGATGGATCATATGGTGTAATCTGAGCAGTTGGTTGTGGAGGGTTTGTGAAGACAGTTGGCAAGTTCGGAAATTGAGGATAACATGCTTGAGTGTACAAAGCAAGAGTTTGATTATCCGGGAGTGAAAGCGAAGCAGGGACTCCACGGATGATTCTTTCTTTGTCTACTTCCTTTTTGTGGTGCTTCAAATAGTCATACAATAATCCGTATGTAGCTTGATGAAGATTCTTCGCTTGACGGATGAATGTAACATACTTCTCCCAATCAGGACCAAGACAACTCAGGAACTTTGTGTTGATTGCAATTCTTGGCATAATGATATTATGTTTATCCAAGTCATTGATGATTTCTGAGAACCGATGATGATATGACTCTAATGTCTCCGTTGGTTCAATCATGAAGTGTTCATATGCTAAGTAGATTTTGGATTTCATGTCCTCTTGATTTAGTTCAGTGCCTTCCATTAGAAGATGAATGTGCTCCCACATTGCTTTAGCAGTCTTCTGAGCATCAACCCTACGAAGTCTCGGATTGGGTAATCCTAAAAGGATATATTGCATTGCAATTTCATCGGCTTCTAAGTGAAGAAGTTGGTCAGTAGTAAGTTGATCAAGACCGACAACGTTGGTAACATCATCTCTTGGTAGATTAGCATTCGGATCTCCGGGTACAGTGATAGTAGGCATCTGAAAAGGACCTTCAAAGATGACTTTCTTCAAAAACTTACCATGTGGCTTCTTGAGATCACAAAACCTAAAGAACCTTATCACCCATTGATCGTAGTTACCGGGAGTGAGCATTGGAGGTCTATCAAGGGATCCAGCTTCATGAATGGATTATTGGCTACTTAAAGCTTCACACATCTTTACAAACCAAGTAGGTTCCTTTTGCGTTGTAACATTCATAGCATACTTAGCCGGATACTGATATTGGAAGTAGTTACAATGTTGAACTTGTTGACGAGGGTTTGGTTGAGGATTATGTGGTGGAAGAGGTTGTGCTCCTTATGGAAAGTACATTTGAGATGGTTGTTGAAATTGTTGCAATTGTTGTTGAGATGGTGGAGGATATTGTTGATAGAATTGTTGTTGTTGAGTTAGTTGTTGTTGTTGTTGAGGATACTCATGAGGAAAGTAGCTAGAGTATGGTGGTTGAGACATCTTGAAACTTGTGTTGATGATGGATCTTTGTAGTCGAATGAAACTTTGAGTTTGTTGATTAAGTAAACTTAAGCGTAGAAACCAGCTTATGTGTAGAAAGGACCTTACGCATAGTACCCAACTTACGCGTAGACAAGAGTTTACGCGTAGTAACTTCTTACACGTAGACTTGAGAAAAACTTAGCTTAGGCGTAAACCAAAGAATAAGTAGTAGAAACCTTATGCGTAATATTTCCTTAGGCGTAAGACAAGCTTAAGCGTAGGAAATGCTTAGGCAAATAAGTTTCTACGCGTAAGTTTTAAGCTTAGACGTAAAACTAGGGTTTTACCCAAAAATCCTTTACACTTATCCAAGTGTAAAAGATATCCAAAGTCGAAGTGTTTTCAGGCTTATCCAAGCAAGAAAACACTGAGTAAACCAACAGCTTTGAAGATCAAGTGATGAATTCCTTATACGTAGATTGCTGCTTAGGCGTAGACTTCGAGTATACGAGTAAAACTAGGGTTTTACAACGAGTAGAAAGTACCAACTTTTACCAAAACTGATTTTTATGCTCAAAGGTGTTTTGTAACTTGATTTTAATGATGAAATAGCTTCAATATCAACAAAATAACAAGAAATTTTGAAACTTGATGATCCAAAACAAATATCGCCCTTACGCGTAGAATGAACCACACGAATCAAAAACCAAGCTAAAACTAATCTACACACGTAAAGTTTGAAACTTGATGCCAAAAACTTAAACTTTATCACTAAATAAACCTTAAACCACAAGAATCTTGAGTTTACAAGTGAAAAAACTAAAGCTTTTATGCGTATGAAATGTTAAGCTTGAAAACCCACGCGTATGATATTTTACTTCAAAAACAAAAGTGTTTCACCCAACTAGATGGCGATTGATACCACTGTTAGGTTCCCACAATATAACACAAGTAACAATATGTAAGAAATAAGATGAAGATAGATTGGTTGAACACACAAACACACACACGTATGGAATGAAGAAAGCTTAGGCGTAGGATATATGAAAATGTGAACAACCAACCTTCCAAGGAAGGTTTACATGATTATTTATAGGGGAAGGGAACTATGGCAACACTACTAGTCCCTTCCTTCCTTATTGGACTTGGGCCAAGGCTTATGGGCTTTCTACATAAGCCTTGCCATTAATACAAACATAAAAGCCTAATTAAGCAACCTATTACATATTGATTACTAACACTTGAAATATAAGTTAGGAGTAATTCCAACATAAATATCCCCTCTCCCCCACACACACACACTTTGATTTCTCTCTCTACAAACCCTAGTTTCTCTCTCTCACTACACTTTCTCTCTCAAACCTAAACCCTAGCCGCCGCTAACCACAAAACCGGCCACGACAGCGCGTCAGCCTACACCACCACCACCATCTTGAAGATCCTCTTCTCCTCTTTCATTAGGTATAGGGCACGCGCCCTATCTCTCATTTTTGGCCATCCAAAACGCGTTCATACGCGACAGGTATACTTGGTTTTGTGATACGAGCGTAGATCGGGAACGTGTGAGGTAAAAGGAGCAACATATGGACTCTTTTGAGTCATGTGAGGCCACGTATGAGACCCTATGTCTCGTATTCGTGGGACTCATGGTTGGATTTGATGAAAACGGACTTGAAACGATGTTTAAAACTAGTAAAACGTAAAAACAAGTATGTTGGTATCGTGTGTTGTGTCGTGTCCATGTGTTCTTGCATTTTTATCATTTTTGTGAGGTTTTGATTGTAGTTGGATGATGGGTTTTGATGTTTGATGGTGTTTGGATGTTGTTTGGTTGTGTTTCTGAAAAGAATAAACCATTAGGGTTTGTTTAGTTGGCGTTGTGAAGCATGAAACGAGCCCTAAGGGACCACTAGGGTCCATTTAGATGGCGTTTGGTTGGAGCCGAGACCCTCAAGGACCAATGGGTCCGGGTCGGGTTGTTGTGGTAACATATTGGATCTTGTTGTTCGAGTTTGGATGAGACGCGAGGAGCCAAAGAGCTTCTAGGGGTCGTTTGGTTCGCGTGGTCTTAACCGGGACCGTGTCAAGACCATTAGGGTCGTGACATTGGTTACGGATGTGTTTGGTACTTAACTTGGATGTTGGGATTGATATGAGATTGTTTGGAGGTTGATTGGAGATTGTGGAATTGTTTATTTTGGACTTAATATTATATATGTCAACTTTGCGCAACGTCAGTGTTACTGTGACTTTTTAGTCTCGGTTGACCCCGACAATGCCGTAACATGGACTTTTAGTATTTATTGGACAATATGACGTGTAAAAGCCGAGAGTCATGACCGGACTTGTGAACTCGAGACAGATAATAACTCGAAACTTATCTTGAAACTTGACGTAATATATATATAAACTTGTAAATAAAACTAGAAATATAGATAATAAAAGGTTCTTATATTAAATATTTTATGACAAGACTCGCCTTGTTATTCGATATTTAAAAGGGAACTAACATCTTAAAATGGAAAGGTTTTGTAATAAACGGGTTATTAAATGTTTCGAGGGCACGTTTACCGAAATGTGTCATTTATGAGTATTTAATACCCATTATGTGTTATGCATGGGTTACGGATAACTTGACATTAATAGCGTTAACCCACGTAGATAGCGGACTTATTAAGTTGACGAATCTTATAAGACCCCGTTATGTGCGTAGGATAAAGTTATTAATGGGTAAATTATCCTTATAACTCGATAGGATGTGACTCGTTTTTAGGATGATAAGTGACATGAATAAATGGTTGAGTTTATCGAGTTGACGAATTCGGTAAGGTCTAACGATTTATTTCGAAACTTATTAAACTATAAAGCTTATCGCTTAGATGTTTCATTGTGGCGTTATGAGTCACATTGTTAGAGATAGAGCGCATTCATGGAGTCTTGTCGGGTCGATACCACACACACGATGATACCAAATGCTTGTAACTAAATAATGAAATGAGACATTTTTGGAGATAAGAATTGGAATATATTCGGGGTAAATAATATTGAGATTGGAAAACATATTAAGAATTGGTTTATATTAATATATTGTGCCGAGTCAGTAGTTGCCGAGCCGGGTTAGCTGTTATCTGCGTTGCTAGTGATTAATTGTGCTTTGCTTGTTTGAGGTGAGTTTCATAGCCCCACTTTTATCTTTGTTTTTAACTAAATTAGAGTGAGAAATCATGCTACTCTTTCTTGGACCTACTTAAACTCTTTTTGATTTGCTTATGTGCTGACTAGAATAGATAAATATGTGGCAAGTATTGCCTTAATCTAGGGTAGCAATCCTTGCTATAACTATGTTTCCTAGCTAAGAATAGATATCTACTCCGACCTAGTCCAGGGTAGCATGTGTTCTATGCCTTGCTACAACTATGCCTGACTAGAGTCGCTTGGGGCCCTGCAGAGATCTTGATTGTGTTGTTGGATTGTTGATAGAATGTGATTGGAATGTTTATTGTGTATCTATCTTAGTATCGCATAGCAAATAAACTCTTTCAGGTCCACTATTGAATTTATATTTAAACATATGAACTCACCAGCGTTAGCTGACCTTTTAGCATGTTTTCTCAGGTATTTGAGTTGATGTTTGGATTGCTTGTTTTATGCAGGCTTGGCAGAGAGGCATGGTTGAAGGATCATAATTAAACTCTGATAATATTATGGGGACCTATTTTGTAATCTCTTTTGGGCTTTATATTTGAATATTTTGGAATTAAATGTAACCAGATAATTAACTATGGGATTGGTTGAGAACTATTTATGATTATCTTGTTTTCCTATACTAGTGTGATGTACCAATCCAGTAACACCCCGAAAGCTTGTTTAAGTCTTCCGTTGTATCGAGATTTGGGGGTGTTACAGATTGGTACCAGAGCCAATGTTATAGAGAACTAGGTACTTACTAAAACCTAAACTATAACCACTTTTTAGAAAATTTGATCCTCGACCGATGCATGCCAGCTTGCCAAGCCGAAGCCTCTTGATTTGAGTATGGAATGAACTGCAACTTGATTGTTGAGATTTTATGTATTGCGATATGTTGATTGATTTTGGAGTATTATGAGCTTGATATATGATTGATATAACTTGGAAGTATATGATGCATGGATGATGTGATTGAATAGAATTTATGCGGTTTTGTTTAAATGCATGTTTTGTGTAATGCAGTACCTTTATTTTAAAAATTTTCCACTATGTGATATATGTTTTGATATGATGATGCGCTATTAGAATTAGTCATTTTTCATACACTTATACCTACCCTACGCCATTGTTACAGACCATGCCTTCACTAGCTTATGATGTGTCAGAGGAGATCCTTGCTGCTGCTTCTTCCCCAGCACGGACTCTGATGACTCCTGCGCATGATGATCCTTATGTGATTGCCCGATATCCTACTTCTACTTCATCATCATCTGTCACTCCAGAGCCACAAACTTCACTTACTTCCCAGTTGCCATCATCATCTGATCGCCCTAGTTCTTCTAGACAACTTACATTACATCAAGTCTTAGCACGAGCCCAGACTCTTAGACTTACTCATTGTACTACTGCTTGTATGTCTGTACGACCTCCATCATCACCTATGCACCTATCAACTCACTCTCTCTTGTCATCACCACCTTCATCACCATCTCACCGAAGACCTAGATCCCCTACTTTGCCACCATAGGACTCGCCTTCACAGAGATGTCGACTTATGGAATCCCCCTCTGTTGATGAGGATGAGGACGAGGAGGAGTATGTGGACCCTCTGGAGTAGGAGGACATCCAAGATGAGGGTACTCCACCACTTCAGAGTCCTACGCATTCAGCGCATTCTCCCGGACCAGGCTCTCCTTTACCCTTGCCTGAGCCTGATTCTCCTGAGCAACCATTTGATTTTGACTCACCTCCTCACTCACTTGAGATAGGCAGCCTACTAGGTTCAGAGATACCATCAGAGATAGATTTAGAGCCCGCAGGTTATGGAGAGATGGGTCTGATTTGGGAGCGGATTATATCCCAGGGTGTTAAGCTTAGTCAATTATCAGACCGGCTAGTTGGAGTATCGAGGGCTAGTGTAGAGGAGTTGAGATGAGATATGGGGTCAGTTTTTAGGAGGACTATGGCATTGAGAGAGGGTACGTCAGAGCTCTTTGAGCAGGTAGGAGACCTGCAAAGAGGGTTCACGACAGCCCGAGGGGCAGACCGAGCGCTATGGCGCAAGGTCGGCGAGCTGGAGAGAGAGGTCGTGGATCTGAGGAGAGATCACGACGCCCAGCGTATTGAGATCTCATCTCTATGGAGAGATATTGAGGATGTTAGGAGATCGGCTAGAGTTGCCCGTGATCGTGACTAGATTGTCTTAGGTTCATAGTGTTGTACCATCTTGAAACTGAGGAGTCCCCAGTTCGATATATAGACTTATCCTAGTTATCTTGTTAGTTTCATTATTAGGATCGTTTTTGACTAATCTTTATCCTTTCATGTATTGTACTTCGAAAAATATGTGTTATGGCTATTAGAAGTGCATCCTTAGATTACTTGTTTCGATCTTTCGTTATTCGTCATGATGTGGCATTATCCTTGTTATCTTGATTTTATATTCTTGCGGTATTCGATATCCTTGAGATCAAACCCCGTCTAATGAAATGTGAGTTGTGAACTTATGAAACTCTTGTGTTAACCTTCAGATCAATGGCACCAAGACAAAACCCGCCTAGGACCACCCGAGCAGTGCCTACTGCTGTGGTCACTCCTGTTCGTCGAGGTCGTCGTCCGACCCCGACCACTCCACCTATTGAAAATCAGAATACCAACAACCCCGCCGTTGAGAACCCGGACGTCAATGACCAAGCTGAGAATGGTCATGTCCCACCGATCCCTCCGCCTATAAATCAACCCCACATCAACCAGCTCGTAACACAGTGTGTAGCCGAGTCAAATCACTCAAACACCTCTGCTGGAACCCCACCGCTTAGTCGAGCTCGAGGTTGTACCTACAAGGAGTTCCGATTCTGTGGTCCTATCGAGTTCGGAGGAACCGAGGGAGTGGTAAGATATGGCAGTGAACCGGTTGCCTTCATCTTAAGTCGATAGACGAGAATACAATAGGAACCAGTGATGTTATGGACCGAGGTTTCTAATTTCATTATTGTTTGAGTCTCGTATTTTTGAATCTTGGATCTATGATGGTTGAATCTTGTCTGAGATATAATCATTTAAGTTCGTTGGGTAGATACACCACATGAACAAGATAAACTGAGATCTGGATGAGATTCTAGTGTTGTTGTTTGGTTGTCGAGTCTTGTTGTTGTAGATGTATGATATGTTGTTTGAAAATGTGATTGTGACATAAACCGCTTTAGATCTTCAATTCCTTTCAAAACGCACAATGATTTTGTTTCAAATCGCAACATAAGTTTTTACAAACCGCACCCACACATCAAAACTCATACTTGTCATGCCAAAATCTTGTTCAAAACGTACCCATGGTTTCTTCAAAACGCATACCCGTTTATCAAACCGCATCCTTTTCCCGTGTCAAACCGCATTTGTGATAAAACGCTTAGGAGTCAAAACTCTTATGTCAAACCGCTTAGTATCGGAGTCAAAACGCATAACTAATTTTTGACAAACCGCATAACTGGACCAAACCGCACATTTTATTACCAAATCGCATAGACATTTAGGATCAAAACGCATGGTTTTGGCGTCAAAACGCAGAACCACATTTGCTATCAAACCGCATAAGATTAATAGAATCTGGACAAACCGCACTTTTTTAAACAAAACTCAGTCCTTTTTAAGTGGCAAACCACAATACTGTTTTGGTAACAAACCGCAAACAAGAAGTTAACAGTAGCAGAATCATCAACATCGCCAAACTGCATAAAAACTGCTTAAAACATGCACAGATTCAAAAACAGTTTTAACACTTGTTCAATTTTAAAAACCGTAGACGAACATGTTCAAATCTGACTTGAATATATCAAACATAAAACAAGTGAGCAACTTTAAAGGATTAACACTTCTTAAAACCGGATTCAAACAACAACAAACTTCAACATATCCGCATCAAAACGCACTCAAACATCACAACAAACGCATCAAACCGCATCAAAGAACTGAACAAATCGCATACAGAACCGCTTCAAAAACCATACGAATCATCAAGAACAACACAACCTTGGCTCTGGTACCAATTTTAGGATCATGTTTTTATGTTGTTTGATGATTCGGGTGGCCTAGGATGATGATAATACAAGTATGCCATGTTTAGAGAAGGAAAGAGTAGAGAGGGTGTTTCTAGAGAGAGAAAGTAAAAACAAAAAAAGAAATGTTAGATTAAGAAGCACCACCTCTTCCAAAGATGGAAGAGGTATTTATAGTTACAAGCTAAACGTCCTCCTGTCGGACTGTGGATCAGGCATACAGTGGGTAAAGACTCGTCCTTCCTCCACGGTGTTGCTCTAAACTAACTAACTAACTAGCTAACTAACTAAATGACTAGTAATAACGATATGTCTACGAGCTAACATATGCTAGACTATAATTGGGGTGACCGACACTTCCTTATGGATTTTCCAAATCCTGACATCTAATACAAAACATCTTTTTGGTTTACAATACTTTGGCTATTCGAGGTTGCTAAGGTCGAGGCAACTATGACAACCTAAAAGTCCAATACTAGAAGAAGTGGAAACTTCAAAACCGTAAAAGTATGGAAAAGTCACCAAAGGGTATATCCACACGTAAACTACATAAAGCGAATGCTTTAAATTTCATAAGGATTATTTCAAAGTTTTGAGTTTTCAAATTTAAGAACTTGTGAGTTGTAAATGGTTTATCCCAATTCTTGAAAGTTGAAAATCTTAAAAACTTACAAGTTATATATGGAAACACACGATTCAAATGGCAAGTATAAAGGACACATTGAAACTTATGTAAAAGAAAGCACGACTCACGATTTGTCAATTATATTAAATGTGTGTGTCTGAATTGTTGGAAACTTTTTACAAGTGTCATTCCCATATGTACACGCATTTATCCGTATATCCGATTGTATGTATGCAACTCGATTTGTTGGGTACTAGACAAGTATCGTACATAGCAACGAGATTTTATAGCGACATACTGTGGGTCCCATTTAAAAAATTAATACTATTAAATTGATAGGTCCCACTATCCCTTCCCATACAGAAAAAAAGAAACACATCCTAAGTATGTTTGTACAGTTGTACATGTGTTTATGAGTGTACGTTTGTAAAATTCATTGAAACGAAATTAGTACATATAGTTTTACATAAATTGCATATATATCTTTGGTACAAGTTTTTGATGCACATAGTACAATGATTTTTATGCATGCAAAGGATATATATGCAATTTTGCATCTTTGAAGGGATATATATGTAAATGCTCAGAAACTTTATAAAAAAACTAGACGAATACCCGTGCATAGCAACATGATTTTATAACGGCATATAGTTGTAATGATATTTTGGTTAAGCCTTTCATTTTGTGTAACTAAAATATTACTACAACTATCTACCGCCATAAACTCCCGTAGTTGTGATTATTCAAAATTCAAACCTAAATCTCGCATCAAATCAAACCTACATCTGTTCATCATTTTAAAACTAGCATGGTACCTGCGCGTTATAAAATCTCGTTGCTAAGCACGATGTATCCCATTTCATGTAAATTCAAAAATATTCAAAATTTAAAACTAATTAAGTAAACTTAATTAATTAATTATGTGGTAAATGATGAATAATTGTACTTCATATGTGTGTATGATAAAGTTGACTAAAGGGGCGTGTTTTTTTTTTTTTTTTTTTTTTTTTTTTTTTTTTTTTTAGCTAAGAGAAGTGTGGGGCCTATGTGGGACCCACCTCTATATAAGCCACTTAATAGGGATAGCATTATAAATTTTGCCTTGTGAATCTAGACCAACTAAGAGAAACTGTGAGTCCTATTTAAAAAATTAATACTATTAAATTGATAGGTCCGACTATCCCTTCCCATACAGAAAAAAAGAAACACAGCCTAAGTATGTTTGTACAGTTGTACATGTGTTTATGAGTGTACGTTTGTAAAATTCATTGAAACGAAATTAGTACATATAGTTTTACATAAATTGCATATATATCTTTGGGACAAGTTTTTGATACACATGGTACAATGATTTTTATGCATGCAAAAGATATATATATATATATGCAATTTTGCATCTTTGGAGGGATATATATGCAAATGCTCAGAAACTTTATAAAAAAAACTATACGAATACCCGTGCATAACAACATGATTTTATAACGGCATATAGTTGTAATGATATTTTGGTTAAGCCTTTCATTTGGTGTAACCAAAATATCACTACAACTATCTGCCGCCATAAATTCCCGTAGTTATCCCGTAGTTGTGATTATTAAAAAATCAAACCTAAATCTCGCATCAAATCAAAGCTACATTTGTTCATCATTTAAAAATAAAAATAAAAATTTAAAACAATTGAGAGAAATAAAAAAAATTCAAAACCCTAAACACACACAAACGCATTCGAAGACCACCTGCTTCTCACCATGATCGGAAGTATCTTTTTAATCAGAGATCTAAATGTAATTTTTTTTTATTGAAACGAATTATGATCAAATTTTTTTTATGTATTTTTCTTAATATATTTTCATGTATTGGCAATTATGGTTTCAGTTTTTGTTCGTATACATGATATGACAATAAAAAATCTGGATAAGAAATCATAGCCAGTTTATAATGCAAACAAGAGGTTGCTATCAGTAGAGAACGAGCTTTTGTTTCTGCACATACTCATAAGGTATATCCAATTTCGTATGTGTTCTTTGAAATTGTAAAGATCTTTTAATTATTATTTATTCGCTTTTAAACAACAAATGTGTAACTGTAAAGTATGCAAATCTGACATTTTTGAACCAAAAAAATCCTCATTAGGGATAGAGCTGGCTAGAACGTTGGATAGCAGCCGGGCCATGGGAAACTCTTATGACGGACAATAATTAGTCGTGTGGAGACATGGTCAAAAGGGTTGATATAACTAGAAGAATAAGTATGTTTCTACCTTATATCCATTTTATGGATCATGAAAATATAGTTTTGTGCATCATCTATAAGTATACAGGGGGTCATTGCCGCATATATTGAACTCGAAATGAATTTATACTATTATTCACTTGGAGTAAAACATAGGTAAGCCAGAACAAGGAACCCTTTTTTTTATTTATTTATTTATTTATTTATTTTTTATGAATCTTACATACTCTCCACCAGTTTGAGCATCCATTTAGTGTACTTATTCTCTATATGAGTGTTTCACATTATGATACAATATCACGTTGGTGGATCCATGACTATATATGTAAGTTATGTTAAATAAACTATTACATGATAGAGGTGATGTAAAAATTAAGTCGGGTTTATTATTAAAACGCAATACGCAGATGTACGTGAGCTATAAACCAATACAACACATATGCATACACAAACACATATGCATAAATTCGTGCATTCTAGATATATGCACGAATTTTCAAAATTTTTCCCGTTATATGCACGAATTCCAGATATGTTTGCATACCCAAAGAACCCAAATGTTGAAAATGCCAACTTTACCATGCATGCTCTCTCTAATAGAATCCACTATGGTAAATTTATAGCAGAAGCAAAGTTTCGAGCTTCACTAGATGATTGTGAAGCTACCATTAGTATTTATAAGAGAATATGAACCTCAAATATATTTTTATAAACTTTTTTTTACCAACTATCATAATATGTACTCTTAGAGATAATATTTTGATTATTAAACCAACTTTTTGGTTTAATCATTCAACATATCCGTCATGTCTTAACTCGTAAACATTTTTACACTGGTTTAATCTTTAATGGAAAATGAAGTTACATCATTAGCTAATAAAAAACACAAAGCTTCATACAATTTATATAAAAACAAGATACAATTTATATAAAAACAAGTTGATGGTACACATGGTTTTAAAAATGGACCGGACCAACGGATTCAACCTGTTTAACCGGAAATCGGAGTCACCACCGATTCGGCTAGCCAAAAAAAGCGTTCGAAAATGAACCTGAGAAGATCATCGAAACCGGTGAAAACGGATTATTCGGGCCGGTTTAGGATCATTTTCTTAAATTAATCAGCTCGTCATTGTTATTTTGTTAGTATCTAGTTTTGAATCACATAATATCTCCGCCGCAACGCGCGATTAGCCGATTACCTATTATGACGGTACCCTGCTAGTATTAATGTATTATATTAAGTATTTATTTGATTTCTGCTTATCTACCGATATACATAGTCTTTATCTCTGCAAATGAGTTAATGTATAAGTGTTAATTAGTCACAATTCTCTAAGTCATTTTGCTTTAAACACAACCATGCTAGTATTTTTTTTATCAGATTTTTTCAGTTTTCGTAAATTGAAAAAGACTTAGAAACTATTAGTACAGTATTTGTTTTCATCTTACAAAGTACTTCGTACCAAAGTCCCACGCTCGTCTCCTCGTTTCCCGCCACCATCGCACAACCGTCGCTGAAGCCCTGAAACTTTGAAAAATGGCAAGTCTCAAACTCTATGTAATCTTTATAACTTATTGTTACTGTCTCACTTAATTAAAATGCTTTGGATAACTATTGATTATTGAATGCATATAAACTGTTTGATGAAATGCCTCACTATACAATTAGTAATGCTTGATGTTTTTGACTTCTTATAACATCTGTTTTGGACATTTTATCATACAATATTCTTTACTTTTAAAATCTAAATCTGTTATATACTTGTATTGGGATTCAATGCTATAACCAATGCAAACCCTTTTATACAAGTTGTAACGTACAATTTCAAAGTTTCAGTCTTGAAAAGTTTTAATGATATATATAGAAATGACAATTTACAATTCTTTTCTGATGGATATTTACAAAATCAGCATTTCCATGAGTAAATGGTACCAGCGAATCAACCATATTTGGATTTTAAAAGATTTGTAATTCGTTTTCCTTTTGAAAATCTTCTACGCTTGATTGGTCTGTTTAGAACTTCCATCTTTTGGTTTAAATCCAGTAATGACTTGTCTCATGCATACAATATTACAATGGTTGCCATTCTTTACCGTGGAGTGAGTTGTACAGTGTCGATATTACTAGTGATAATGGTGTTCTAACATTGTGTACTCCGAAAAATAAGCTTCATTTCCTTTCCGATGCTTGATGTTTGGGTTTCTTGTTTATTTGGGCATGTTTAGACTTTAGTATCAACCTTTTGGGTTAAATAGAGTTGAAAAGTGCTTGAATTCTCTCATATCGCATGATGGTAGCTTCTTAAATTGGTTGTTTTTTTTGGTCTGTGCCAATGGCTGATGATCGCAGAATTAAGCATTGTGCATTAGCTTTGTCCTAAATATGAAGCATTGATGTATAAAGTTGTAAAGTTATGATAAGAACATACCAATTAAGTAAGCTTCCACTATTATGTGTTCCTTCTTCTCCAACTATCTGCTGCATTATAGGAAATTGGCATGATATGTTACGTGGAACGTGGGTTCGCAATATAGGCAGGTAAGCATGATAGTTTCTTGCACATGCAGGAGAATTGTTATACCACATCATATTTCTGCACAAGATACTTTTTTGGTGTGTATGCTATTTAGAAGCCATAACTGTATGAGATTAATACACATTCAGAGAAAAACTTTAGATGGTAGTAAATTATATAAACAATTGAATGACCAACAGTAATTTGGTAAGTGGAGATAATTTCCAGTAAGATGAAAATGGATTGAGAATTGAATAATTGTGTCTTAGATAACACCTCAAAACCCATTCTATTCTTCTTCTTCATTCGTATACCACATTGTTCCTAGATGGGAGTCTTGTTGACATCTTTGGTCAATTAGGTCCGCTTTTGGATACATTATAGTTTTGTTGATTTTGTTGCATATGTTATTTATATTTGTTTTTTCAAAGCAAAAGAGGATAAATAATTGACCTATTAAGAAAAAACCACACATTAACCCGCCCTTTCAGGCCATTACTCTTCTTGACCTGTCTCCGAATGGTACCTGACCTTCCCATTTCACCACCTCTATTCATTGTAACTTTCCTTGTGACTATGCCTTATGGGCATTAGATGTTGAGCCTGTGCAAACTTCGGTATCCTGTTTGTTCAATGTCATGTTTATTCTTCTTCAAATTTTCTAGGTGAGTATTGACAGTATGATGAGAGTGTTTAGCAGTCCTACAAAATCAAGTTTCAGACATGTTTGTGCCAGAATGTACTGCGCCAATGAAGCAAACAGAGACATACTTGATCCTGCAAAACAAATATCTAAAATTCTAATGTCTTGCCCAAAACTAGGGGTTGCAGTTGCACTTGACCAAAGTGGTATAAGGCCTACACCCAAATCGGTAGAAGAAGTCCTCAAAAGATTCAGTAACGCAGGGATGCTAATTTATCAATTTTTTGATTGGGCTAGTAAGCAACGTCACTACGAGCACAGCATAAGAGCTTACCATACCATGATCGAGTCTTTGGCTAAGATAAGACAGTATGAGATCATGTGGGATCTTATAAACAGCATGAGGACAAAGGGCTTACTCAACATAGAGACGTTTTGTATAATCATGAGAAAGTATGCCAGAGCACAAAAAGTCGAAGAGGCGATCTATACCTTCAATGTCATGGAAAAATACAATGTCCCTCCAAATCTAGCAGCTTTTAATGGTTTGTTGAGTGCTTTATGCAAATCAAAAAATGTTAGGAAAGCTCAGGAGATTTTTAACACCATGAAAGATAGATTTGTACCTGATCAGAAAACATATAGTATATTAATCGAAGGTTGGGGACGGGATCCTAATTTGCCTATGGCACGGGAAATTTACAGAGAAATGATTAGTGACGGTTGTAGACCCGATATTGTAACATATGTGATCATGGTTGATATCCTATGCAAAGCAGGCAGGGTAGATGAAGCAATTGATATTATTAAAGACATGGAATATAACGATTGTCAGCCCACATCCTTTATATACAGCATTTTGGTTCATACATACGGAATAGAAAACCGGATCGAAGATGCTGTCGATACATTTCTTGAAATGGAAAAGAATGGTGTCAAGGCTGATGTTGCTGTTTACAATGCATTAATTAGTGCATTTTGTAAAGTTAACAAGCTCAAAAATGCATATAGAGTTTTAAATGAGATGGAAAGTAAAGGGGTGAAGCCAAATTCAAGGACTTGTAACATCCTTTTGAATCATTTGATTGAACGTAAAGAAACTGATGAAGCTTTTAAGGTTTTTAGAAGGATGATCAAGATTTGTGACCCGGATGCTGATACGTATACTATAATGATTAAGATGTTTAATGAGAAGGGTGATATTGAGATGGCTCTTAAAGTTTGGAAATTTATGAAAAAGAAGCAGTTTGTACCTAGCTTGCATACTTTTTCTGTTCTTATCAATGGGTTGTGTGAAAATGAGGATGCTTCTCAAGCCTGTATGTTAATGGAAGAAATGATTGAGAAAGGAATTAGACCACCAAGGCTGACGTTTGGGAGGTTGAGGAAGTTGCTTATAGAGCAACGGCGTGACGATGTGCTTGAATTTCTTCAGCAAAAGCTGAACCTATTGGTAAAAGAACCATTGTGTGATTAAGAAAGCAAGATTCACAATGAGTTTGATCGGGCAAATGCTTCAGTTTACTTATTCAGGTTAGCTTCTTTTCTGCTAAAATGCTTCTGTTCATTCATTTATTTTAATTTTCAGTATTTGTGTTTCAAATTACCAACTTTTTATGGTCAACCCGGTTTTTATAAAAAAAAATTGAAAAAAACCAACCCGGCGCCGGGTTTCAAGACCTGGGTCACTCAAACCCCGGCGGGTCTGACCGGTTAACCCGGTTTTACAAACCCGGGTTTTTTGACCCGTTTTTTGTGGCCGGGCACCGGTCCGACCGGTTGAACCGGCCGGGTCGACCCGGGTTTGAAAACATTGAAAATAACCATCGCTGTTTCAAAAATTTTGATTCGAGGTAACCAACTTTAGTAAGTTTTGATTTTATGTAATCTGACTCGGACAAATGAGGTCGTGGCATCTGACGTGTTAATAATTTTCACCAGGTTGACATTTTTCTTACCTGACACATGAAAAACAGTTATCTGTTAATAACATCATATCAATTTTTTTGAGACTTTACTAGTTTTTCTGGCCTAAAAGAGAAATCAGACCAAAGTTGGTTATCTTTTTTTATGCAATAAGTCCTTAGTTGATTGATCTATTTGGTGTGTTTATAACTCTTAGAGATACTTAAGGTATGGCTCGTTATTAAAGTAATTGTAGTTGGTATATATTCTTATACTGGTTACACTTGTTAGTGTAGTTATTTGTTTAACGTTTACATACACGTGACATTTTTAAAAAGTTAAAAGTAATTTATCGACTTGTCGATTTGGGACTGTGAAAACAAAAAGCATAGTGATATTAAGCAGTAATCTGACCGATCAATGATCCTGTCAAATATGAAACCCTTATACTTTTCAAAACTTGAAAATTTGTTAAACCTTGGAGACTGTGTTGATATTTTGTTTCCTGCACTATTGCTGTGTTTATAGGTCCAGTGAAGGGATTAAACATTTATGGTACCATGAGTTGTATTTGTTTTAAAGATGATGTCTTGACGAATACAACGGGTTCATCAACTTCGTTTCTGCTACATCTTCAAATCACATGTCAGGTACTTGTTCCTCGATTACTTTCTTGACTCTTGATTCATGTAGTGCTAAAAGTATCTGAAATAGTACCCTAGTAGTAACACCAATCACTTATGCCGTTATAAATCGTTAGACTTTTCAGGAACAGATAAGTTAAAGCTTGGAATTCAGAGTTTTAGGGAAGCCATAGGAATCGAGTTATCTTTCGTACCTATCTTCTTGGGTGGACTCAACAAGCCTTAACAACCGTACAAAGTTGTGTCTTGATGTGGTTATCCAAACAGCCTTTTGGGTTCTTTGTATGTACAGGAATCGAGTTTGTTTTGATTTAAAACCGCCAAGAAATGATACTCGTATGGATGAAATCTTGGTTTGGATTTGTCATAGGAGTAGGACTTTTGTACCCAATTGGATAGATTGGACTGTTGATCCCATATCCTCTTGTATGAACTTATTGTAATACCTCTCCAGCGTCTTGCTAATTTGTTTTATGGATTTACCGTTCAAAGGTATATATAATTAGCTTTTCTACATATATCCTGGGTTATACAGTTCATAATGGATTTATCAAGAGACAATGACATATACAAATTTAGAGCCACTTCTCTAGAGATGCTACATAGATGTTAGGAGTTCAGTACCAGATGTGGACTATATTGGTACATCATAAGCACGGAATCACGGATGATAAAAGATGAAGCATGGGCTTTGATAAGATTTTAGATTTATATTTTTTTTTAAATCAAATAGTCTATCTATGATATATGCATTAAACGTCTCAATTCCTTAGACAACCACATTGACAATGACTGAAGGAATTTTTGTGCTCTCTGTTTGGCCAATTTTGGACCATTGAAAAAATATCAAGCGTATTGACATGGAAGAAAGAGTACTTTATTAAAGCTGGGTCACCTTGGCAAGTGGTGGTCTGTGATCGAATCCCTTTATTTTCTATAACTGCCGGTTTGTTTGTTAGTAAATAATAGGGATAATACAAAAAAACTGGTCCAAAAAACCATACCATAGGCTTTTTCATATATAAATTAACAATGGTATTTATATCACATTAGTTTGTTTGGTTTTGAAAATAAAAAACAAATAATAAAGGAAAAGAGAATTATTAAGTTAGTTCAACCCAACCCATCTCATTTATTTATTTTTATTATTATTTTTTTTAATTACAAATGATCCTCTTTTTTTTTTTTTTTTTTTTTTTTTTTTTTTTTTTTTTACAATTGATCCTTTCTTAACTTACCCATTTTGTCTTTATAAAAAAAGTTCAACAAGATATTGTGTTTTCATTCAACTTGTCAAGGTCTGTTAAGTTTCGTACGTACATCATGCATCTCAGCAAAAAATGATAGTTTTGCTCATATATATTTTTGTCAATAAATCTGTCGGAAAGGAAGAGATATCTCAATATACTAGCAAAGAAACCGCGACTGTTGCTAATAGGACACAATTTGCGTATTGCTAACATGTAACAAACCAATTACTAGTATTTGAGCCTAAGACGTCACTAATCTAGCACCTTTCCTCGACAGCTGAGTCTTTTCTTTAGCTGACATACTCAATTTTCTAAAGATGCAACAACTTGGCTGCACCTTTCCTCAGATTCCCTAAAGAAAAAAGGCATGCCTTAAATGATGGACACTAATTATAATACTGTATGGTTTCTTTGTTAATCTCAATAGATCCCATCTACTTTGTTGCTTAGTATATTACCAAACTTATAATAGTGTTTTCTGATAATATAATATACCAATAATTTTATAATATCATAAACATCTTTCTCCACGAGGCCTAGTGGCCAGCCTGTATCTCATTCCGAATAATGCGCTCTTTATCCCAACGCTCCTCTTTTTGTTGTTGCAAATTACTTGGTATTTTCTATACTTCGCAAACAATTCTAAAGTTGTGCTTTAGCCTTATGCTTTGAAAAGTTAAGTAACAAAAACCCATCTGATAATTTTCTGTTTAACAATGAAAGATTATATTAAAATGAATGATTAATAAATATAAGCAGGTACAAAGTATTTCTATCTATTGGTTCCAGACTCAAACTCTAGTGTTGACACTTGAACTAGCCATGGATCCTTCACTACCTGACCACATGAATCCATTGTTATCATGGAAACTTGATCTAGACGAGTCGCCAAGAGGTGGTGGCCGGTCCATCAACCGTGGGATATCTATGTCACCTTCCAACATTCTGAGAGCTTGTGAAATTGTAGGTCTAAGTGCAACCATTGAGTGAGCACAAAGTAAACCAACTCTTATGAATCGACTCATCACACTTTTAGGCAATGTTCCTTCATTCATTGAGCTATCATAAACCTCATCAATTCGATTCGATCTCACCATATCCCAAACCCAATCAGCAATTAAGACCATCCCAGAGTTTACTCCTTTCCCCTCTTCAAGCACCTTTCTCCCAGTCATGATCTCTAGAACAATAATCCCGAAGCTATAAACATCACTTTTTTCTGTCAATTGCCCATAAAGGGCATACTCGGGGGCTACATATCCATATGTTCCCGCAACTCGGGTAGTCATATGAGTCTGCCCTTCTCCACCACTTTGCTTAGCTAATCCAAAATCTGCAACTAGGGCTTTCATATTTGAGTCCAAAAGAATGTTAGTTGCCTTAATATCACGATGATATATTGCGGGTTTGATCCCATTGTGCAAGTAATATAGCCCATTTGCCACATCAAGAATGATTGATTTTCGTTGTGGCCAACTTAACCCTTTCTTTGTTTTCTTCTCAAATATATGATCATGTAAACTACCATTTGGCATGAAATCATAAACAAGGTACCTTTCGTTTCCATCAACCGGATCACTAGTTGCACAAAAGCCTCTTAAAGCAAGAAGATTCCGATGCCTTATCTTACTTATGATCTCAGCCTCGTTAACAAAGTCATTATCAGTTTCTGTATCGAAACTAATCATCTTTTTAACAGCAACAACAGTCCCATCTTCAAGGGTTCCTTTGTATACAACCCCGAACCCACCTTGGCCGATAAAATTCTGTTGCGAAAACCCATTTGTGGCTACATCAAGCTCGGCTATACTAAACCATTTGGCACCCATATTAGGCAAAACTCGAGCTTTTACATTTTTTACATAATCTCTATGTGGTTGAGATTCTTTCCTCTTCTTAACAAATCTCATATAAATAAAAACCACAGCAAGAACAAGAAGAATTCCTATCAAAGCTCCACAAATCGCGAAAATGATATTTTTCGTTGATGAATTTGATTTAGACTTAGGTGTAGACAAAGTTACACCAAGTATGCAATCAGCTGTTCTAGTATCTTCAGGGCCAAAAGTATTAATAATTCCAGCGGCGTATAGAGAAATGAACACAAAACATTTAGATGAGTTTCGGCTCAAAGGTACTAACCGTGCATTAACTTCCTGGCCAGCAGCAAGACAAGATCTACATACAAGATCTCCACCTAGATCTCCTTTGCAAGAGGACTCAAGGCCAGAGATGGGACTGGCCTTATCTACAAAATCCGACAACGTGACGATCCCTGCACAATTCACTGGGTTGTCCACCAATTCTGTAGGGTACTGAAGGCACTTGGAGAATGATTGTTTGACAGAGAGTGAATCTAGATGAGTTTGGAAATCTTTAATGCAAGAAGTGGAGGTTTCTAGGTTTGTGAAATAAAAAGTATTGGTAACTTTTAGGTACTTTGAGAGGCCGATGCCGAAGAGGCTTCTGAGGGCTGTGTTGGTTTGTGGGAGTTATAAACACACGTAAACGACTAGAAGTGTGTGAGCCGATGGGGGCACACACGATAAACACGAGTGTACGTGTCGAACGTATATTTAAATACTTGAATAATATACCCGTTAATGCATGAACTTGGGTCGGTTATGTTTGGAGATGCCTTGGGCCTTGGATCCAACTGATCGGGCATGTAAGTTTGTTTGGGCTTTCTTGCTTGTCGACCAAGCTAAAGATCCAAACTCAAAGTAGGTTTAGTTTGCTATATAAGCAAATATATACCTCATGCATGTGATGAAAAAAATTTGACTATACCAAAAACCTGTTATGTAATCGAGCCATCCAGCAAACCATATTCTTGATCGGATTTTAATAAATCTGATTAAGGTTGTTTTGTTTTATTTGAATCCTAAACTTGCATGATTCTTATACCAAGTTTGAGTTAGGTTTCATATTATATTACCCTTTTACTTGCTCCCTGTGATCATGAAGTAAAGGAACTGATTGGTTCATATTTTTGGTTTATCGGTCAATACAAGTCAAATATATCGGCAAAGCTTGTACGATATCGGGTATATTCATTAAAACAGCATCTTGGCTGTTTGGAATTCTCGAACAGATTGCATGCATGACATGGGCTTTCTAGTTTGATATATTTAAAGTATTTTGTCACATGGTGATTGATTTTAATAATACATTCTCGACTAGCCATTTATCGAACGTATACATTATCGGGTTTGTGTGTGATACTCTTCGAGGTATCTATTTTAGATACTTAAGGTTTCGTATTCGTTTCTTGTTCCATTAATAGAGATCAATTGCCAAGCAAGGTTAGCTTTTCTTTTATCCCTTTTATTAATTAATTATTGTATTAATTAATTGTTTATTAATTATGTGTTAACCTAATTGCAATTACTAGATCCATATCCGCTGCGTACTCGTAGAGGTTAATGGTTAACTGGTTCTAAAATCCCAACAGTGGCATCACGAGTCAACTCGTTTTTGCGATTATGGGTTACACGTTTCTTAATTAATAAACATGTTTTAAAAGGCTGCATGAAACCTAATTTAGTTATTTGTTTTATTTTATTTTGACAATTACATGCAATACTTGTCAAATTTTAATAAATAATAACTAGTCACACACAAATTAAAATTATATTGATAATTAGAATTAATTTGTTAATTAGAATTTAATTTACATGTTAATTATAATTACCTTGTTAATTTAAATTAAATTGTTAATTAAGAATTACATGTTAATTAAAATTACTTGCTAATTAGAATTAAAAGTTAATTTGAATTTATTAATTGTTAATTAGAATTATTATGATAATTAGAATTACATATTGTTTATTATATACATAAAATTGCGTAATTACTTGTTAATTGAGATTGTCATGCGTTTTATGTGTTTTCCGGCCACAAGACCCACTCAATTGCTTTTGCGATGTATGGGGCGATCTAGGTATTGTATCCTAGCGACGGTCTTATGGTTCTCCGTTTGGGGAAGACTCGCAAGAGAACTCAGAACAATATGTGGTTATTTATATTGATGTTTATGCTTGTATGTTTGTGATTCCTATATATGCATTATTACTTGCTTTGACACCTAATTGTATGCAATATGGAATAATACATATCGTAACCATAACATTAATATTGGTCTTTATTTACACGCCTAAATACCATGCTCATTGTGACCTGCTATTTGATTCGTGGAAAATTGTTTTTGTAAAATAACGTGACCTAATATATGAAACACGTTTTCAAGAATTTAAAAACTAGACGCTATGGACACTTGGGATGTACGGCTCACCCACTAGAACAAACTAGAAAGGGGGTTTAAAGAAGTGAGCACAGTCTCACTGAAAGGATGTCTAAGGTTATGCTTCAGCGCTTACCTGGTCCTCTGCCTCCTTGTGCGTTCGATTGGAGCTACCGTGAACCATGATGATCACTACAGTGTCATTACCAAAGTTTTTAAAATTAGTGTTACAAGTTGTTTTGCATGCTTCTTTGTACACGATTTTTACCACATTTATATGTGCATACCTATTTGTTAATATTAAGTCTATGCCACCCAACTATGAACACGTGCACTTGGATTGACTTCTCTGGTCAGACCTAAGGGCCTTTCCAACCCATGGTAATTATTTCTCACTGGTCAGACCTCTGGTTATTTTTACACGTTCATACTTGGTCGACTTATATCGAGTTAACCTGGTCAGACCTCGGACCCGAGGCATAAGATGAGAACTAAACATGCTTTTGACATTATTACTCGATACTAATGCCTTAAACAGTCTCATAAATCTAAGAGTTGCAGTATGCAATTAACGCTCGTCGCTTACCTCTTGTCCCATTTTTTATACACTGGTCAGACCTATGGTAATTAATGGGGTTGCAAGTTGGATCTTAGTCTTATTAGTAATTAATTGGGCTTAATACAACGTTATTGTGTTAATTAGTCTTGTATTTTTCAAGTTTAGATCATAAAAGCTATTAATGTAAGAATTTTCTTAATTGATGGGTTAATTAATGATTATTCTGATTCTAGGTTGAACGTTGGGGTAATTAATGGTATCCAGACTGGTCACATATTTTTTACCCTGTTCTCCATTCGCTGCTCGCAATTAACGTATGACGTTGAGAATCTAAATACTCTGACAAATTCCGTAATCATAGCTCATTATTACAGTTTTCGTACAAATCAAGAGTAGAATACGGAGCCCAGGCTCCAGACTGGTCCAATTGAGCTATATTCAGCTGGTTCATACTTGCACATTTTTATTGGTCTCCAGACTGGTCACTCTTTATTAATGGTACCCAACCTTTCCGGGAATCCAGACTGGTCTCTTCAGTTAGGTTCACGTGCACAAGTATCAACCCACCGTATCTGAATTATAATTGTTTATCCATACGTGTATATTTACACCATTTTTAGCACATGTTTCTTCGTACGTTTTGTTGAACATTGTGATTAAAATTTTTGAAACCATTACTGTGACATCACTAGTAGTACCAAGTGCCATCGAGGTTAGCTTGCGTGTTCCTCCGTCTCCTGGTCCATTCGCGACTTCGTATTGGAATCTGTAGGAAAGTCACTCTGACACGAGTGAAGAAATTTGGGGGAAAGATCAAACAAGATCACCCACTCGGCATGTAGGGTTCACAGGTATCG